>OY986946.1:5579740-5609740 GCA_963920595.1 Eimeria praecox | reverse complement strand
CAAACATCTAAAGACACAAAGACAAAGACACAGAGATAGAGACACAAAGACATACACATTAAACTACTAAGACACAGAAACAAAGACACAGACACAAAGACACAGACACAAACACACAAACACACAAAGACAGACATATTAAGATATACACACAAACACACAAAGACAGACATATTAAGATATACACACAAACACACAAAGACAGACATATTAAGATATACACACAAACAACATATTAAGAAATACACACAAAGACACAAAGACAGACACATTAAGACACAGAGACACAAATATAAAGACACAAAGACATGCACATAAAGACACAAAGATAAAGACACAAAGACACACATATAAAGACACAAAGACACAGACACAAAGACATAAATATAAAGACGCAAAGACACAGACACAAAGACACAAATATAAAGAAACAAAGACACAAATATAAAGACACAAAGACACATAAGTAAAGAAAGACAAGGAGACAGAGACTAAGGAGACAGAGACTCAAATGAAAGGAAGGACAGAGAGAAAGAGGCATACTCCCGTGTCTAGGGTTTACAATAATATACTACTAGGGTTTTGTATATTAATAATTAGGGTGTACATACTCTACGTCTGCCTTCGTTGTCACTGTCTTCCTCAAATGCATTTAAGAGAGGCTTTAGCCCCACAGCTCCTCCCTCCTCTTCTCTCTGTCTCTCCTGATGTCGCGGAGGCCGTGGCTGCCAAACACCCGCAAACCCTAAACCCTAAACCCTAAACCCTAAACCCTAAACCCTAAACCCTAAACCCTAGATTTTAAATCCTACATTTTAAACCCTGATTAAACAATGGGGCCGCGAGCGTCGACAGTTCACAACCCCTAAACCCTAAACCCTAAACCCTAAACCCTAAACCCTAAACCCTAAACCCTAGCCCTTAAGACAAAAACCCCAGCGATGTGTTAGATATAATAGAACCTTACGGTTTGGGGTTTAGGGTTTAGGGTTTAGGGTTTAGAGCTGCGTATTTCTTACTCTGTCTTCTTCATCATCTTCGCTGTCTTCGTCTGTCTCGGATTCGTCTGCTGCTCTTTCCTCTTCTGCTGACTCCTCCTCCTCCTCCCCATTATCCCCAGCTCCCTGAAGCCCCACAAACCCTAAACCCTAAACCCTAAACCCTAAACCCTAAACCCTAACCCCTAAACCCTGAAGCATATGCACTAAACCCTCTCCCCCAGATTTTCTTGCTACGCCACAAACTCTTCCTCTGAAACACATCAGGAAGAAGGGGGTCTGTCTGTTCAAGACCTAGGGTTTAGGGTTTAGGGTTTAGGGTTTAGGGTTTAGGGTTACTAGGGGTTTATTATACCTTAAGGGTTTGATGAATGAGTCTACGGATAGTCCTTCGCCTCTCAGATCGAAGCAAATGACGAAGGAGGGGGATATGCTCCTCAGGCATCGCCTTCTCTAGAACCTCCTCACCCTAAGAAAACCCTAAACCCTAAACCCTAAACCCTAAACCCTAAACCCTAAACCCTAAACCCTAAACCCTAAACCCTAGATCCTAATGGTTCGTGCTTGGGTAAGGGCTGATTGCTGGTGTTCGTTTCAGGAGACGCTTCTAGTTTTAGGGCTTGCGGCAGGGTAGGGTTTGGGGCTTCTTGTCGAGGAAGCCGACATCAGGGTTTAGGGTTTAGGGTTTAGGGTTTAGGGTTTAGGGTTTGTGGGCCTACCATTACTTTACACAGTTTTTCTATTAAGTGCCGAATCTTCATACGAGCTGTACGACGAGAGACACAAAAACATAAACCCTAAACCCTAAACCCTAACCCCAAGTGCCAAACCCTAAACCCTAAACCCTAAACCCTAAACCCTAAACCCTAAAGCATAAGCCTAATCACCACCCCTGCAAGCCCCTGTTCAGGGCTTGCTGCACTTGATGAAGCATGAAGACAGAGAGACTGACACTGCCGTTTATGGTGGTGGGGGAAGGAGCAGCTTAGGGTTTAGGGTTTAGGGTTTAGGGTTTAGGGTTTACGGACCCTTCGGGGCGTTAGGGTTGCTCAAAGCAGCCAGCATCGAAGGCAGCCACGCTGCTAGGTCATCCATATCTCCAGCACGAATGCAAGCCTAAACCACAAACCCTAAACCCTAAACCCTAATAAACCCTAAACCCTAATAAACCCTAAACCCTAATAAACCCTAAACCCTAATTCCTCAAGGGTAAGCCCATGACCCCATGCACCCCATCGCGTGTTGCTGTCTCGCAGCATCTCCCCCTACCCCCCCTTTGTAGGGTTTACTCCTAGCCTATCTAGTCTATCTAGTCTATCTAGGGTTTAGGGTTTAGGGTTTAGGGTTTACCTTAGCAAATTGAATGCCGGCGATGAAGGTAAGTTTGTTGTGGTCCTTCAAGAGCAGCAACCCCACGCCCGCCCAGTCTTGTATTACTTTGTGGGGGAGCTCTCCGCCTACACCCAAACCCTAAACCCTAAACCCTAAACCCTAAACCCTAAACCCTAGCTTGCGTAGAACTTGGGTTTAGCAGCAACAATGGCGTCTCGCCCAGCATCTGTCTGGCAGCTGACTCGTTCACTCTTCTGTCTAGGGTTTAGGGTTTAGGGTTTAGGGTTTAGGGTTTACGTACTGTAGAGATCAAAGAGTCGCGCTAAGGCAGTAGCAGCAGCAGGCTTGAGGAGGGGAGGGGCCCCGGGGGCCCCCCCCCTCTCTGGTGTAAGCCCACCAAAGCCAGCAGCCACGTATGTTACTAGTGCAGACACTGAGCACATCAAGTAAACCCTAAACCCTAAACCCTAAACCCTAAACCCTAGGCCCTGCAGCATACACTAAGAGAAGGTGGTTACACCTCAAGAAGAGGCAAATGCAAGACACTCTATCAACGCAGCAGCAGCAGAAACGCGACGACAGCAGCAGCAACGACAGCAGCAGCAATAGCAGCAACAGCAGCAACGACAGCAGCAGCAATAGCAGCAGCAGCAGCAGCAGACGAGCACCAGCAGCAACTAACCAGAACCAATGACATCATCATCATCATCATCATCAGCAGCAGCAGCAGCAACAGCAGCAACAGCAGCACGAATCACTGCATCAGCAGCAGCAGCAGCAGCAGCAGCAGCAGGAGCAGGAGCAGCAGCAGCAACAGAGTGTGTAGATACAATGTATTGGATTGTTCTCGCATAATGTTGCTAGCGCGTCAAGAGCATATCCTGCTGTCTCTCTGTTTTTTTTATTTATTTCTCTCATAGATATTAGAATCTCAGGCACAACTAGAGGCAATAAGTCTTGCAGCATCGCCTCCCACTCTATAGTATATCATACACACAAACCCTAAACCCTAAACCCTAAACCCTAAACCCTAAACCCTAAACCCTAAACCCTAAACCCTAAACCCTAGACCCTAAACCCTAAATTTTAGACGCTCAATCCGAAAACCCTACCCTCAGCTGCGAAACCTTAAACCTTAAACCCTCGATCCTAAACCCTAAACCCTAGCTATCCGTAAACCCTATGCCCTGTGGTCTAGGGTTTAGGCTTCGCTGCATGCTCTAGGAACCTGATGTGTGAAGAGTAGCGTTTTTCAGCGAAGTGTAAGGGTTTAGGGTTTAGGGTTTAGGGTTTAGGGTTTACTATCGGGTTCAAATTGATTGCGGTGTCTGTCGAAAGCCTGCAGCAGCGCGAGGAGACAGGCGAGTCTCTGCTTCACTTCTCCTGCTGCTGCTGCTGTCTCTCTACATTCCTTGAATGCCTTCCACACCTCCAGCAGCTCAGACACACCAGGAACAAACCCCTGAAGCAGCAACAGCAGCAGCAACAGCAGCAACAGCAGCAGCAACAGCAGCAGCAGCAGTTGAACATGCAGAGAATACAAGGAGGCTGAGTGTGTGTGTAGAGAGACAGGAGATAAGAAAGAGGGAGACAGCTATCAGGGAGGGGCTTGGGGGGCCCCTTGGGGGGCCCCTTGGGGGGCCCCTTGGGGGGCCCCTTGGGGGGCCCCCCAGGATACAAAGATACAAGACAGATATTTAAATAGAAGCAGCTAAAACAAAAGAATATGCTGCAGCAAATAAAATAAAACAAATCTACAAACAAATAAACAAAATAATAATATAAATTAAATAATATTTATTTAAAATAAATAAATAAATAAATAAATAAATAAATAAATGAATAAATAAAAATAAATATTATTATATCTACCTGATGGCCGCCAGCATCACTCAAAGCTTGCTTCAGACAAATGTAAGTCTTCCGCTGCAGAGTCCGCAGCAACGCCTTGCTGCTGCTGCTGCTGCTGCTGCTGCTGCTGCTGCTGCTGCTGCTGCTGTTGCTGCTGCTGCTGCTGCTGTTCATTGCCTCGTTGCAACGGAGCAGCAGGGTCACCAGAGTATTAAACAGCTTCGCGCCTGCAGCAGCAACAGCAGCAGCAACAGCAGCAGCAACAGCAGCAGCAGCAACAGCAGCAAATACGCTGGCGTTGTAATATGCACTAAGAGAAGGAAGGAGAGGAGACAGCAAAAGAAGAGAAAGAGAGACAGAAGAATAGATGCAGATACACCCGAAAGGCTTCATCAAACTCCCCACAAAAGGCCGTGCTGATGCGCCGTCGCAACAGCAGCAGCAGCAGCAGCAACAGCAGCAACAACAGCAGCAGCAGCAACAACAGCAGCAACAACAATAGCAGCAGCAGCAGCAACAGCAGCAGCCACGACGGCAATACCACCACCACCACCACAAGCAGCAGGAGCAGCAACTCAAAGCAACAGCAAGAGCAGCAGCAGCAACAGCAGCAGCAACAACAGCAGCAACAACAACAGCAGCAGCACCAACAACAACAACAGCAGCAGCAGCAACAGCAGCAGCAGCAGCAGCAGCAGACCTATATCAGGTGTAGTGAAGGGTCTGAGGGCCCCACACACGTCTAGCAGGGCCCCACACTCCTTGGCTGTGAGGGGCGCTGTCTCCGATGATGAGGAGACAGCAGCAATACAATTATAAATAGCAGCAGAAAATCTTCTTGCGTTGTTTGTTAGGAGGTGGGGGGGACAGAGCGGAGAAAAGACCTAAACAGACAGACAGACACACCAGGCAGCAACAATCTTGTCTCCTGCTGCTGCTGCTGCTGCTGTTGTTGTTGTTGCTGCTGCTGCTGTTGTTGCTGCTGTTGTTGCTGCTGCTGCTGTCTCTGTCTCTGTCTCTGTCTCTATTTCTAGTTTTATTTTCTCGTTTATTTCTATCTATTTCTGTCTCTGCTGTCTCTGCTGTCTCTGCTGTCTGTCTCTGTCTCTCTCTGGTGTCTGTCTCCTTTGGTTTGTTATCTGTCTCCTTCTGTCTCTTCTATCATGTTTGTTTCTCTCTCTCTCTCTCTCTCTCTCTCTCTCTCTCTCTCTCTCTCTCTCCCTCTCTCTCTCTCTCTCTCTCTCTCTCCTTCTTTATTTTTGATGTGTCTCCTCTAACCTGTATTGTCTGCAGCAGCTGCTGCGTCGCCTTCGCCTTAGCAGACTCTGTAAGAGCAGCAGAAGCTCGTGTTGTTGCTGCTGCTGCTGCTGCTGCTGCAGCAGCAGCAGCAGGGGTTTGTGCTGCTGCTGTCTCCTTATGAAGCCGCAAGTAGCGGACTATAATAAAGCTAATTGTCTCCTCTGAATAGGCAGCAAGGGCTCTTCTGTTGCTGTCTGCTGTTGCTGCAGCAACAACAGCAGCAGGGATTAAACTACTGTCTGTGGGGCAGCAGGTCTTAGCAGCACGTGCTGCTGCTGCTGCTGCTGCTTCAACAGCAGCAGCAGAGCCTTCTCCTGCTGCTGCTGCAGCAACAGCATCTGCAAGCTTACGCATAAACAGCAGCACCTGCGGTCCTGCTGCTGCAGCAGAAGGAGATACTTTTGCTGCTGCTGTCTGGTGCCATCCACTGAATCCTTGCTGCTGCTGCTGCTGCTGCTGCACTAACTCAGGTGTATGTACACCTGGAGCAGCAGCAGATCTCGCCATCATCCCAAGAGCAGCACAAGCAACATCACTTAAGGCAGAATCATGCAGCAGCTCCAGAACACGAGGCAGCAGCAGGGGCCCCTGAGAGGCCCCTGGGGGGCCCCCCTTGCTGCTGCTGCTGCTGCTGCTGTTGCTGCTGCTGCTGCTGCTGTCAGGATGAGGTGTCTCTGTCTTGCTGAGACACCTGGGTAAGTCGAGGGGCTGCGTTGAGAAGGCTGGCAGCAAACCCCAAAGCTGCCTATACACCCGAGACCAATCAGCACTCTCTATCTTTCTTCCTGCTGCTGCAGCAGCCTCCGCCCGCTGCTGCACTGCAGCAGTCTGAAGCAACAGCAGCAACAACGCACATATGCAACGCTGCAGCAGCAGATCGATAACAGCAACACCAGCAGCAACAGCAGCAGCAACAGCACCAACAACACCAACAGCAGCAGAAGCAGAAGCAACATCCCTAGCAGCAGCATGAACACACCGCAACCAGCAGCAGCAACAGCAGCAACAGCAGCAGCAACAGCAGCAGCAACAGCAGCAGCAACTGACCGCTGGCAGGATATGTTGTACAAAGAAATGTAATGTGTCTCTACAGACAAATCGCTGCAGCAGCGGCAGCAGCCACACATTCGCCTTAACTACAAAATCCTCGAAGGAAACAGCAGCAGCAGCAGCAAGAGACAGAGACAGACGAGGCTTTGCTGCATCGAAACATAAAACCCGACTGCAACCAAACACCCGCACTGCCGTGCCAAATGCATACTCCAACTGAGGCCTGCAGCAGCAGCAGCAGCAGTAGCAGCAGCAGCAGCAGCAGCAACAGCAGCAGCAGTATTAGTAGTAGTAGCAGCAGCAGCAGCAGTAGCAACAGCAGCAGTATTAGTAGGAGTAGTAGCAGCAGCAGCAACAGTAGCAACAGCAGCAGCAGCAGCAACAGCAGCAGCAGCAGCAACAACAGCAGCAGCAGCAGCAGTAGTAGTAGTAGTAGCAGCAGCAGTAGCAGCAGTAGCAGCAGCAGCAGCAGCAAACACACACACACACACACACACACACACACACACACACACCAAAGACTTTCAACAACAGGAAACTAAACCCTAAACCCTAAACCCTAAACCCTAAATCCTAAACCCTAAGCCCTGTGTCCTGAAGCTGATTCATGCATCTTCTAGGGTGTAGGGTTTAGGGTTTAGGGCTACCAGTGTCGAGAGTGTGTCAGCTAATAGAAGGGCTTAGGGTTTAGGGTTTAGGGTTTAGGGTTTAGGGTTTGTATTGCCTAACCTGTATAGCCGGAGCTCCTGCTCCTTTGCTTTAAGGAAGCCAGTCGAGTTGTTTGTGGCTGTGCCTGCAGCGCCTCTCTGCTGCTGCTGCTGCTGCTGCTGCTGCTGCTGCTGCTGCTGCTGTTCTATGACCTCTGCTGCTAGCAGCAATCCCCACAGATTTTCAATGAGAGGAAGAAAGCAAGAATAAGCTGAAGAGAAGAAATCGTCTAAACAAACCCTCAAGGAGCTACCATCCTCCGAAGATATCTAAACAAACACAAACCCTAAACCCTAAACCCTAAACCCTAAACCCTAAACCCTAAACCCTAGGGTTCAACAGCTGCATTACGGTTTTATCTGCAGAGTGAGGGAGAACAACACCATCGTCATTGTTGCTGCAGCATCCCACAGCCTCTCCTCATCAGATCAACCCTAAACCATCAAATTCTAGGGTTTAGGGTTTAGGGTTTAGGGTTTAGGGTTTACGAGGGTTTGAGGGTCTCTCACCATAGAGGAGGGGTTGTTTAAGATAGCTCTAAACCCGCAGCCTTCGACAGCCCCAAACTCATCAGCACAAAGTCGAAACACCTCCGGCCATTTTGATTTGTGTCGATAATGAAGCAAAACCCTAATCCACACACAAAACCCTAAACCCTAAACCCTAAACCCTAAACCCTAAACCCTAATAAACCCTAAACCCTAATGAATAGAGAGAATAGAAAGAAAAACTACAAAACACACACTTTGCATACAAACAAACAATGCTTGGATTGAACAGGAGTCCTCAAGAAACAATCTCCTTAGGCCGAGGTTTCAAACCCTAGGGTTTAGGGTTTAGGGTTTAGGGTTTAGGGTTTAGGGTTTACTTGAGGAAAGGGGCCATGGCTTCGTGGATGGGGACCCCAGTTACTTGCTGTTGAAGGATAAGCCGCCTCTGCCGCAGGAACACAGCAGCCCTTGCACCCACAAATGCAGCAGCAGCAGCAGCAGCAACAGCAGCAGCAGCAGCAGCAACAGCAGCAGCAGAGGAGCAGCGAAACCCACAGGAACAGCTGCAGACCAGCAGCAGCAACCGCAACAGCAGCAACAGCAGCAGCAAGGCTTAACAGCAGCTGCAGCATCCTCCAACAGCAGCACCTCCACTAGCAACAAGAACACAAGCAGCAGCAGCAGCAGCAGCAGCAACAGCAGCAGCAGCAGCAGCAGCAGCAGCAGCAGCAGACTAACAGCAGCTTTGATAGCTGCTGAGTGCGCCGTAGGATCTGTCATTTTATTTAAAATATAAATAAGAGAAGATATAAAACGCTGCACCAAAGACAGACAGACCCTCATCCTATCCTTAGGTTGCTGCTGCTGCTGCTGCTGCTGCTGTTGCTGCTGCTGCTGCTGTTGCTGCTGCTGAGGGGGGCCCTCTAGGCTGAGCTTATCCATCAGACTCAGCAGCTGCTCCTCTGCTGCATCGGCAGGCTTTGCTGCTGCTGCTGCTGCTGCTGCTGCTGCTGCTGCTGCTGCTTCGGTACCCTGCTGCTGCTGCTGCTGCTGCTGCCGCTGCTGCTGCTGCTGCTGTCCCTCACTAGCCCACAACATAACAGCTGATACAGCAGCAGCTGCAGCAGAAGACCAAGCAGCAACATCTCTCGGCCCCCCCTTGCTGCTGCTAGAGAGGCAGTTTCTTTTTAATAATAGACAAGATAAAACCTGAGAGGCGATGGAGAGAGAAGACACACCTGCAGCACACCTCTGCTGCTGCTGCTGCTGCTGCTGCTGCTGGTCATTTAGCAGCAACTGCTGCTGCTGCTGCTGCTGCTGCACACGAAGCTGCTGCAGCAGATCTGTAAGAATAACACCAACTGTCTCCATATACTCCGGGGGTGGGGCCTCCTTAGGCCCTCGACGCAGCAGCAGGAGACACAGACCCTCTGCTCTTTCCTTCTGCTTCAGCAGCTCCTGCTGCTGCTGCTGCTGCTGCTGTTGCTGCTGCTGCTGCTGCTGTTGCTGCTGCTGCTGCAGAGTATCGAGACGGCGGCCGATGGAGATAAGAAGCTGAGGCAGCACCCGTTGCAGCAGCAGCAGCAGCCGATGCTCTTTGCTGTTGGGCTGCAGCATTTGCTGCTGCTGCTGCTGCTGCTGCTGCTGCTGCTGCTTGAGGGCTCTTGTTAAGGCAGAAATAAGGGAGCCTATGTCTGAAACAGCTGCTGCTGCTGTTGCTGCTGCTGCTGCTGTTTCCTCTTCCTGCTGCAGCTGGCTGCAGATATGAGAGAGAAGCTGCAGCAGCACGCGTCGTGCTGCTGCTATATGAGGTACCCTCCTCCCCTCTACTGCGACAGACAGCAGCACCTCGAAGCAGCCTCGAGACAAGATGACAGGGGTCTTCTTGCTGCTGCTGCTGCTGCTGCTGCTGCTGCTGCTGTCATTGCTGCTGTTCTTGCTGCTGCTGCTGCTGCTGCTGCTGCTGCTAGTTGTTAGGCCCCCACAAAGCCGCAAACAATGAAGCAGCGACAGAGCAGCTCTCTCAGGTGCTGCTGGGAGCGCAGCAGCATCACGCAGCAGCAGCAGCAGCCTAACAAACATTTGCTGCTGCTGCTCTCCCCCCTGCAGCATATCTGTCTTTGCTGCTGCAGCAAGCAGCAGCTCCAGCAGCACTCCCATACCCAAGACAAACTTAGGGGGCCCCGTCAGGGCCCCCGTACTACCTTCTTCTTCTTCAGCTTCCTCCTCCTGCTGCTGCTGCTGCTGCTGTTGCGGCTGCTGTTTCTGCTGCTGCTGCAGCTCATCCATAGATCTCTGGAGACACTGCAGCGTGACGTTAATTGCTGCTGCTAGCGGTTGCTGCTCTGCTGCTGCTGCTGCTGCAGCAGCAGCAGCAGCTTTAGAAGATAAGGTTGAGATAATAGCAGACCAGCAGCAGCGAGCTGCTGCAGCATCTGCAGCAGTCAGAATAGAAGACAGCCGCAGGTGGGTACGAAGGGGGGCCCCTTGGGGGCCCCCTTGGGGGCCCCCCTGGGGGGCCCCCCCCGAAGGCTCCCCTGCTGCTGCTGCTGCTGCTCCCTCAAGCTGAGAAGCAACAGCAGCAAGCAGCTGCTGCTGCTGTAAAAGCCTCTGCTGCTGCGGCCGCTGTTGCTGCTGCTGCTGCTGCTGCAGCGGCTGCTGCTGCAGCAGAGACACCATCACCAGCTGGCTTGGAGACAGAAGGAGATATCCTTCTGTCCTCAAGGCCTCGGGTTAGTCCGAAGGTTTATCAAACTATAATTTTAGGGTTTAGGGTTTAGGGTTTAGGGTTTAGGGTTTAGGGTTTAGGGGTTTATACTGTCGGTTCAGGGACAGCTGTGGGGCCTCTGGCTCATTGGCGCCTGTAGCCTGTCTTCCGCTGGGAGCGGGAGGGTTTAGGGTTTAGGGTTTAGGGTTTAGGGTTTAGGGTTTAGGGTTTAAGGCTTAGGGTTTATCTTTAATATACGGAAGGATAAGGAATCTCTGTAGCAGGTTGGGGGCCCCGCTGCATGCGAGGAAGGGCCCCCGGGGGACGGGGCTGCTGAGCGGTTTAGGGTTTAGGGTTTAGGGTTTAGGGTTTAGGGTTTAGGGCTTAAAGGAGGAGCGCAACTGTTTTCTTGTATTTTTGTTTTTATTTCGGGGAAAGGATTAGGGTTTAGGGTTTAGGGTTTAGGGTTTAGGGTTTAGGGTTTAGGGGTCGTGTTTTGTTTAAGTGGCAGCCTCAAGGTGCAGGTATCTTGGGGCCCCTGCTTCCTACGTATAAGAAGGGTTTAGGGTTT
Source organism: Eimeria praecox (assembly GCA_963920595.1). Classification (NCBI taxonomy): domain Eukaryota; phylum Apicomplexa; class Conoidasida; order Eucoccidiorida; family Eimeriidae; genus Eimeria; species Eimeria praecox. Next base: position 5,598,733 of record OY986946.1, on the reverse strand, counting down.
AGGGTTTAGGGTTTAGGGTTTAGGGTTTAGGGTTTATTGGTGCCCCCATGGAGGTAGAAAATGAAAGAGCAGAGGACAGCGAGCGCGTCAAGCAGCTCCTGCAAGTTATCGCTGAGTTTAAGGTAAGCCCCAAACCCTAAACCCTAAACCCTAAACCCTAAACCCTAAACCCTAAACCCTAATTTTTTATTTCTATTAAAACCCTCCATAGTCTTAAACACTTTACTGTCCCTCTCTTTATATGTTTTCGGCGTACCTCAGCCTCTCTGTCTGTATATAAAGATGCGTTCAATAACCCCTAGGGTTTAGGGTTTAGGGTTTAGGGTTTAGGGTTTAGGGTTTAGGGTTTGCTGCAGCGACGCGAATATCTCCATCTCTCTCTAATATCTTCTCTTGAACGTTCTCTCTCAAAGGCTCAATGCAGTGGGGCCCCCTGGGCCCCCTATCTCTACAATCAGGGTACAATAGATATACGCGATGAAGAGGGGGGGGGCCCCCCTGGTTCCTCGGGTACTGGTGGTACCCAGGGGGCCCCCATGGGGGGCCCCCATGGGGGGGCCCCCATGGGGGGCCCCTCTCTTAGGGGCCTCGCTATAGACCCCGTAACACAGATAGAAATAAAAACTTTAAGGATGAGATTGGCGGAGGCGGAAGGGACGATAGAGAGAACGAAAGAGATGCAGACAGCACAACAGTTCTCGGGGCAGAGGTGTGTAGGGTTTCAAAACCCTAAACCCTAAACCCTAAACCCTAAATTTGAGAGGATAAACCCTAAACCCTAAACCCTATATTTTTTACTGTATATCTAAATCTCTCAAAAATATCGCTATAGAAGTCTTTCTTTTTGGATCCGCATTGAATGTTAACCTTCCTAAACCCTAAACCCTAAACCCTAAACCCTAAACCCTAAACCCTAGATTGTATTGTATTTGTTCTGTAGCGTGACAGGACAGCGTCTTATAATGAAGTGTAGGACGCTGCAGCAAGAGAATGCAGAGTTAGGACGAGCGCTTACGGAAGGGAGTATATCGACAGCTACAGCACAACTTGGGTCTTTGAAGAAGCATGTTGTGTTTCTACAGAAAGAACTGAGGTTAGATACAAACCCTAAACCCTAAACCCTAAACCCTAACAATCAAACCCTAAACCCTAACAATCAAACCCTAAACCCTAACAGACTAACCCAAAACCCTACCAAACAAACCCTAAAAACTTCTCTTACATTCATTGTTAGCTCTAATCTACACGAAGAAACACGATTATGCAGACAACGCCTGCTGCTGCTGCTGCTGCACCTGCTGCTGCTGCTGCTGCACCTGCTGCTGCTGCTGCTGCTGCACCTGGCGCTGCTGCTGCTGCTGCTGCTGCTGCTGCAGACAACTAAGGGAGCTGAACGCCGATCTTGATGCAGATAATGAAGATTTGTCGCAGCAGCTTCAAGCCGTCTTCGTTCAATTCAGCGTGAGTGATGAAGCCCTAGGGTTTAGGGTTTAGCGTTGTTTAGGGTTTAGGGTTTAGGGTTGTTTAGGGTTTAGGGTTTAGCTACAGCTTAGGGTTTAGTGTGTCTGTACGGCTGCTTCGTCTGCAAGGTTTCGTGACTCTCCAGCCGGAGGAACACCCCCTGCATCTTGCATGTTAGGGTTTAGGGTTTAGGGATAGGGCTTAGGGTTTAGGGCTAGGGCTTAGGGTTTAGGGTTTAGGGTTTAGGGTTTATGTTTAGGAAGTAAAGGCCGAGAGAGACTCATTAAAACTGCAGGTGGCGGAGCTCGAGACAAAACTGAAGGCAGCTAAACTGTCTCGGCCTTCGCAGTAAGTACTAAACCCTAAACCCTAGCTAAACCCTCGCTAAACCCTAGCTAAACCCTAGCCAAACCCTAGCAGATCTCAGGTACAGAAACCCTAGTAGTAGACCCTCTCTGTTTGATGTCTCGCTTTTGAGAGTAGCGAAAGCTGCTCTCAATCCCCTTGCATGTGAGGTCTAGGGTTTAGGGTCTAGGGTTTAGGGTTTAGGGTCTAGGGTTTAGGGTTTAGGGTTTGAGGTGTTGTTTGTTCAGTCCCGAGCGTAGCTATGGGACTCGTGCGAGTCCGTCTAGCAGCAGAGGAGACAGAAGGGCCTCCTCTACTGCCCCCTCAGCAGATTTTGCTTCTCGTGGGGGGGCCCTGGGGGCCCCCCGAGAGGATAAGAGCAGCAGATCTAGCAGGAGGGTATGGGATGTAGAGAGGTCCCCTGAGGGGCCCTCACGAAGGGGGGGGGCCCCCGAGGGGCCCCACTCGGCCTCTCATAGCAGACCCCCCCGGGGAGACAGAGAAAGAATCGATAGAGATAGAGACAGAGATAGAGATAGGGGTAGAGAGAGAGACAGAGAAAGAGAAAGAGAGAGAGAAAGAGACAGAGATAGAGATAGAGATAGGGAGAGAGACAGAGAAAGAGACAGAGAAAGAGACAGAGAAAGAGACAGAGAGAGGGAGAGGGAGAGAAGACCCAAGGAGACTCAGCGAAGGCCCTCCGAGGACTCAAGGGGCCGTCGGGGGTCCGCCAGCGGCTCCTCCCGCCAGCGCAGCAGCGCCAGATAGCTAGCTAGCTAGCTAGCTAGCTAGCTAGTTGAGCAACTAGCAGGCTGATTGTTTGGCTAGCTAGCTAGCCAGCTAACGACTTAAGGGACTTCATATGCCTTTCGAGAGGATAGTCCTTTTTTCTGAGGGGGGGCAGGGTAGACCCCGTTCCTGTCTAGGGCAGCCGCTAGCTAGCTAGCTAGCTAGCTAGCTAGCTAGTCACCTGTATAGCTAGCTAGCTAGGCAGCTGACTAGGTAGCTAGCTATGCAGGTGACTAGCTAGCTAGCTAGCTAGCACAGACGAGAGTTAGCTAGCTAGCTATACAGCTGACCAGCTAGCTAGCTAGCACAGACGAGAGTTCAGTTTCCGCACGGCCGGAGCTGAAGGCGCAGAACTGCCCGCAAATTACCGCTAAGTCCTACACCTTGGACGACTAGCAGCTAGCTGGCTAGCTAGCCAGCTAGCTAGCCAGCTAGCTAGCCAGCTAGCTAGCCAGCTAGCTAGCCAGCTAGCTAGCCAGCTAGCTAGCCAGCTAGCTAGCTAGCGATTAGCCCCTGGCACTTTCTATCACAGTTTCCTTGGGCATCTGCTTTGGGGTTTGTGTGTGTTGGTGTCTGAAGCTTGCGACTCTGCAGCAACGGCCCGCTGCGTAAGCCCTAAACCCTAATAGGGTGTAGACCCTAGGTAGCTTAGGGTGTAGAGTGTGTTCATAACAACAACCCCACCCCACCCCCCATTCATCCCTTTAAAAATTTAGGGGGCTGCAGACAGCCAGGCGGGAGAGGCCTCCCCTGCATTGCATGCCCATGAGTCACCTCCTCCGTAAAGACGGGGCTTGCGCCCCTACTACTGCATGCAAACGCATGCAAGTGCATGCATGTGCTTAGTTCGCGTGCATGCATGCGCATGCATATATATATGTATATATATATATATATATATATATATATATATATATATATATATATATATATATATATATATATATATATATATGCATGCATGCATGCACATGTGCATACACGTACATAAATGCATGCATGCATGCATGCATGCATGCAGGTAGAGCCGCATGCATGGATGCAAGAGAGTAGAAAGCCAAGGATATCTACTTCACGTTTGAAGAGAAGAAATAACTCAGATGACTGAAGAGACAGAGGAGTTGTGTTGTCAGTGTTTAACTGCCTGCGATCCTTCTGTGATAGATCTGAGGGGGGTTTGGCTTTCTCCTGGGACAGCAGGATGGGGGCCCCCCCCATTGTTCATAAGGGGGCCCCCCTGAGGGGCCCCTGAAGTGCTTTCAAGAGGAAATTTTGGCTGAGTCCCCTCGTGGGGCCCCTCATGTGTGAGTAGAAGGGGAGGAGGGGGCCCCTGCTGCGGGAAGGTGCTTGGAGGGATGCTTTGTTGTTGACTGACAGGATGTGTGTTCGTATTATCGTTGTGTTTGTCTTGACGTTGTTTCTCCAATCCAAGGTCTCGAATAAACTTGTGAGTGAAGAAGAGAGAATAAGAGAGAGCAGCAACAAGGGTTAAGACGAGGGAGCCAATAGCTAAAGCAGCAGCACTCCCTAACGAACAGACGGAGGCCCCTCCTGCATCTGTAACGCATGCAGCTACATCTGTCCCTACACCCCAAGACGCCAATCCACAAAGCTGCAGCACTAAAGCTGCTAGCCAGGCTACAGTGCCTATCAAATTAACAGGAAGATCTTGCATGCGCTGAGCCCATGGGGTTGATAAAGTATTAAGTAAGAGAGAAGCGACGGCAGCAAACATTCCAATACCTGCAAACACAATATAAGCAACAACCATCCTCCCCAAGACAGCCCCACTTTTCTTGAACGTCGCCAAATCCTTACAGTGTAGATCAAACAATGTCGGGCCTAAGAGATCTTCTCGCATGCGGGCATACCTCCCGCTCAGGGATCCGGGGGCCCCCGGGTTCCTCCCTAACGTTACACTGTAGGGGGGGGGCTGTGCGAGGGGGCCCCTCCGTTCTGCTGTTGGTGAGACAGTTGAGGTTGCTGTAGATGTTTGCAGACGACGAGAGAGAAAGGGAGAGGATCCTGCTGCTGTTGTTGGAGCTGCTGATCTAAAGCCAAGACTACGAACTCCCGCCATATCCTGTTGCTGCTGCTCTTGCTGCTGTTGCTGCTGCTCTTGCTGCTGCTGCTCATGTGTTTCTACCTGACCTGATAGCACCGGTTCTTCTTCAGATTGTCCTGCTGCTGTTGCTGCTGCAGTTGTTGTCGTTGCTGTTGTTGTTGTTGTCGTTGTTGTTGTTGCTGTTGCTGCTGCTGCTGCTGAAGGTGCTTCACCTGCTGCAGCAGGTGTTGAGTTATGTGTGGGAGAGTCTGTGCTGCTGTCTGCTTGAGGCGATGTTGATGCGGCTTGATCGTTAGGGTGTTTCTCTTCTTGTTGTTTATTTGTTGTCTCGTCAGGGAGACAGTAGGCACTATCCATGGCGTCTTGATAGAATATTGGGGGGTCATAGATAATGATGATGCCTGCATTATCTTTTCTATGTAATGTTTGTATCCTTTGAAGCGATCTAAGGCCTAACTCAACACGCGAGTAGTTCTCTCCATTATCATCTCGAAAAGAAAGATGTTGATGTCTCCAAGTACGTAGAGCTAAAGAAAGAGCAATAAGAAGAATAGCTAAAGCTCCACATACAGCACAAACCCACATTGCACTGTCTAGTGTCTTATTCCATACAGCCCCTACTTTCTCTCCTGCATGCACTACCTGAGCAGATGCTGTCTTCACTCCTTCACGCATAGTTGTTGTTGCACGTTTTAGGGTATTACGAGCTGCTGCTGCTGCTGATTCGCTGCTTGTCTTGGGGGGCCCTTGTCGCTCGCTGTTCTCTTGAAAATGATGCTCGCCTGGACCCTGAGGGGGCCCCAGAGACACGGATGCCCCCTCTCTACCTCTAGTGTCTTCTGGAGAAGGTTCAACGGCGGCAGAAAGAGGCTGTGGAGGAGCCAAGGGATTCTCTGCTTGCTGGTCTTCTTGTAGATACAGAGAGTCCTTCGCTCCGCCTCCGTCTTGACTAACTCTTGTAGCATGCGATGGCTGCTGCATTGTGCTCTCTCCTGTCTCTGAAGGACCATTAAACAAATAACCGCCTCCAGAAAGACCCTGCTCACCACGGTGGGGGGAGGGGCCCTCCTGCGGTGCATCTGCAGGGTCATGACCTTCTACGTCTATATAACGCGGGGTATTCTCCCGCGACACAGCCTCCATAGTGATCCTCTTCACTTGTCTGATAGAAAGAAAAAGGAAGACAGAAGGCAAAGAAATACAAGCGATAGTTCCTGCTGTTTGTTGCCAAAGCCGCTTCGCGGTGTCGCGCGCGGTGTAGGTGTGGAATGGTGGCAGGTGTAGGTTAATCCCACAGTTATTTCAGATATACAAAGAAAATCTAAGAAAAAAAGAATTTGTCACCTAAAATCGAGCGCTACGAGTAAAAAAGAAATATTTGTGCTGGTAATGCCGCAACAAAACAACCGAACAGCACATCATCCACCACCAACCCACGCGCGGCGGTGCTGCTCGGTGGTGGAGCAGCAGGAACAACTGGCGTCGGACTCGCAGCCACTTTGTTTGTTTATGTCTTCATTAATAATTGGGAAAATAAATATATTTACGGTTTATTTTACCTGGTTTCACCTCTCTACAGCGCCTCTAAAGAGGCCGAAACTCCGTTCATCTTCGCACCGGAGTGCAACCAATGGACAACCCATGGAAAGCCATCGAACAAAAACACTCATTTCAAATAAAAAATAAAGAAATAATGATTATACTAACTTTATAATATAAACACATCATGAAAACGTTGCATTTCATGCATCATGACAACAGAACGCTAAAAAAGGAAACCCTTATCACTCTCCCTCCGGGTCACTAATAAGAACAATATGAAGCGAATACGTAAAAAGAAATGTTCCCTTTTAATTTCCCGTACAATTTTTCCATGGATTAAACAAAAATGTTTAAAGATATTAGTTGCATTTTTCTTCCTGCTTTCACGTGCACGCCAGGTGTCGTTCGTACACCTGAAACTCAGAGCTGCTCATTGCCCGTGCAAGTTGTGCAGAACAACAGCAAAAACACCACCAAAGAGAGAAAATCCTTTCATCATGGTTTTATTCCCCTTTTGCTGCTCAATAAGGGCACAGTTTGCTGTTTTTGCTGTATTCGTCTTTCTATTTTCGCTTTCCAGCGCCGAACACCATGAGAAACATGAAGTTTCCCAACGGGCGGAAGGGAGGCTTCACCCCCAGCATTTCGTGCAAGTAAATGGTACAATAGAAAAACTTTCTTCTTTTAACGTAGTTTTCCTGTATTTTACGCATTTTTTCATCCATGGATCTGTTCAGAAAGCATTATCGGCAATATTGCAAGGGGGGCGTTGGCTGGCGCCCTGGGAACCTTAGCCGGAAATCCCGCATTAGGGGCCCCTCCAGGATTTCCTGCTGGAATGGCAGCCATGCCTGGTGTTGGAGCTGCAGGGGCCCCCCAGGCCGGTGCAACTGCAGCTGGGGCCCCAGCAGCTGAGGCGGCTCCGCCACCTGTAGATCTTGATGCTGTCGTAAGTGTTTCTGAAGGGTTTAAACATTTAAGGAGACGTTTCTGGCATTTGAAGTCCTCAGGAAGCTGCCCAGGCTGCGGTGGATGAAGAAGTAGAGAACAGTAATTGTTTAATAAAATCAATTATTTATATCTGAGATCTTCAACTTCAAAACAAACTGTTTTTATAGCAACGAAGCTCGGCAACAAATTGAAGGAAGCTGTCGATGTAATCTATCTCATATTTTGTTTCTACATAAAAAGGATAACCTGATTTTTCTCCTTTTCGGCGCAGATGCTCTCAGCAACCACACAATCTCACGTTCGAAAGGTGAGAGTTGTTTGAATTTGTGTGTATATTTTCTTTCTATTTTTTTGTTTTTTCTTCATTTAAATGCAATACAATGAATGGCTTTTCTATTGTTGTTTATATTCTGACGACTCTGTAGGGAATCGACTACTCCGCCACAGTCGTCCAGCCGCCTCCTCCTCCTGAAGAACAAACTGTACGTAGCAAAAACGCGAAGAAGAAAAGTATAAAAGAAATTACGAATTGAATGATGTTGTTTGTTAAACACAGGGAACAGAAATCACAGCAGCGGCAGCCGGTAGGCTTCCCTCTCCTTCATATATATACATATATATCTATCTTTTATTTAATACATATATTTCTATTCTTTTATCTTCTGTTGCAGCAGAAGAAAACCTTTATACGGCTCCTGTCATCATCTTGCTGCCGTCTGAGCCTACTCCAACGTATGTGCAATTTTTCAGATTGCTTGAAAATGTGTTTTTTTGTTTTTATTTTTTTTGATGTATGATATAAATATTTGTTAATTTGAATTCGATTATATTTATTTTTTATACATATTATTTTAATTTGACGTTTAATTCTTCTTGGTTTCCTCATCAGCGAGAAGATGGAGTTTGCACGAGCAACAGCTTGTCTAGGAAAGTTGAATTCCCCCGAAATGCGTCAAGCCCGAAGTGCAGAATTAACGGAAATGGCGACGATAAAAGGAAAAACGATTTCGGAGTTGGAGAGAGAAATTACACAAACTCAAGAAGAATTGTCTAAAGTAAGAACTTAAGCATGAAGTAATGTTTGTTTTTAAATAGTTGAGAGGGTGGAGGGAGGGGGGGGGGGGGGGGGGGGGAGGCAAGTCAGCCCTGCAATTTCTGTCTTTTTTCTTCTTTCCTTTCGTAGTTGTATAGATATTTGCTTCAATTTGCATACATAATCCCGGTTTTATATTATATATATGCTAAATACACGCATACAACTCGCATGCACATTCTCGATTGTCTTTCTTGTATGCGTACGATGATGAATGTTCGTCTTTATCTTCAATTTTAAAAATTAATTGTCGAGATCCATATGTTTTATATATATGCATACAAATATATATAGGGATATATATGTATATTTGCATGTGTGAACTTGTTAGTAAAAGCAGAAGCTCAAGCAGCCGCCGCTTGTTTGTAGGCAATTCTTCTTCTACTATTACCTTGTTGTATCTGTTAGTATGTTTGTTTTTTGTTTTGACGGTTTATTTAATTATTTATTTATTTGTTCGTTTATTTATCTATTCATTAAATTATATATTTCCTTGTTTCTTTCTTTGTTTGTTTCTACAATGTCTTATCTCAATCTATTTACATCTGCAGAGCAAAGCAGAGCGACGGCGGGTGCAGCAGGAGCTGCGGCAAGTAGCGTCTAACGCCATTGAGGGAACAGCAGTGAGAGTTTGTTTAACTGTAGTCTGTGGTGTAGTGTATTGACGTTCTCTTGTACAGTCTCAGGCGGATGTGTTGTTTCTGAAGCACGACGTACAGCTAGCCGATGAGAAGATAACTGTTTATCTCGATAAGCTGAAGAGACTTGAAGTTAAACTCGCTCGGATGCGAAGCCAAGAAGAACAGGAAGAGAGAAGCAGCAGCAAAAGAAATATGCAAGAAGAAGAAATAGAAAATCTAGAAAACACAGAAAATAGAAGAAAGAAAACAAGCTCAAAAGGACGTACAAAACCACAAAAGACAAACATGAAAGCAGCGACAGCAAAAGCGAAGAAACCTAAAGCCAAAACAATACAAACAGTACGTGCGCATGCACAGCTTATATATATTTGCTGCACATATACATATTCACACATATACTCTCTCTCTCTCTATCTCTCTATCTCTCTATCTATCTGTCTATCTTCATCACTATTCAGACGAAGAACCGAACAGCAATGCCAGACAAGAAGAGCAGAGGCAAACCCAAATTCACAGAAACAGAAATAGCTGAAGGACAGCAGCAATCAACCACCATCACCGAACAGCAGCAGCAGCTCATGGACTATCAATATCACCTGCAGCAGATGCAACTAGAAATGCAGAGACTGCAGCAGGAAGCGCGAGACGAAAAAATTAAAGAAATCCCTACTCACAGACAGGAGGCGATACCCTGGAGGAAGAGAGGCCGAAGGGGAGCAACATAATCTCACAAACAAAACAACAGCTGCAGCAGCCACAGCTGCAGCAGCCACAGCTGCAGCATCTACAGCTGCAGCACGAACAGCAGCAGTCGCAGTTGCTGCTGCTGTTTCTCATTCAACGCTCATCTCATCGAAAGGGCAGCAGCAGCAGCAGCAACAAGGCCAGTCGCAGCAGCAGTTGCTGACGGTGTTGCTGCTTACAGTAGAAGCAGCAGCACCAGCGGCGAATCCTTCTTCTATGAGGTGTATTAACTCGTGAACATATATATACCCTCTAGCACTCTCTACTCTCTATTCTACAAGACTTGTTAATCTTAATACTAAGGCAACGCTATTACTATGTTCTTCAATACAATACATACAGAAGAAAAATCGACAGAGACCACACCACTCTACTTCAACTCCCCCCTCCCCTCCCCTCCCCTCCTCTCCCCTCACGTGCTGCTGCTCGATGGTGACAGCAACAGAGGCAGATGCAGCAACAGTTTGACAGCCATGTTTTAATTTTGTTGAAAAAGCAGAAATGACAGCCGCACCGAAGCTGCTGCTGCTGCTGCAATATGCAGACTAGAAGCCATGCAGGCTTCGGGTGTACAGACACTAACTTGGCTAGGCAACGATGACCTCACGCCCCTCTAAAGAAACAAACTACAAGCCTATTTATAATCAAAGAAGAGCAAAAGACATCCAAGTTCTCTAAACCTCAACTCACCAGCTGAGGCCTCTCTCGGATCGAAAAACAGCTGCTGTTCATACAGCACAGCGCAGCCAACAACAATATGTTCTTATGAGCTGTATATACACCGCAGTGTATCCCCAAGAACACACAAAGGGTATAATAAATGATCTAAGAGAGAATATAAATACACTGCAGCGAGCACAGTCATCAACAAAGCTAATGCAAATGGACTGTACTGTACAGACAGCAGAAACCGAGAGAAGGTACACTGCCTCCACCATAGCGAGAAGTCTGTCATGTCTAGCAAATACGAGCCATGATAAACGCATTCGTTGGGTTTGACAGTCAGCTATCTATATAAATAAATATAAATACAAATAGAAATAGAAATAGATATATATAAATAGATTCTAGATAATATTTTAACCTTAGTCTAGACACAATATGTATAGGTATATATACATCTATACATCTATACATCTATATATATATATATATCATCGAATTCGTATTCATGCCTACAGCCGAGAAATCCTTTGATTTCCATCCTCTGTGCAGCAACAGCTGTTGCAGCAGCAGCAGCAGCAGTAGCAGCAGCAGCAGTAGCAACTGCCTCCTCAATATCTAAATGAATTTAAATATTTTTATCTTAAACTTGTGTGACAAGTTCATCAATTTCATTTCGTTTTGTTGCTGCTGCTGCGGTGTATTCATGATCTGGCCCGCATAGTATATACAGTAGATTATATGCGTCTTCAAAGTGTCGAGCTGCCAGACGAAGACGACTCTCCATATATGGTTTTCCTTTACTTTGAATTCGAGACCATAACACATCTCCCATCTCCTCGTATAACCAAGCCAACGAATAAGAAGGAAGAGGGAGAACCTGGATACAAATGTTACATTAAATATATACATATATACATATATACATATATACATATATACATATATACATATATACATATATACATATATACATATATACACATATAAATATATTTATATTTAAATATATAAACATATATAAATGCATATATATATATATATACACATAAATATATATGGGTATAGATATATGTATTCTATAGGCAGAGAAAAAAACAAACAAAGATGCCGCAGATTCGCCCTGCAAAGCATGTAGGGGAAGCAGCTTCTCACAGTACACTCTGTTCAGACTGCTGCTGCTGCTCAGCAGCAGCAGCAGCAGCAACAGCAGCAGCAACAGCAGCAGCAGCAGCAACAGCAGAAAGAGGCCTCACCCCCGTAACATATTCGAGACGATGCATTTGGTGTACGTACGCCGACTCATAGTCTCCTGCTGCTCTATACCCTTCAAACAAGATCGTGTCTAGCTGAAACCCCACACAAGTCAACACACACCTAAACCCTAAACCCTAAACCCTAGATACTAAACCCTAGATACTAAACCCTAGATACTAAACCCTAGATCCTAAACCCTAAACCGTAAACCATAAGCCCTAAACCCTAGATCCTGAACCCTATCCCCTATCCCCTAAACCCTAGATTGTAAACCCTAAACCCTAAACCCTAAACCCTAAACCCTAAACCCTATATGAACTTGCCTGGAAGAGGATCCAGTGTTTGGTGAAGACCCTCGAAGCCTGTTCATAAACCATCTCAGCATCCTCCATATCTTCTTTGTTTGTCTCATCAAGCCGTTCAGCGTAGGCAACTTCAAACGTTAAATATCTTTCTATCGTCTCATCATCAGCTACTGTCCCGCAGACACTGCAAGGGCTTGCTGTTGTCACCTGACGTCACACATAAACCCTAAACCCTAAACCCTAAACCCTAAATCCTAATTTTTAAAACCCAACCAAGAACCTTTCACAACATCACCCCGCATTCACAAACCCTCGTAAACCCTAAACCCTAAAACCACTCTCTAGAAACCCCTCCTCCTCGCTGATTCCGTAACCCCCACTCGATCCTAAACCCTCCCCCCCTAAACCCTAAACCCTAAACCCTAAACCCTCTCCCCGCCCTCCCCCGTAAACCCTATAAGTATCTATTTGAATGTATTAGAGATAGTTCTTGCATCCACCCTACCTCCTGTTCTGTTTTAAATATCATTGTGCCTGTACCACAGGTCGGACAGCGGAAACCTCTTGCAGGATCTGGGGTGTATGTACACCTCGTACAAGAACATGTAAACAACCATCCTGATAGTTTTTCTCTTCTAATATTTGTACTTTTAAGTAAATCATCATCACCAATATAACTAATTGTAATTTCATCTCCTTTATTTAATTTCTTTCTTGCTTTTAATATAAATTTATCTTCCTCTCCATAAAACCAACAAGCTGATGCCTCACAACTATGTGCTATCATTGATATTTTATTATATAATACGAGTCCCTCACTTTCTGAATGATGGCCGAAGCTATTATATCTCCATACTTGTAGTAACCTCTGATAGAGACCCTCATCTATATGTTGTAGGAGACATTGTTGCTGTTCGTCCAATTCTTCTTGCTGCTGTTGCTGCTGCTGCAGCAGCTGCTGCTGCAGCTGCTGCAGGGCTTCACAGACACGTATAACATCTTCTCCTGGCTCAGCATCAGGATCAGGAACCCACTTATCTAAACATATATTTAATTTATCTTCATCTAATAATAATAAAGAACACAATGCTGCTAGATGCCATATAGGAGGAAGAGAGAGAGATTCTTCTTTATTTATATCCTCTAACAAACGCCACAAGTAAGGGTTTAACGAGGGGACAGCCACAAGAACAGGGCGTTCAATAAATATAATATCCCCTGGAGAGAGAGATTTTCGGGTGTATAGACACCTCCCTTTCCCTTCAACGTGTTGTACCTTTACTCTACGTCCTATCTCTTCAAGTGTATAGGGAGCTAAAGCATTTGAATCCGTATATTCTTCTGCTTCTGCTCCTGCTTCTGCTTCTGCTGCAGCAGCACCAGTATCTTCCTCTTCTATAGCCTCTGCAGCAGCAGCAGCAGCAGCAGGATCGTCTTCGTATTCATAATCTTCTTCTGCTGCAGCAGCATAACCTAACCCCTCCCCATCTTCTTCTCCTTCTTCTTCTACTTCTTCTTCTTCCTCTTCTTGATACTCTTCACCATAGAGAGGGCTTTCTTCTTCTTCTTCTGCTTCTTCTTCTTCTTCTGCTGCTGCTGCTGCATCGTCTCCCTGTCTATACACCTCCCCATACACCTCAGCACCATCAACACCCCATTCTTTTACGGCTTCTTCGTCTCCATACTCTTCATCTCCTACTTGAACTCTCTCTCCTTCTGTCTCCTTCTCTGCATATTCCCCCTCAGAGAAAAACCCTTCTTCTTCATCTTCTAAACCCGCTGCTGCTGCTGCTGCTGCTGCTGCATAGTCTGCTGCTGCAGCACCCCCTGTAACACCAGCAGCATAGCCGTATCCCCCGCTGCTAGCAGCCCGAGCCCAACCATCTTCAGTAAACAATACTTCCTCTCGCTTAGAAGCCGAGGGAGAACGAACAGACCCCCGCAGCAGCCGCCCCATACTCTCTGCTGCTGCTTCTGTTGCTGCTGTTGGTGTTGATGCTGCTGCTGCTGGCGTCGCTCCTGCTGCTGCTGCTGTTGCTGCTGTTGCTGCTGCTGCTGTTGCTGCTGCTCCTGCTGCTGCTCCTGCTGCTGCTGCTGCTGCTGCTGGCGGCGCCGTCGGGATGCTCCTGCAACAGCACGACACCCTGCTATGGGAGCAATCTCTAGTCTATACACCACAACAATAATATTAAACTACTCTATAAAAACAAAAAAGAAGACAAATTAATAAAATTGAACGAAGCAACAGCCGCTCCAATGAGAATGAATCTGCGGCTCCCTGCTGCGCCGGCTCGGCTTGTTGTTGTAGAAGCAGCAGCACCTGAGGTGTATATACACTTAAAACCTTAAGTTTATATTCCCCTTAAAAGGAAATCAAATTAAAAAATAAACAACAAACAACAGACAATCTAAATTAGACGGACGACACACCCGACAAGGAAGCCGCTCGATGTGTGGCGAGCTGCCCGAGGCCAGCGGTCTTAGGGTTTAGGGTTTAGGGTTTAGGGTTTAGGGTTTAGGGTTTTGTAGGCTTCATCGTCTTTCTTTACTTTCTTCCCCATAATAATCATATGAAAAGATATAAAAAACAAAATAGTATTTATTTATATACACGAAGGATAGATAGTTGCAAATAAAGAACAAATCTCAAAACACCCATAAACCTTGACAACAACAGCCTGCGCGCGGCTACGTCGTTGGATGAATTGCAGATAATATAAATGTATTTTAAAAATATAAATATTATAATAAAATTAAGTAATTAATATATCATTCGAAAGCTTATTTAAATATCTATTTAGATAAATGTATAAAAAATAAAAATATACAACATTTTCTACTCTTTTTTGTTTTATACTTCTACCTATGGGGTTGCGGTGTACCGACAACTGCAATATTATATACGTGGGCGAGCATAAGAGCAAAGCTCTCTCTGCCTACGTTGGTGACATCATCATAAATAGAAAAGAAGCTATAAAATAAATATATTTTAGAATATATTTTATTTTATAGAATCTGTGACGAATTATTGTTTAGATTTAGGGCCCCGTCTTGTGTGGCTGCTGCACTGTTGTTTATATAATGACGGTCTGCAGTAGATAGAGGGGCTGCAACGCTAGTTTGTGTTATTTTCATCTTTTATTTTATTATTATGTCTTCTTATTATTATTCTTCTTTATTTAATTTATCTCGTATTTACTGGGAAGCCTTCTCGTGTACGTGTCTTCCTCTCTCGCCTCTTCTCTCAATCTCAAACTAACACTTTCAGCATTCTACAATCTCTTCTAGGGTTTGGAGGGGGTTTGGGGTGTATCTGCAGCTCCCCACACTCCTTGGGGGCCCTCCTAAGGGCTGCTGTTGCTCTTCATATGAGCTCAGCTGGCGGTGGTCTTTGTCGCCCTTCTTCCTAGGGTTTAGGGTTTAGGGTTTAGGGTTTAGGGTTTAGGGTTTAGGGTCCTGAGGAAAGCATTGTTTCTGTATCACTTGCAGTGTTGGAGGTGTGGTGGGGAGGTTGTTGTATATATATATATATATGTATATATATATATATATATATATATATATATATATATATATATACATCTATATGTATAGAAGGGGTTTCAAATTAGGGTTAAGGGTTTAGGGTTTAGGGTTTAGGATGGTGCAACCTCTCGGAGGCACTCCTACCTTCGAGGAGGCTCTGAGTTCATGTTTAGAATATCATGGGGGCCCTTTAGATTTAAATATATCTTTAGCTATGATTTGTGTTGATGCATGCAATGCTAGCCGCAGCAATTGCAGCTATCTTCTTCAGGAAGCAGCAGCAAAGATTCGACAGGGGACAGACCCGGAGGGAATATATAGAGCTCTAGATGTAAGACACTGTTCTCTAGGGTTTAGGGTTTAGGGTTTAAGGGGGAGGGGGGAGGAAGGAGGGTTTAGGGTTTAGGGGGGAGGAAGGAGGGTTTAGGGTTTAGGGGGGAGGGTTTAGGGTTTAGGGCTTAGGGTTTAGGGGGGAGGGGGGAGGGTTTAGGGTTCAAGAGCCTTGACGATCAGGGTTTAGAGGTCTTGGGTTTAGGGTTTAGGGTTTAGGGTTTAGGGTGTTGGAGGGTCTTGAGGCGGGATTTGGGGATTTGGGGGGGGGCAAAACCACAGAGCCAGCTCCTCTCTCTTTTACTCAGTACAAGGGCCTAGGGTTTAGGGTTTAGGGTTTAGGGTTTAGGGTTTAGGGTTTAGGGTTTAGGGTTTAGGGTTTAGGGTTTAGGGTTTGCTGCAGCTAGTGGAGATATGTGTAAAGAACAACGGCATAGATTTTGCTCGTCACATTGACGAATACTTCTTACGTTCGATGGCGAAGATACTGAAGCTCGTATAGAAACCCTAAACCCTAAACCCTAAACCCTAAACCCTAGAGGACAGCATCTCTACCTGGTGGATAGCCCTAAACCCTAAACCCTAAACCCTAAACCCTCGTTTTCTTTGCGGCTTTGCAGACAACGTTTAAACGTTCATTAACGAAAGATGTTAAAGAAAAAATAAACAAAATCATAGGAGGGTGAGTGATATAGCAGCAGAACCCTGCGGCCTAGGGTTTAGGGTTTAGGGTTTAGGGTTTAGGGTTTAGGGTTTAGGGTTTAGGGTTTAGGGGTTTGACAGGTGAGGTGTATGTGCAGGCCCTTTGTACATCCTGGCGTCGCAACAGACCCGAGGATACACGTAAGCCAGGACGCTAGCATACATGAGGGTTTAGGGTCTAGGGTTTAGGGTTTAGGGTCTAGGGTTTAGGGTTTAGGGTTTAGGGTTTTGTTTGCCTGTGTGCAGAAATTAAAGCGGAAGGTCTTGTTCATGTTCCAGCTCTGGCATGGTGAGGGCTGCACGCCTCTTCGTGCTTAGGGTTTAGGGTTTAGGGTCTAGGGTTTAGGGTTTAGGGTTTAGGGTTTAGGGTTTAGGGTTTAGGGTTTAGGGTTTGGATTGTGTTCGTTGCAGACTCCTTCGTCCTGCAGCAGGACAGATGCCCCGCCATCTTCTCCATGTACCGAAAGCTCAGAAGCAAGGGTAAACTAAGCGGCTTCTAGGGTTTAGGGTTTAGGGTTTAGGGTTTAGGGTTTAGGGTTTAGGGTTTAGGGTTTAGGGTTTGTGTATTTTCAGGGGTGGAATTTCCTCAAGTCGATCGATCGCAGAAATACTTAGTGAAGAATGCCGAGGTAAACCCTAAACCCTAAACCCTAAACCCTAAACCCTAAACCCTAAACCCTAAACCCTAGTTTCATCTGTTTTGTCTGGTTTGTGTCGCACATGTATCGGCTTTATTTCTCTTGCTGCTGCTGCTGCTGCTGCTGCTACTGCTGCTGCTGCTACTGCTGCTGCTGCTGCTGCTGCTGCTGCTGCTGTCTCCTTGTGTCTCTTCAGGAGTCTCCCGCCTTCGACGTAGCTCCTCCTCCTCCTTCTGTCTCCTCTCGTTCTTCTCGCCCTTCTTTAGAATCCACGAAACAAGAGACAATTGCTGTAGAACAAATGGTGAGGGGCTCTCTCCTTCTGTTTGTTTATTTTTTATGTGTCTCCTTCTGTTTGTTTATGTTTATCTGTCTCCTTCTGTTTGTCTTTCTCTGTCTCCTCCTATTTGTTTATCTTTATCTGTCTCCTTCTGTTTATCTTTATTTGTCTGTCTCCTTCTGTTTATATTTATCTGTCTCCTTCTGTTTATCTTTATTTATCTGTCTCCTTCTGTTTATCTTTATCTGTCTCCTTCTGTTTATCTTTATTTGTCTGTCTCCTTCTGTTTATATTTGTCTGTCTCCTTTTGTTTATATTTATATGTCTCCTTTTGTTTATATTTATCTGTCTCCTTCTGTTTATCTTTATCTGTCTCCTCCTATTTGTTTATCTTCATCTGTCTCCTTTTGTTTATCTTTATCTGTCTCCTTCTGTTTATTTATATTTATCTGTCTCCTTTTGTTTATATTTATCTGTCTCCTTCTGTTTATCTTTATCTGTCTCCTTTTGTTTATCTTTATCTGTCTCCTCCTATTTGTTTATCTTCATCTGTCTCCTGTTTATCTTTATTTATCTGTCTCCTTCTGTTTATGTTTATCTGTCTCTTTCGTTTATTGTTTATCTTTATTGTTCTGTCTTTTTCTGTTTTTTTTAGTGTCTCCTGTATTCTATTTCTGTCTGTCTCCTCAGGTGTATATGCTCTCTCTTTGTCTGTCTCCTCAGGTGTATATGCTCTCTCTTTGTCTGTCTCCTCAGGTGTATATGCTGTCTCTCTGTCTGTCTCCTTTTGTCTTCTTCTGTCTCTGCTATTCTTTGTCTCATTCTTTGTCTCCTTCTGTCTCTCTCTCTCTTTAAACACATTATATTATTTTTATATTATATATATATATATATATATATATATATATATATATATATATATATATATATATATATATATCATGTGTCTCCGTGTTTTGTTGTTTTGTTGATTTTGTCTCCTTTTTTTTCTTTGTTTGATATTTAAATAAATATAAATATAAATATAAATATAAATATAAATATAAATATAAATATAAATATAAATATAAATATAAATATAAATATAAATATAAATATAAATATAAATATAAATATAAATATAAATATAAATATAAATATAAATATAAATAGTAATATAAATATAAATATAAATATAAGTATAAATATAAATATAAATATAAATATAAATATAAATATAAATATAAATATAAATATAAACATAAATATAAATATAAATATGAATATAAATATAAATATAAATATAAATATAAACATAAATATAAATATAAATATAAATATAAATATAAATATAAATATAAATATAAATATAAATATAAATATAAATATAAATATAAATATAAATAGTAATATAAATATAAATATAAATATAAATATAAATATAAATAGTAATATAAATATAAATAGTAATATAAATATAAACATAAACATAAATATAAAACATTATCTGTTTTTTTGTTTATATAGATAACAAGCATTCAGCGTTCTCTATCTATCCTCGGGTGTACTGGGGCCCCCTTGGGGGCCCGTATGGAGGCGTATATACACCTGAAGAAGACTCGAGGGAGACTAGCAGCATATATGCATTCTCTGTCTACAACAGATAAACAAATAAATTTAAAT
>OY986946.1:5539740-5562240 GCA_963920595.1 Eimeria praecox | reverse complement strand
CCCTGCATAAACCCTACATAAACCGTAAACCCTAAACCCTACATAAACCCTACATTAACCCTAAACCCTAAACCCTAGATAAACCTTAGATAAACCCTGCATAAACCCTAGATAAACCCTAGATAAACCGTGCATAAACCCTAGATAAACCCGAGATAAACCCTACATAAACCCTACATAAACCCTAGATAAACCCTACATAAACCCTGCATAAACCCTACATAAACCCTACATAAACCCTAAACCCTAAACCCTAGTTAAACCCAATACAGACATTCTTAAAAACCTGTAAAGGGATACCACGCATCCTCAAAGGAACAGCCTCGGCGCCTCCTCCGCTGACTCCATTATTACACTAATGGACTTAGGGTTTAGGGTTTAGGGTTTAGGGTTTAGGGTTTAGGGTTTAGGGTTTCTTTGTAGGCGGATGGGGCACGGGGCGTTGGTGTTTGAGTTTACGGACCTTCAGCTAGCCAACGTGTGGATTACGCAGGTATTCTATTCTAGTCTCAGGGCCTAGGGTTTAGGGTTTAGGGTTTAGGGTTTAGGGTTTAGGGTTGCAGTGTATTATTTATGAAACTGAGCTGCCTATACACCCCGTGGGCTGTCTGTCTCCTTTCGGGTGTCTCCTCAGGACTGTCGTGTTGTCCCCTTACAGGGCCCTGCAGTAGATGAGGCAGGAACCCCAGAGATTCCCCCCTGCAAGGCTAGCTAAACCCTAAACCCTAAACCCTAAACCCTAAACCCTAGCCATGGCCAGCGTCAGCCCCCTATTCAGATCATACTCGAAATCAGCCAGAGTGCCTCACGGTTTTGAATGTGATGCCTATGGGCTAGGGTTTAGGGTGTAGGGTCTAGGGTTTAGGGTTTAGGGTTTAGGGTTTAGGGTTTGGTTGTACAGTCTAATTTAGAGCTTCCACGTGTCAAGAACCTCCTCTCGATGCTGGAGCGCCTCAGGAGACTCGGTACCCTCAAACCCTAAACCCTAAACCCTAAACCCTAAACCCTAAACCCTACACTTGATAGCAGTCTGTATTACTTACAACGGTGTTTTGCACTTATGGCTAGCGTTAACTAGGGTTTAGGGTTTAGGGTTTAGGGTTTGCGCAGGCAGCGAGGAGGTTACTCTCGAGGGCAGCATAAACCCCCAGGACTCCAATGCATTCGATTTGGCTGTCTCAGCAGGTCTACTAAACCCTAAACCCTAAACCCTAAACCCTATTAAACCCTAAACCCTCAAACCCTATTCTTGTCTCGTAGGGCATTGGGAGCAATGCTTAGAATGTAGGGTTTAGGGTCTAGGGTCTAGGGTTTAGGGTTTAGGGTTTAGGGTTTAGGGTTTGTGGGCTCAGCGTCTGAGCTTGTGACTGCCAAGGCAATGTACACTCGCTGCAGCCGTCTCGTGCCGGAGGGACAAGAAGGTTTGAAAGCCCTTTTACTCTAAACCCTAAACCCCAAACCCTAAACCCTAAACCCTAAACCCTAGACACAAACCCTAAACCCTAATTTGTTTTACAAGGACTAGATTGCAGGTGTATGTGCTTCTTCAGACCTCGAAAACGTCTCCTTCGTCCGCACTGTCAACACCAAACACCTCATTGCAGGCCTCAAGGCACGATTAGGGTTTAGGGTTTAGGGTTTAGGGTTTAGGGTTTTGGGTTTGAGCGGATGCACCTCCCTTCACCCCCTCCCCCCGCCTTAGAGTTTAGGGCTTAGGGCCCATGATGGACGGACGCTCTAGGGTTTTGGGTTTAGGGTTTAGGGTTTAGGGTTTAGGGTTTAGGGTTTGCGTCGCAGGCCCTGCTAGACTGCAGCAACAGCCAAGGGAAGGATATCGAGGGTCTTGTGGCGCTGCGTACGTCATGCATGGCCCCTCCGTAAACTTTAGGGTTTAGGGTTTAGGGTTTAGGGATTAGGGTGTAGGGATTAGGGCTTAGGGTTTAGGGTTTAGGGTTTAGGGTTTGAGTTGCTGCACTGGTGCAGTGGTGCCAGAGGACGAGGCGATGCATGGATGGTTGTCGGTGGTGCTACAGAATGAAGGAGTGAGTTTAGGGTTTAGGGTTTAGGGTTTAGGGTTTAGAATTTGGGGGTTTAGGGTTTAGGGTTTACGGTTACAATATTTCCACCTGCTTCTGCTGCCTGAGCTCTTCATTGATTGCCTAGGGTTTGATAACGAGGGCTTAGGGTTTAGGGTTTAGGGTTTAGGGTTTGTGTTTATGTTTCTTAACTGCAGCTAGAGTCCGTCCGTGTGCTGCTGGTGTTGCCTACAATCTCTCAGAGGGGCCTCATAGATTAGCAAGGGGGCCCCCAGGGGCCCCCCTGGGGGCCCCCTTGCCCCCAGGGGGCCCCCAGGGGCCCCCAAACCCCACCTAATAGGCGGGGGGCTTTAGGGGCCCCCCTAGGGGCCTCCAAAGGTATTAGGGGCCCCTCAAACCCTCAAAGGCCCCCAAGGCTTTTGGGGCCCCCCAAGGCCCTCAGGGGCCCCCCAAGGCCCTCAGGGGCCCCCAAGCCTCTCAGGGGCCCCCAGGGGGCCCCATAGGGCTGGGCGTTCTTGTTAGACACTGGCGAGATAACCCCAACTCAATGGGGGCCCCTTAGGGGCCCCCCCTTAGGGGCCCCTTAGGTGTATCCGTTAGTAGCTAGTTTGTCTCTTAGGGGGCCCCCTTCAGGTAAACTACTCTCATAGAGGGCGGCGCTGCTGCTGCTCTTGTATTTGCTGCTGGGTTTTCTGCCGCAGCAGCAGCACATCTTTCTGCTGCTGCTGCTGCTGCTGCCTTCGCTGCTGCTGCTGCTGCTGGTCTTCTGCTGCTTCTGCTTCCGCTATCTCCCTCTGAGCCTGCTCGAGAAAATGCAGGGCCAAACCCTGAAGACACAGCAGCAGCAGCAGCAGCAGTAGCAGCAGCAGCAGCAGCAGCAGTAGCAGCAGCAGCAGCAGCAGCAGCAGCAGTAGCAGCAGCAGCAGCAGCAGCAGCAGCAGAGACACTCAAGAGACAGCAGCAGCATTTATAAAAAAGAAACAAACAACTAGACAGGTTGCTCGTCAAGGCAAACAAAGATAGAAAACAACCAAAGGAGACACCTGACAGTACACCCCAAAGCTATCCAACCCCTCCTCACTCAGATAATGAAGGGGCCCCCATCTTACTGCTTTTGTGGGGGGGATGGGGGGCCCCCTGAGGTCTAACTGCTTTAAGGGCCCCTGGGGGGCCCCCCTGAGGGTACTCAGGGGGCCCCCCCAGGGTGTATAGAAGACCTGGGGGCCCCCTACCTGTGCAGAGGCCCCGAGGGGGCCCCTTGGGGCCCCCATGGGGGCCCTTGGGGAGGGCTGGGGCCGGGGTAGGGGGGAGAAGGGGGGGGTATAGGGGCCCCTTGAAGGGTCTACGGGGCCCCTGTGTGGGGTGTCTGTACACCTACCTTGATAGGGGCTACATCTTCAAGCTTAACCAAACCAAACTCCATGCCGAAGAAGAGAGCGTGTTTGAAGCAACAGTTGATGTGGGCTACGGTGTCTGTCTGCACCACAACAACACCAGATAATTTTGCTGCTGCTGCTGCTGCTGTTGTTGCTGCTGCTGCTGTTGTTGCTGCTGGGGATGATGCTGGGGATTCTGCTGCTGATGTTGATGCTGTATTTGTAGAGCCACGGGATGCTGCTGCTGCAGCTCTGAGGGTTTATTAGGGTTTAGGGTTTATGAAGGATTATTAGGGTTTAGGGTTGATGAAGGATTATTAGGGTTTAGGGTTTAGGGTTTGAGGGTTTACTCGGATTCAGGTTTTATGAGAGCTTATTAGGGTTTAGGGTTTAGGAGGCCTAATTAGGGTTTATTAGGGTTCATTAGGGGTTGTTCGGGGTTCCTAGGGTTTAGATTTTATTAGGTGTAATTAGGATTAATTAGGTTTAATTAGGGTTTATTGGGGTTTATTAGGGTTTATTAGGGTTTATTAGGATTTATTAGGGTTTATTAGCGTTTAAGTAGGGTTTATTAGGGTTTATTAGGCTTTATTAGGATTTATTAGGGTTTATTAGCGTTTAAGTAGGGTTTATTAGGTTTTATTAGGGTTTATCAGGGCTAATTAGGGTTAATTAGGTTTAATTAGGGTTAATTAGGTTTAATTAGGGTTTATCAGGGCTAATTAGGGTTAATTAGGTTTAATTAGGGTTAATTAGGGTTAATTAGGGTTTATCAGGGCTAATTAGGGTTAATTAGGTTTAATTAGGGTTAATTAGGGTTAATTAGGGTTTATCAGGGCTAATTAGGGTTAATTAGGTTTAATTAGGGTTTATTAGGGTTTATTAGGGTTTATTAGGGTTTATTAGGGTTAATTAGGGTTTATTAGGGTTTATTAGGGTTTATTAGGGTTTATTAGGGTTTATTAGGGTTTATTAGGGTTTATTATGGTTAACTAGGGTTAATTAGGGTTTATTAGGGTTTATTAGGGTTAACTAGGGTTAATTAGGGTTTATTATGGTTAACTAGGGTTAATTAGGGTTAATTAGGGTTAATTAGGGTTAATTAGGGTTAACTAGGGTTCACTAGGGTTAACTAGGGTTT
Source organism: Eimeria praecox (assembly GCA_963920595.1). Classification (NCBI taxonomy): domain Eukaryota; phylum Apicomplexa; class Conoidasida; order Eucoccidiorida; family Eimeriidae; genus Eimeria; species Eimeria praecox. The sequence goes on along the minus strand of OY986946.1, from coordinate 5,557,687 downwards.
AGGGTTAATTAGGGTTAATTAGGGTTAACTAGGGTTTAGGGTAAATTAGGGTTTACCTCTAATAGCCAATCAAAGTGTTGTCTGTATATATGGCAGTACATTTGTAGTAGTTGAATTAATATGTGAGACACAAAAGAAGGAAAGTTGCGGGGGAATTCTTGTCCTGAGCAACAACATAAACCCTAAACCCTAAACCCTAAACCCTAGACCCTAGATAGAGCGTACTGCGGGCGGGCTTGTAGCTGTTCCCATCAGCTTCGCAGCAGAATAACTACACATTTAACGGGTTGGGGTTTGATGATATCCCCCTGTCTCTGTGTATTTAGGGTTTAGGGTTTAGGGTTTAGGGTTTAGGGGCTACGGAGTCATAGTCTATACTATCTAGGGTCTAGGGTTTAGGATTAACAATGTAGGGTTTAGGAGGAGGGGTTCAGATTCGATGTTTTCTGAGTAAGGAACACTTAGGATCTAGGGTTTAGGGTTTAGGGTTTAGGGTTTAGGGTTTACAAGGTATGGCTCACGGTTGATATTTTCTGCCTGCGGAGCAATTAGGGTTTAGGGTTTAGGGTTTAGGGTTTAGGGTTTAGGGTTTACCGGGTTGGCATACGAAGATACGGGGGTCTTGCAGCAGAGAGCGGCATTTGTTGAGTGCTGCTTTTATATGATCTCGCGCGGGTGCTGAGGGTTCTGCGGGGGCCACGAGGCTGAAGCTGCGGTGTACGTACACCCCAACATACACCTAGATCGGGGTTTAGGGGTTAGGGTTTAGGGTTTAGGGGAGAGGGTTTAGCGGTAGGGTGCTTTGTTTGTGTGAAGGGGGGGGATCTCGCTTGGGGCAGCTACCATGCAGGCTCTCTTGGTGGCTTTGTTGCTGCTGCTGCTGCTGCTGCTGCTGCTGCTGCTGCTGCTGCTGCTGCTTAGATTTCGGTGTTAATCCTCTGATGGTTGTTGCTGTCATGGGTGTTTCTATCTCTCCTTCTTTATTATTTTTGTTGGTGTTAAACAAACCTAAATCCTAAACCCTAAACCCTAAACCCTAAACCCTAAACCCTAAACCCTAGGATGTTGAAAGCAACAGAAAGCCCTCACTCTCCTGCAGTTAAGCGCCGGCAGCTGCAAACATCTCGAGAGAAACCCCAAACCACTGTTGCTTCGTTGAAGATATCATACACTGCATACAAACCCTAAACCCTAAACCCTAAACCCTAAACCCTAAACCCTAAACCCTAAACCTCCCCGGAAACTGATTGTATCTAATATGCCCATAGCCACCCTGTGAAGTGTATGGGCAGTGATGCAATGCAGCAGCGACACAGCAACAGCAGCAGCAACAGCAGCAGCAACAACAGCAGCAGCAACAGCAGCAGCAACAGCAGCAGCAGCAACAGTCAACAGAAAAGCCTATGCTAACAGCAGCGGCAGCAGCAACAGCAACACCAGCACAGGCAGCAGCAGCAGCAGTACTACCAGCAGCAGAAACAGCAGCAGCAATATCAGCAGCAGAGCCAGCAGCAGCAACAGCATCACCAGAGAAAACAGCAGCATTAGCAGCCCCAGAAGCAGCAGCAGCAGCAGCAGCAGCAGCAGCATGATCAGCAGCAGCAGCAGCAGCATTAGCAGCAGCAGCAGCAGCAGCAGCAGCAGCATCATGATCAGCAGCAGCAGCAGCAGCATTAGCAGCAGCAACAGCAGCAGCAGCAGCAGCAGCATTAGCAGCAGCAGCAGGAGGAGGAGGCTCACCCTGACAAGCAAGCCATTCATTAACATCGATAGAAGAAGTAGGAAGACGAACAGCGAGAGGGAGAAGTGTATTACCTAAAGAAGCTCTTGCTGCTAAGAGCGTCCTGAGCAAAGCATCATGAGGTGTATATACACCCCACACCCCACACCCCACACCCCACAGAAATACCTCCACATACACCTGAATTCATCGGGGGGGCCCCCGCGAGACGAGGGGTGAAGTAGTAGGGGGCCCCCACCATTTAAAGGGTTCAGTACTAAGGTGGGGAGGGAGGGGGGCCCCCAGTATGTTAACAAAGGATTCAGTACTAGGGGGGGGCCCCCGTAAGTAAGTTAACAGGGTTCAGTACTAGGGGGGGGCCCCTCAGTTAAAGGGTTTAGTACTGGGGGGCCCTAAACCCTAAACCTTAAACCCTAAACCTTAAACCCTAAACCCTAAACCCTAAACCCTAAAACCTAAACCCTAAACCCTAAACCCTAAACCCTAAACCCTACACCCTACACCCTAAACCCTAAACCCTAAACCCTAAACCCTAAACCCTAAACCCTAACCCCTAAACCCTAAACCCTAAACCCTAAACCCCACTATTTCTTTACTTACACTGCCCATTTTTGAGGATGCTTTAGTGGTTTTTCTTCCTGTGTGGCCTCAGGATAGCGGGTAGAATGATGCATTTTCTCTGCAAAAACCCTAAACCCTAAACCCTAAACCCTAAACCCTAAACCCTAAACCCTAAACCCTAAACCCTAAACCCTAAACCCTAAACCCTAACCGTTCTATGCTATTCGTTAGAAACAGATTAGAGATAGCAACAAAAGCCTTACTGTTGCAAGACAGGCCTTCAGGAGAAACAGAAGAAGAAGGAGCAGAAGAAGCAGAGGCAGAAGCAGAAGAAGAAGAAGGAGAAGAAGAGGAAGAAGAAGAAGAGAAAGAAGAAGAAAGAGGAGAGGGGCCTCCGTCTCCAGGCAACGGTAAGAGCGAGCGGCCCGCTACTGAGGCCTCCTCCTTGAATATCATGAGAAGAGGCTGTATCTGCTCTTGCTTGCTAGGGTTTAGGGTTTAGGGTTTTTATAGAGGAGCATACTTTGGATAGAAATACAAACCCTAAATTCGTTGTTAGACCCTGAGATATAGGCTAGAAACCCCAGAATTTACGGTCTAGGGGTTAGGGTTTAGGGTTTAGGGTTGACGGTTGAGGGGGTTTAGGGTTTAGGGTTGAGGGTTGAGGGTTTAGGGTTTAGGGTTGAGGGTTTAGGGTTTAGGATTTAGGGTGTAGGGTTCGAGGCTGAAGGTGTAGGGTTTAGGGTTTAGGGTTTAGGGTTTAGGGTTTGGGGTTTAGGGTTTAGGGTTTAGGGTTTAGGGTTTAGGGTTTGGTGGCGCAATAGATTTCCAGCAGCTGTCCACTGGTTGGTTGCAGGGGGGGGGGGGGGGGGGGGGAGTTCTTCTGTCTTCGTTTTGTTTGTTTTAATGTTTTAATGTATTTAATAATATAAATAATAATGTATTTTAATTTATTTCAAAGAAAACAAACAAAACATAAACGAAACAGCCCGTTGGTTTGTTGTTGTTGCTGGGGGGGGGGGGGGGGGGGGGGGGGGCTGCCGACAGGTGTGCTCGCGATCATCTTCAGCGGCTCTTCTTTGTTTTTTTTAATTTATTAATATGTTTGTTTCTATAAAATATTATTTTATATTTAATTTAAATTATTGATTTTATATGTTTTTATTTTTATTGCTCTAGTCGGTGGCCCCACCGTACAACATTGCTCTTCGCTTGCCCCCCCAGGTGACCCGTTCGTTGGGTTGGGTTTACTGTGGAGGTTTAGGGTTTAGGGTTTAGGGTTTAGGGTTTAGGGTTTAGGGTTTAGGGTTTAGGGTTTAGGGTTTAGTACACAGAAGGAGAGGAGTCAGAAGCCCAATATACCTTAAGTAGGGGCCCTGTAGGCGGGGGGTTAACGAGCAAGGAGGGGGGGGGGCCCTTACAATGTCTCCTAGCCTCCTACATATCTAATAGCTACTGTGGGGCCCCCAGTTCTGCTGCTTAGGGGTTTGTTTGCATGCATCCTTGGGTGTACAAAGCCCCAAAAGAATTACATTAGTAAAGCGCATGCAGTACAAAAATAAACACATCAATTAAATAGTATAAAAGGGGGGAGGGGGCCCCCAACAGACAGACAGACCCAACCTCTCAGCCAGACAGAGGATAATCCCTTAACAGGGGCCCCCATCAGGGGCCCCCATTAGGGGCCCCCACCAGGGGTCCCCATCAGGGGCCCCCATTAGGGGCCCCCATCAGGGGCCCCCATTAGGGGCCCCCTGAGAGCTTGTAGGTTTTGGGGTTTTATAGATTGCCCTGTGTCTGCAGTTATAAAGAGGGTTTCTTCAAAGGAGTTTGGGGCTTGCATTGCATGCGATCCCCAGGGGGCCCTTTAGCTGCTGCCGCTGTGAGGGCTGTGGGGCCCTTACAGCAGGAAACAGCAACAGCAGCAGCAGCAGCAGCAGCAGCAGCATTTATTAGGGTTTACTCTCCCTTAGTTAAGATAGTAGGCACCCAACGAAAGTCTTTAGGTTTAGAAGACTGAGAGGAACACGGGGCGATGTGTGCTGCGCGGCCACACTGAGAACAGCTCTCCCTCGGTCTGTAATAAACATCCGCAGCCATCCATCTAGGGTTTAGGGTTTAGGGTTTAGGGTTTAGGGTTGTAGGTCTAGGGTTTGAGGCTTAGCAAGATGAGGGTTAGAATTGAAGGTTTAGGGTTCAGTGTTAAGAAACTAGGGTTTAGGGTTTAGGGTTTAGGGTCTAGAGCGTACGGTAGGGGTTTAAAATCTGGGGTTAGGGTTTAGGGTTTAGGGTTTAGGGTTTAGGGTCTAGGGTTTAGGGTTTCATATACTCAGAATATATGGGGGTTTTCTCTTTAGGCTGAGGGGGGAGAACGCTCTTAAGGGTCCCCGCAAACCCTTCAAGTGCGGAGGGGGCCCCCCTCGAGGGGGGGCCCCTGGGGGCCCTTCGCCTTAATGCCCCTTGGGGGCCCCTCCTGGGGCCCCCCCTATATACTTTACTGAGGGGGGGCCCCCGGACCCCTATGCGGCCCCTCTCTCTCTCAGTTGTTGTTTGCTGCTGCAGACTGTAGAGAGATCCCTTGGCTGAGAGGCAGCAGCAGCTGCTGCTGCTGCCTGATTGCTGCTGCTGCAGCCGCTGCTGCTGCTGCTGCTGCTGCTGCTGGGGCTGTTGTCTTGGTAGGGTTGAGGTGCAGCAGCGAGCAGATTCTGTTGCTGCTCTGATGTAGGACTTGGGTTGGAGGATCAAGGAGGGCCCCTCCCCTGAAGCAGCAGCAGCAGCAGCTGCTGCTGCTGCTGCTGTTGCTGCTAGCGGCGTTAGAGGCAGTCCCTCACCTCCCGAGAGAAAGACACGAGAGTAGGGGACCCTCGAGGAGCACGAACAGCAGCAGCAGCAGTTGCTGCTGCTGCTGCTGCAGCAGCTGCTGCAGCTGCTGCTGCAGCCTAGATAATGGGGCCCCCGGCAGCTGCTGCTTCGTGTCATGGGGCGGCAGGGAGACTCGCAGTGCTGCTGCTGCTGCTGCTGCTGCTGCGGCTGCAGCAGCAGTGTTGCTGGTGCATCATCATCAGCAGCAGCAGCAGCTGCTGCTGCTGTTGCTGCTGCTGCTGCTGTTGTTTGTGTGGAGGCGTGTCTTGAGGTATCGAGCTGCATGCAAAAGAGACAATAGCTGCAGCGACACAGGTTCTCCTTCCCCTACAACGTTCTCAGAAGAACTAGGGTTTAGGGTTTAGGGTTTAGGGTTTAGGGTTTAGGGTTTAGGGTTTAGGGTTTAGGGTTTAGGATGCCATGTTTATTGCTAAATAATATTTGTTTCCTCACGAATTAGGGTTTAGGGTTTATATTTAATACCAAATGTTTAAGGGTTCATTAGGGTCTAGGCTTAACCCTTAAGGGTTCGCTAGGGTTTAGAGTTCCCTAGGGTTTAGGGTTTAGGGTTTGTTAGGGTTTAGGGTTTAGGGTTTGTTAGGGTTTAGGGTTTGTTAGGGTTTAGGGTTTAGGGTTTGTTAGGGTTTAGGGTTTATGATACTGGTGTGTTTGTCTGTGCATGTGTTTCTTTGAAGGTGTGCCATGGCATCGGGCCATAGAGTTGATATCCTCCTCCCACTCGCTGCAGCAGAGCCTCATTCCTCCTCTTACCGAGCCCCGATCTAGATACTAAAAACCCCCCTAGACCAACCTGCTGCTGCTGCTGCTGCTGCTGCTGCTGCTGTTGATGCTGCTGCTGCTGCTGCTGTTGTTGATGATGATGATGTTGATGATGATGATGTTGATGGGGTTGATGGGGTTGATGCCGGTGGCGGGGACGAGGCAGATAGGAGATGCTGGCTGCAGAAACAGCGCGACGACCCTGTTGCTGCTGCTGCTGCTGCTGCTGCTGTTGCTGCTGCTGCTGATGCGAACAGTGTGGTATGCTGCAGCAGGAGGAGGAGCAGCAGCAGCAGCAGGAGCAGCAGCAACGGGAGCAGCAGTTGCTGCTGAGACAGGAAGGTCTTCCCCAGTCCTGTCGTTGCTGCTGCCGCTGCTGCTGCCGCTGCCACAATTGTTGCTGCTGCTGCTGCTGGTGCTGCTGCTGTCTACAAGCTGCATGCACGGAGCAGCAAGAACGGGGGGGATCGTCTCCTCCCCTGTCAACTCCAACTAAAACAGTTTGTCTACAATCAGCCTTCCAGCCCCTCGAGGCCCTCACCCTCTCGAGGGCTTCTCGATACGCCACAGAGCAGTACTCGCGAGACACTGCAGCAGCAGCAGCAGCAGCAGCAACAGCAGCAACAGCAGCAGCAACAGCAGCAGCAACAGCAGCAGCAACAGCAGCAGCAAAGAGAGGAGCGCAAGCAATAGAAACAACAAGGAAGAGACCAAAGAGAAAGAAGCTATGAAGAGGCTGATGTGATAAGGGTTAAACCCTCTAGGGTTTAGGGTTTAGGGTTTAGGGTTTAGGGTTTAGGGTTTATAGTCCTCAGAGCATTTCTTGCCTTCATCGGCACAGGGCTGCAATCGTCCAGAAGAGCAGCAGAGAGGCTCCTGCAGCAGCAGCAGCAGCAGCAGCAGCAGCAGCAACGGGAGCAGCAGCAGCAGCAACAGCAGCATAGCTATGAAAAAAAGAGGAACTGAGCGTCAGCAGCAGCTTTCGTGCTGCTCAGCAGCAGCAGCAGCAGCAGTAGCAGCAGCAGTAGCAGCAGCAGCAGCTGACAGCCTGGAAGCTTCAGCAGCAGCAGCAGATAGAGAAACCTCAGCACCAGTGGCTGCAGCAACTAACACAATAGGGACTGCTGCAGCAGCACGAGGAGTAGCAGCAAGGGGCGCAGCAGCAGCAGCAACGACAGCAGCAGCAGCAACGACAGCAGCAGCAGCAGCAACAACAACAACAACACGGAGAGCAGCACGGACAGCAGCAGCAGCTGCTGCTGCAGCAAGGACACCAGCAGCAGCAAGGACAGCAGCAACAGCAGCAGCAATGGGAGCCCCAACAGCAGCAGCAAGGCCAGCAGCAGCAACAGCAGCAGCAGCAACAGCAGCAGCAGCAACAACAGCAGCGTCAGCAAGGACAACAACAACAGCAGCAGCAGCGGCAGCAGTAGTCTCAGTTTAATTTACATTTATGGGTTTGTGTGTCTGTTGACTGTCTCCTTTCTGTGTAGGTGTTTTTGTATTTGGGGTGTATGTACAGCTCGGCATCCATCTATATCCTCTGTAGTCATTTCTGTAGGATGTAGTATGATAGATATCTAAGGGCGAAGAAGGTCTAAGGGGGGCCTCCTCCCTGAGAAGAAGTTAACAACAAGCAACGGGGATCGATCCCACACGATCCCAGACGATCCCAGACGATCCCAGTGGATCCCAGACGATCCCAGAGGTGTATTGGCCTGTATCTTTAATAAACGGGGGTTTAGAGATGAATAGAATTTGTTTATTTAATTTGTTTCCTAGAATCTACTGTTAAGATAGAATTGAGGAGGGTCTGATGGTGTATATAAGGGAGGGATACAAACCACCGCAAAGCCTCGCGCATAGCCTCCCCACTGAAGAGAGAGGCATACATAGCCTGAGAGGGGTTCTGCTCCATCATCCTAAACCCTAAACCCTAAACCCTAAACCCTAAGCCCTAGGGCTCCCCTGGGAGGCGAGCGCCACGACACAGACAGTGAGACTAGCTTCTCTCTGTAGTTTAGAGAGGGCTTTGTTTAAGAAAGGAAAATCAAAACCAATTTATTTATTTATTTTAAATTTTATTTAGATAAAGAATAGAGGATGCTGCTGCTGCTGCTGCTGCTGCTGCTGCTGCTGCTGCTGCTAAGGCCCGCTAGTGACCTTGGCTGCTCGCTACAGGCGGCGGGGGGGGGTCTTATTGTGTTTTTTCTTTATTTTTAAATTGAAATAAATAAAAATATATTTAAATAAATATTAAAATATAATTTAAATATTAGAAAACGATAAGAAGGATAGATGTAGACCCTACAGATCCTCTACACGAGCAGCAAGTGCTGTCGTCAGAGGGTTCTACGGGGAGCAGCAGCAGTACATACACTAGACTTTATGTTTGTTATATGTTTAAATTATATGAATATAAAATCAAAATTATATATATTTTAATTTGTTTTGATAGGATATGTTGCTTCTCTTGATCTAGGGTTCCCTAGACGCAGAAACCACACCTCTCCTACTCGAGCTGCTGCTGCTGCTTCCTTGGGGTGTATACAGATGTGGCTATGATATCCTTCTATCTCTTTATTATTTAATTTTTTATTTATTTTTTCTTTATTATATACAATTGTTGACCCTTCTGAGGGCCCCTCCCCTTCTAGGGGCCCCCCTAAGAGAGCAGCAGCTACACTTGTTAGTTCTGGGGGATCGACGATCCCAGCGAAATTGAGGACAAAAGGAATCTGAGGCTGCACATACACCTGAAATGGGGGCCCCACATCATGGGGATCGAGTGCACAGAATCGATCCCAGAAGTCCTCAGCAAATACATCTACGGGGAGAGTAGATGTAGGACACACAAACCCAAGTCGCCTACAATGAGATAGATAGCAGCAGCAAGAAGGATTCAGCAGCAGCAAATGCTGCAGCAAAGCAGCCAAATAATTATTTATCTCGAAGTCGTATATAACTACACACAAACAAACAAAACCACAAAAATATAAAAGACATTCATCATCTATAGTATATATATATATATATATATATATATATATATATATATATATATATATATATATATATATATATCATATATTATATACATTTAATATACTAAATACATTAATTTCATCTTGTATATAATATATTATATACATTTAATATACTAAATACATTAAATATACTAAATAGAAAAAATACAAAAAAAAATACAAAAAATACAAAAAATACAAAAAAATACAAAAAATACAAAAAATACAAAAAATACAAAAAATACAAAATTTTTTTATTTTTCGTTTTAACTAGAAAATAAAAAATAATAATAATAATAATAATAATAATAAAATAATAAAATATATAATAATAATAATAATAATAATAATAAAGAATAATAATAATAAAATAGAATAATAATAATAAAATAGAATAATAATAAAATAGAATAATAATAAAAAATGATAAGATAGAATAATAATAAAATAGAATAATAATAAAATAGAATAATAATAAAAAATAATAAGATAGAATAATAATAAAATAGAATAATAATAAAATAGAATAATAATAAAAAATGATAAGATAGAATAATAATAAAATAGAATAATAATAAAATAGAATAATAATAAAAAATAATAAGATAGAATAATAATAAAATAGAATAATAATAAAATAGAATAATAATAAAAAATAATAAGATAGAATAATAATAAAATAGAATAATAATAAAATAGAATAATAATAAAAAATAATAATAAGATAAAATAATAATAAGATAGAATAATAATAAAATAGAGTAATAATATTTCTTCTTTATACTCAAATTAGATATATGCATAATAACAAAATACCATACAAAGCAAACACTCTCCTTCCTACGCTTGCTGTTGCAGCTGCAGCAGCAGCAACAGCAGCAGCAACAGCAATAGCAGCAGCAATAGCAGCAGCAACAGCAGCAGCAATAGCAGCAGCAAGAGCAGCAGCAGCAGGAGGGTCTCCAACTGCAGCACGAACGAGAACGGCTCCCGTTCCCTCTCTACTTGCTGCTGCTGCTGCTGCTGCTGCCGTTGCTGCTGCTGCTGCTGCTGCTGCATATAACATAACAGCAAGGGGGGCCTCGGCGCACCATCTGAAGCAAGTATGAAGTCGAGGGCCCCCGGCTGTGTAAGTGTCTCCTTCTCTTCTTCTCTCCACTCAAATGGGTCTACAGGGGCCCTTGACGCATTAAGGGGCCCCTCAGTACCCTCTTTATCCGCAGCACAGGACTGGGGGGCCCCCCTTGCATCTAATGAGAGGGGCCCCCAGGGGCCCCCTGTCTTCCAATCGAGTCTCCTTACAAAGACCTTCACAGAGGGGCCCCAGGGGCCCCCTATAGGGCCCCCTGCTTTGCTGCTTGTCTCCTCTCTTTCTGTTGTTTGAGAGGGGAGACTAGGGGGCCCCCCACATCCCAGGGAGGGGCCCCCCAAGGCATTCTCTAGGGGGGCCCCCATCACCTCCTCGTCTAGCCGTTGAGTCTTCTCACATAACTGGAGGGCCTCCTCAGATAAATCTGTTAAGTACACCTCCACACACAGATCATCCATCCCAAGGGGGGCCCCCTCACGCCCATCCTGAGGGGGCCCCTGAGGGGCCCCCTGCTTTGGGGCCCCCTCAGGGGCCCCCTGCTTTGGGGCCCCCTCTGAGGCCCCCTCCTGCGAGGCCCCCTCCTGTGAGGCCCCTTCCTGTGGGGCCCCCTCTTGTGGGGCCCCCTCTTGTGGGGCCCCCTCTTGTGGGGGCCCCTCTTGTGGGGCCCCCTCTTGTGGGGGCCCCTCTCGTGGGGCCCCCCCTTGTGGGGGCCCCTCTTGTGGGGCCCCCCGAGGGGGCCCCCGCGATTCTTTTCTTAGGGTATCCCGAAGGAGCAGCCGACGGAGGAGGGGCCCCAAGAGGCCGACGCCACTCCCTAACTCGAGTACACGACAAACCCTTCGTTTTCTATTACTTTCACCTGCAGGGGGCCCCCCTGAGTTCTGTGGGGGCCCCTCTTGGGGGCCCCCCTGTGGGCCCCCCCAACTAGCCCTTTCCGAAGACCCTAAGGCGAACGTTGAACCCTTAACAGCCTCCGGATTGAGGGACTCGGGGGGCCCCCCCATGCATGCAGTTGGGGGCCCCCCTCCTATGCATGCACTTGGGGCTACCCCCCCTATGCATGCATTTGGGGCCCCCTCTCCTCGGCATGCAGTTGGGGGCCCCCCTCCTATGCATGCATTGGGGGCCCCCCCCCCCTCTGCATGCATTGGGGGGCCCCCCCCAAAATATTTGTGTATTATGTATAAGGAAGTTCGCCATAGTCAACGCCGCAGGCCACAAATTATTTCCTACGTTTTTGATTTGTGTTGGTTGTTGTTGTATAACCCCGAAGGTAGATAGCAGCGAGCATCTACCACATCTTAATATATCCTGGGGCCCCATACAAACCCTATGGGGGCCCCCAACAGGGTACTCCCCTTCTGGGGGGCCCTCTCCTCCACAGGGGCCCCCAAGGGGGGGGGGCCTACAGCCTGAGGGGCGGCGAGGGGGTTCGAGGTCTCCGTCTGCATCTGTGATAGATGTATAAGAACACTGAGCTGTATGCTCAGCCTCCTCCAATACACTAGGGGGGCCCCCGGGGGCCCCCCTAGTGTCCCTGGGGGCCCCGGGGGCCCCGGGGGCCCTCGAGGGCCTAGAGACCTCTGGGGGGCCCCCTAGTGTAGTGACAGCAGGCGGAGAGTCAGGCGTAGAGCGATGAGGACAGGGGGGCCCCTCAATCCTCCAAACAGACAGAAACATCTGCAGCAACAGCAGCAGCAGGGAGGAGGGGGGCCCCCCAACAACGATGGAGGGGCCCCTCTATTTGTTTGTATATTTTCTTTTTATTAAAGATAGAAGATATAAAAAATTAAAATATATTTTATTTATTATGGTGTGGAGGGTCTTTAGCAGTACCCTACACTCGAAACTATGGGGGGGGCCCCATGCTTGGGGGGCCCCCATGCTTGGGGGGCCCCCATGCTTGGGGGGCCCCCATGCTTGGGGGGCCCCCCTCTTCTAAACCCTGGGGGCCCCTGCTCGATTATGTTGAAGGGGGCCCCCCAGGTTGTATTGTTTTGATTGTTTTATTTTTTTTATATTTTTATGGAGAAGTTAAAATATAAATTGTATTAAAACAAATAAATTAATTGTCTGTACACCAGAGAAAGATATATATAAAACCCCAAGCAGGTTAACATTACACGGATTAGGGTTTAGGGTTTAGGGTTTAGGGTTTAGGGTTTAGAGTATAGGTAGGGTTAGACTTAAAGACTTAGGGTTAAACGTTTAGGGTCTTGGCTTTAGGGTTTAGGGTTTAGGGTCTAGGGTTTAGGGTTTAGGGTTTAGGGTCCTAGGCCTTGTTCTCTAGGGCGCAGGGTATAGGATATAGGGTTTAATGATGCCTAGGGTTTAGGGTTTAGGGTTTAGGGTTTAGGGTTTAGGCGAGCTGTATCGAGTATGTATAGGAAGAACAGATTAATTCTATTGACCGACGCAATTAATTTTTTCTTACTTAATAAATAATAAAACACAAACACAGATGAGGAGATAATATTATATATATATATATATATATATATATATATATATTATATATATAGGTATATAGAGAGGGTTTGTCTGTTGTTTGTTGGTCTTCTTCTGTCTTTCTGTTGTCTCTAAAGAGACACTTCAATCTAAGGCGTTTCCTAGATATATCTGTTGCTGCTGCTGTTGCTGCTGCTGCTGCTGCTGCTATTGTTGCTGGTGCTGCTCTCTTGTTTAGGGTTTAGGGTTTAGGGTTTAGGGTTTAGGGTTTGTAGAGTAAGGACGGAGTCTCTCGAACAGCTTCAAACTCGAAAATAAAGAATAAGTAGTTTTGTTTGCAGCATATGCGGGGTCTGCTGCATGTATCGAGGGTTTAGGGTTTAGGGTTTAGGGTTTAGGGTTTAGGTTTTTATATTGAATTGTGTTTAGAAGAAGAGTCCTGCTGGTATGTATTGTTCTCTCTGTCTGAGATTATTGCTGCTGCTGGTGCTGCTGCTCCTGCTGCTGCTGCTGCTGCTGCTGTTTGTTTTCGTTGTCAAGGGAGGAGACAGGTGCGTCCTTGATAGGAGCTGCTGCATCGAAGGTATGTGAAGGAGGGGGGTTTTAAGTGTTTCGTCAATACGATTTGATAGGGATAGAAAATCTTCTATGTTCATTTGTAATAGAGCAGCAGGTAGATTGTTGGTGCTGCTGCTACTAAGGATAGAAGTAACAGGTAGTTGTAGGAAGGATGCAGGAAGCCTCTTGTCTCTAAATAGTCTTCCTATGTTAACCCGTCTCAACTCAGGAGACAGGCCCTCTAATAGATTACTATCGATAGGTATAAACCCTTCTACTGCTGATGTTATCTCACGAAGAGACAGAAGGTCTTCGATAGAAGTAGAACTATCTCCATCAAATATACGCAGAGGCCCCCGAAGAGAGGGAAGTTCTATCAATCCACCCTACACACATACACATACACATACACAACACACACACAATCTAGGGTTTACGGGATACGGGGTAGGGTTTAGGGGGTAGGGGTTTAGAAGGTAGGGTTTAGCGGGTAGGGTTTGGGGGGGTAGGGTTTAGGGGTTAGGGTTTTAGGGGTTAAGGATCTAGTAGGGTTTAGGGTTTAGGGTCTAGTAGGGGTTAGGGTTTAGGGTCTAGTAGGGTTTAGGGTTTAGGGTTTATTAGGGTTTGTTGTCTTAATTGTATTGTGTATACACCTGAAGCCTCCTTCGTGGTGCTAGCAATCCTCTGTCTTCTTGATTTTGAGGTCTGCGTTTATATAGAGAAGAGAGGAGGCCTACAGGTTCTTCTGTCTCTGTTTGTGTGTTGTTAGCTTCAGCTCCTGCTGCTGTTGTTGCTGCTGTTGTTGTTGCTGTCCCTCCTGCTGTTGTTCCTGCTGCTGCTGCTGCTGCTGCTGCTGCTGCTGCTGCTGTGGGGTCCAAGCCAAACAGGTGTTGAACCTTCTCCCCTGCTATATTTACGGCCCTCTGTAGTGTCTCTGACAGACTAACAGCAGCATTTAATACCTCATCGACAGATACACCTGAAGCAGCAGCAGCAGCAGCGGCAGCAACAGCAGCAGCAGCAGCAGCAGCAGCAGTAGCAGGGATGTTGGCTCTTCAGGGATGCCCCCAGGTGCAGAATTAGGGTTTAGGGTTTAGGGTTTAGGGTTTAGGGTTTAGTCTCTAAACCCTAAACAGTCAAGATCTGCTGTAGGGCTTGTTCTTAAGCCCTGCTATCAACCCTCAAACCCTAAACCCTAAACCCTAGCCCCTAAACCCTAAACCCTAGCCCCTCAACCCTAAACCCTAAACCCTAGGGGGTGTTTATTTACCTTGGGCGTCAGCAGCAGTAGAAAGGCCCTGAGGTAGAGAAGCATTAATTTTATTTTGTAGCTGTTCAACAGTTTGTTGTAATTCTATAGAAAGCGTCTCTGCTCTCTGTTGTAGTTTAGAGACAGCAGCTTCAGGAGACACTAAATATGAGGGGAAGGAAGGAGGAGACAGACCGAAGGGGCAGTCTCTATCACTACACAAACTTAAAGATTTGAGGGGACTAAATACAGCTGGAGAGAGCTCGAGAGGCACACCTAAAAACATATACACAAATAGAAACAGACAGACACAGAGACACATATAATAGTGTACACACACACAGAGACAGATCGAAACAGAGACAGAGACAGAGACAGAGACAGAGACAGAGAGACAGAGACAGAGACAGAGAGAGATAGAGATAGAGATATAGAGATAGAGATAGAGACAGAGATAGAGATAGAGACAGAGATAGAGATAGAGACAGAGAGAGAGATAGAGGTAGAGGTAGAGATAGAGATAGAGATAGAGATAGAGATAGAGATAGAGATAGAGATAGAGATAGAGATAGAGATAGAGATAGAGATAGAGATAGAGATAGAGATAGAGACAGAGATATAGACACAGATAGAGACATACAGGGAGATTAAACACATAGAGACAGAGACAGAGACAGAGGGGCAGAAAGATAGATAGAGACAGAGACAGAAAGCGAGAGAGAGAGAGAGAGAGAGAGATACTCAAATAGAGCTGTCCTTGTCTGTCTCCTTCTGCCTCTCTCTCTCTCTCTCTCTCTCTATCTGTCTCTCTCTCTCTCTATCTGTCTCTCTCTCTCTCTCTGTCTCTCTCCCTCTCTCTGTCTGTCTCTTTCTATCTGTCTCTTCTTACCGACAACAGGCAAAGCGAAGTTAAGGAATTTGATATTAAGGAAGTCGTCAGGTGTCTCGACAGTATTGTTAATTTGTGGGGTGTGGGGTGTCTGTCCCTTTCTGGAGTTGACGATCCCAGGTATATTTGTTAGGCTATTTTTAACATGATTTGATGTTTCTAAGACGATCCCAGCTAAACTATTCTTCTCTGTCTCCCCCTCTTCACCTGTCTGTCCCTTTATTGATAGCGCAACTCGGGGAAGAGACACTAAACTTAAAACAGGACCAAACAGACTATCTGCTTCGAATCCAAGAAGAGACATACGACTCAGAAGAGAAGATTTAACTGCAGACCAGAGCTCGTTCGTGTCTTTCATCTGTACATACAAACATTATTTATTTATTTATTTGTTTATTTTATTTATTTTATTTAGTTTATTCATTTTATTTATTTTATTTTATTTATTTTATGTTATTTTATTTTATTTATTTTATTTTATTTATTTATTTTATTTATTTTTTATTTATTTTATTTAATTTTATTTAATTTAATTTATTTTATTTAGTTATTTAGACTCGTAGCCGTCTACTTTGTTAATGTAGGAGACAACAGCATCTTTACGGCTTATACAACATCCTAAAGACCAGCTTAGGGTTTAGGGTTTAGGGTTTAGGGTTTAGGGTTTAGGGTTTAGGAGCTTAGGGCATAGGATCTTAGATTCTACGACTTCGTGTTTAGGGTTTAGGATCTTAGGGTTTAGGATCTTAGGGTTTAGGGTTTAGGATCTTAGGGTTTAGGATCTTAGGGTTTAGGATCTTAGGGTTTAGGATCTTAGGGTTTAGGATCTTAGGGTTTAGGATCTTAGGGTTTAGGATCTTAGGGTTTAGGGTTTAGGGTTTAGGATCTTAGGGTTTAGGATCTTAGGGTTTAGGATCTTAGGGTTTAGGATCTTAGGGTTTAGGGTTTAGGGTTTAGGATCTTAGGGTTTAGGATCTTAGGGTTTAGGGTTTAGGGTTTAGGATCTTAGGGTTTAGGACCTTAGGGTTTAGGATCTTAGGGTTTAGGGTTTAGGGTTTAGGGTTTAGGGTTTAGGTTTTCTGGTCTAACCTGATAGGCTGAGAAGGTGGCGATAGGTTTGACGGGTATTTCTTGGGGGAGTTGAATTCCCTCAAATATGGTTTGTGAGTTAGAGAAGAGTATGTCTCCTTCATGTTCAACAACAGGTATAAATATATTAGAGACAGGGGCTATCAAGCTGTTTCCTTGTGTCTCCTTAATATTATCTTTCTTTATTACAACAGGTATAAATAGAGCTAAACCATCAGAAGAGACAGGGTACTCCAAGTCTGTAGGTACTTTGAATATATTTTCGATAATAGATAAATCTATTAAATCTAAATTAGGAAGAGACAAATCGAAAGAACGAGATGCCTCAAAATTATTATTATTATTATTATTATTATTATTATTATTATTATTATTATTATTATTAGATGTATCTAATAACCCCACACATGCACTTAATATCTCTTTTAAGACCTTAGGAGCTTTCACTTGTTGTTGTAGAACAGATAATAATTCTCCCTTCTCCACAAGATCAACAACAGCAGCAGAAGGTGTGGCTGCTCCTGTCTCTTTAGATAACTCTTTTAAAAAATATTGTATCTGCTCTAAATCGC
Source organism: Eimeria praecox (assembly GCA_963920595.1). NCBI lineage: Eukaryota > Apicomplexa > Conoidasida > Eucoccidiorida > Eimeriidae > Eimeria > Eimeria praecox. Next base: position 5,540,822 of record OY986946.1, on the reverse strand, counting down.
TATTTGCTGAGGGTATAAATTTAGGAACAGCCCAACTGTCTGGGAGAATGGCAAGAAGAAATCGCTTCTGGAGATCGTTCATATATTCATACAGGGTCTCGAAACGAAGAGCAGCAAGGATTAGCTCTTCTTCTTGCTGCTGCTGCTGCTGCTGCTGCTGCTGCTGCTGCTGCTGTTGCTGCTGTTGCTGGGGGTCGTCAACCTGCTGTTGCTGCTGCTGCTGTTGTTGTTGTTGTTGTTGTTGCTGCTGTTGCTGCTGTTGCTGCTTGTCTTGCTGCTGCTGTGGTTTGTATTGTTCTGTCTGCTTTGCTTCTCTCGTTAGATGTTGCTCGTTCTCCTGCTGTTGCTCTTCTTCTACTGTCTCTACAGAGGAAGAGACAGAGGAAGCCTCCTCGATGTTTGTAGGGGAAACAATCTCAGGAGAGGCTGCTGCTTCAGGCTCCTGCTGCTGCTGCTGCTGCTGCGGCAGCTCAGCTGCTGCTGCTGCTGCTGCTGCTGCTGCTGCAGGATGATGATGGAGTACTGCGCCAGCCAAGGAGGCGCAGAAGACGAAGGCCAGCCATTGTCTGACCATTTTAGATTTTAATAAACTATTTAAATTATAATTATTAATTAAATTAAATATAATAAAAATAAAAATAAAAATAAAAATAAAAATAATAAAAGAAAGAAATATAAAACACAAAGAAGTATAACCCGAGACGCGGTGACCGCAGACAGACAGACAGAGCGGAGCAATCGACGCAACTTCGCTCCCTCCAGATAATATTTATTAATTTGAAATAAACCATTAAATGATTGTAAACGATTATTAATGGTTATAAAATAACAAGAAAGAAGTATTATACACCCTAATAGCGACAGACAGGTAGGGGGGCGGGGAGCGATAGAGCGAGAGGCAGCAATAGACAGGTTGAGCCAGCAGAGCAGGGGCTTCCTCTCTCTATCTCGAAATAATTATCTATCTATTGTATCTATAAACATATTATTCAATTAAATTATATTTTTATGATATATTTCATAATTTAAAACACAAAAAACAAAAAAAAACAACATATATTGAGGAGGAGAGCATCATAGAG
>OY986946.1:5527240-5534740 GCA_963920595.1 Eimeria praecox | reverse complement strand
TTTGATATATATATATATATACATATATATATATATATATATATATATATATATATATATATATATATATATATATATATATATATATATATATATATATATTGGTTTTTACATGATGTTTCTTCTCGTACTTTTCTGTTTCTTCCTTCGTGTTTCCTGTTTCTAGTTTTGAATTTTATGTTTCATGTTTTGTTTTTCATGTTTGTTTCTTCGTTGTTTATTGATTTATACTTCCCTTTTCATATTTAATCATTAATTTTCCATGTTTCTTGCTTCGTGTTTCTCGTTGCAAGTTTCATGATTCATGTTTCAACTTCTGCACAGCTGCGCTTCCTCTAAACTAATTTGTATACAGAGCATAAAATGTGTGAAAAAAGTAGAAAATAGTATATTTGTGTTTATATTAAATATAATATGAAGGGAAATTGAGGGGAATTTTTGAAGAAACATGTTCTCGATGGCAGTTTGCTTTCCGGTTTTTCAGCTTTCTTTCCACCGTCTAGACACCTCGCATGTGAATTTAGGGGAATATCAGATGTCGCCTTTGATTCATCAAGCATTATTGCATGCACAATATGAAGCGGAAAGTAGAGGAGAACCATTAAAGATTGATATAAATAACATGAGTGATTTACAAAGACTTCGATTCTTCAGTAAAGTGCTTGAAGGCCCTCTAAAACTAATGAGCTCGGTTGGCGGATCTTGGATTCCTCTTTATTTTAAAGCAACTGAAAGAAGGAGTGGAAAATGGGAATGGCAGTATTGGAATTCGAAAGAAGAATGTTTGGTACGTGATATATATATATATATATATATATATATATATATATATATATATATATATATATATATATATATATATATATATATATATATATATATATATATATATATTTCTTCTTAAGTACTTTCTCTACTCTCTCTCTCTCTCTCTGACGATCTTATCTTGTATTGAATTGCTCTATTTCTAGTTTCTTCGTGTTTATTAACACAACCTTCGTCTTCTTCTTTAGCTGTTCTTTAAAAAGGAAGGAAAGACTCGTATAATTTCTCTCTCTTTCTTTCTTAGAAGCCTCTAGTAGAAGCTAGCATATTTGTAATGTGAATACGATTAGAAGGAGGAGACGATCTGTTATGTTTTAATTAATTGAATCGAAAGATTAATCTTGAGTTTTTTTGTGCGTGTGTTTCTGGATGCAGGCAGGAGAGAAGAAGAAAGGAGGTTATTCCTTTTTAGCAATAAGTTTGGTTCTTCCTGATAAATACGATCGTAATACATTTTACGTTCGTTATCATAACTATCAAGGTGTTCATGATTTATTTTTTAGAAGAGTTGATCGAGATAGGAATTTATGGTCGAATGGTTTGTATGAATTTATCGAAAAATTGAGAGAATATCTTGAAAAATCTGCGAACGTACCTGCGACAGAAATGTATTTAGAGAAGAAGAAGTTAATAGAAGAACAAGAACACGATAAACAAAGAAGAAGAAGTACATCCAAACATCATAAAAATATTAAAACAGGGGATGCTTTAAATAAAAATAAAACACAAGATCTTACAGATATTAAACGGCTAGCGAGTCCGAGACAAACTGCTGCGACAGAACAAGAAAGACCAAGAGTAGCACAACTTAAAAGAAGAATGATGGATGGGATTATGGTGAAGTCAGACGATGATGATGATGAGGAGGAGGAGGAAGGAGAAGAAGAAGAAGAAGAAGAAGATACTAGTGAAGAAGAGCAAACACTCGTACAACGTCAATCACATTCTAGAGCGAAATACTCCGTAGATTAATTGGAGGTGAAGAAGTAGATCGAGGAAATATCAGAGAGACATTTACACATTACATTGGATCCTTGTAATCTAGGCATATTAGATTTTAGTGGATAGATAGATTATATATATATATATATATATATATATATATATATATATATATATACATATATCAATATATATATACATATATCAATATATATATATATATATATACATATAGATAGGTAGATATAGATACAGCTAGATAGCTATAGATATAGATATATATAATGAGTGTATAGCCAGGCGAACGAGCCGCCGGTGTATAGAGAGCTCGGCCCTTACTTAGAGTGCATCTAGAAAGTATGTTTGAAGTGCTGTTCTATGATTATATAGAAATAAGAATATATTATATTTAATAAAAATAATAACATTCATAGAAATAATAAAAGTTAGTAATTCATAATTTATAATTAGTATTAATGTTAGGATTAAGAAGAGGACAGATGGACGTTGAGACAGTGAAGGGGAGAGGGAGGCTGTATACATATATATATATATATATATACATATATATATATATATATATATATATATATATATATATATATATATATATATATATATATAAACCTTATAGCAGGTTAAGAAGGAGCTGTAAACCTAGATAGGAATTGAATTCGATCTTTAGTTCTTTTATTTCTTCAATGTTTACAAAGTTGAAGAATACTTTTCAGGTGTATATACACCTGAAATGCATGCAGTGTATATGTGACTATACACCCGAATGCATGCATGCATGCATGCAGCATGCATAAACAAACACATGCTGTAGATACAGTGTAGAAGATATCTTCTTCTTGTCTTTTTCTTCTTAATTATTTTGATTTGTTTAAAATATAAAACATTTAGATTTATTTAAACAAGATAACATTTAAGTTCGCCCCATATAAACAGAAACATATACTACTTGAACACATACATACAGAGGAAACAAACACTAAACCCTAAACCCTAAACCCTAGACCCTAAACCCTAAACCCTAAAGCTTTAGTTGTAAGGTGGAAGACAGTTGTGGACAGAGGAAGAAGGTTATGAGAAAGGTTTAGGGTTTAGGGCTTAGGGTTTAGGGTTTAGGGTTTTGAAAGAGATGAAGAGAAGGCGGTAGTACTACAAGTTTAATAAGAGATTAATTGATACAGTGTAGGAAGATAAGAAAGAATAAACACACTCTGCTGTTGCATGCACAGATATAAACAAAGTATTTAAAATAAACAAATAATTAAATTATTTAATTATAATATACATACATTTCTTTGTTGTATTTGTTTTCTAAGCATAGACAACAACCTAGACACATGGAATGTGTTTATATTCTTTTTATTAATTGTATAATTGTAGTATTATTATTTATTATTTAGTTTTTATTTAGTTTTTATTTTATTTTATTTTATTTTTGTTTTGTTTTAAACAATTCTTTACTTATTTTGATTGCCGTGGTTTCGGGTGTATGCGCATACACCTGGGGTCGGTCGGTGGCGGCCTCAAACATGATGTGTGTATAGCAATATATTTTTCTTTAATTTATCGTCTATAAAAGTTATTTAAATTGTTTAAATCAATAATTAATTGTTTATTTTGTGTTTTCCAATATTAATTAGTTTTATTTTCTATTAAATTCTCTTGTTTATTACTTCCCTAGCACTCTCAACACAACAGCCCGCCTCGGCGTTGTCAACGAGCTGCTGATCTCTTGCATTTTCTTTGTTTTTTTTTTCGATAAATGATATTAAATTGTTTAATTTAATTTAAAAATCAAATTTAAACTCAATAAATATATTTGTTTGCAATATTTATCCTCCTTTTATCTTGAAAAACGGGTGTGTGGTGGTGGTTTATATATATATACACAGCTGCCTATACACCTGGTGTTGTTTGTTTGTATATTATATATGTTCATACTTTCTTGTTTTTCTGTCTTTTTTCTTCTTTTCAAGTTTAAATTTAATGTTTTTGATTCATTAAAATGGATGTAAGGGCTTTAGATGAGCCTCCTCCTTTGGAAGTGACTCAATTAACCGACATCAATGCTCTTTCTTGTTGGGAGCAGTGGTTGAAGCTTTCCTTCGGGACTTCAGATCTACATATATCAAGGGCTTGGGCTCTTAACTCGAAAGCAGCGGAGGTTGCTTTTGAGGCTCAGGCTCGTGTAAGTATATAAAAGCAAAATTATATAAACAATATAATTAAAACTAAATACTATCTAACAAACAAACATACATACATCCTTCTATACTGTAGGCATCTGCTCCTTTAATTACGCAGAAGCAAAAGGCAGCACCTAGCAGCAGCAGCAGCAGCAACACACAGCAGCAGCAAGCAGCAACACGGCAGCAGCAAGCAGCAACATGACAGCAGCAGCAGCAACACAGCAGCAGCAGCAACACAGCAGCAGCAGCAGCAGCAAGCAGCAGCAAGCAGCAGCAAGCAGCAGCAAGCAGCAGCAAGCAGCAGCACACCTGCATTAGAAAATATACGAGGTGTATTGATAGGAGGGCTCGTTTATGGTTTTCTTGTTTTTGTGTATCTCTTTATAATTTTATTTTATTTGTTTTGTTTATGTTTGTGTGTTGTTCTAAACAGTAAGCGGCTCTTCTTGTATATCTGTGTGTATGGGCTTAGGGTTTAGGGTTTTGAGGGCTCTTAGGGTTTAGGGTTTAGGGTTTTGAGGGCTTTAGGGTTTAGGGTTTCTTGAGGGCCTTTCTGGCTTAGTATTTAGTGCTCTTAGGATTTAGGGTTTAGGGTTTTTTTAGGGTCTAGGGTTTACGGGTTTTTAGGGTTTAGGGGTTTTTAGGGTTTAGGGGTTTTTAGGGTTTAGGGGTTTTTAGGGTTTAGGGGTTTTTAGGGTATAGGGTATAGGGTTTAGGGTTTAGGGTTTGTGGTTTGTATAACAGGCGTTACGTGGTCCGTTAGTCTATTCTTTCTTGGACGGAGACAGTCTTCCTTGTTCTGAGGGTTTAGATAATATTTTAGATAAACTACAACTGCCTCTGAAATACTCCGATATTATATATCCTGTAGGGGGTTTGAATGCGCCTGCGGGTTTTGCTGCTTACCCTACAAATACATTTAAAGTACTTGTTTGTAAAATAGCTACAGGAGATACACTAGAACATCAAGAAGGAGATGGTATATATTGCATCTAGGGTTTAGGGTTTAGGGTTTAGGGTTTGGGGTTTAGGGTTTAGGGGTTAGGGGTTAGGGTTTTGGGGGTGGGGTTTATGGGTTGGGGTTTGGAGGGAATTGAAAACTTTGAATTTAAAGGGTTGACAGGAAAGATAGATTTAGGGTTTAGGGTTTAGGGTTTAGGGTTTAGGGTTTAGGGTTTAGGGTTTAGGGTTTAGGGTTTTATTGTTTAGGGGATTTTGAGACGAGGGAAATTCCAGCAAATTATTCTTCGTTAGCGCTCGTGCAATCTTCGCCTTCAACAAATGAAGCGAAGCAAGTTATAAACCCTAAACCCTAAACCCTAAACCCTAAACCCTAAACCCTAAACCCTAAAGGGCAGTAGAGTATGGCGTCTAAGATGCAGAACACCGATGCAGTGTTTGTTTCGTTTTTGTACTTTAGTTGTGTTTTGTATTTTTTACTGTTTAGGGTTTGTGAATTAGGGTTTAGGGTTTAGGGTTTAGGGTTTGGGGGTTAGGGTTTAGGGTTTAGGGTTTGTGGGTTAGGGTTTAGGGTTTAGGGATTGTTGCTTAGGGTTTCTGTGAAGGTTTAATATATATATTGGTTTTTAATTATTTGTTAGTGGGATATATTTGTTTAAGAATTGTTTATTTATTTATTCGTTTGTTTGTTTGTTTATCTTCGTTTATATCTATTTTTATCTTTGTATGTTTATATGTTTATATGTTTATATGTTTATATGTTTATATGTTTATATGTTTATATGTTTATACGTTTACGTTTGTGTGTATATGTTTATCTTTATGTGGACAGATATGAAGGTAAAGATATACACACTAATATATATATATATATGTATATATATATATATATATATATATATATATATACATATATATATATATATATATATATATATATATATATATATATATATACGTGTTTTTCCTTATACACTTATATCTTTATCTTTATATCTTTATCTTTACATATTTATTTCTATATATTTATATCTAATTCTTACGTATATCTGTTAACGTTAACCCCTCTCTCTCTCTCTCTGTATATATATATATATATATATATATATATATATATATATATATATATATATATATATATATATATATATATATATATATATATATATATATAATCTCTCTGTGTGTGTGTGTGTGTGTTTAGAGTGTTTCGTCTTTTATATCGTGTGAAAGAAGACAGTCAAGTTCTTGCTTGTTATCTTTTGGAGTATATCTTTTCTGCTTTGTTTGTAGAAGTTTCTCTACCTTGCTGCGAGTTATGTTATTTATCTCCCGCAGATATATTCTGTCTTCAAGAGAAAGCGCATTTGTGTAATGCGTGCGATGTAACACATCATCAAACAAATGCGATCTTGAAAAAACATAAAAGAGTTGCTGCGGCACAGGTTAGATATAATACAATATATATATATATATATATATATATATAGAGAGAGAGAGAGAGAGAGAGAGAGAGGGAGAGGGAGGGAGGGGGAGAGGGAGAGACAGAGAGAGACAGAGACAGAGAGAGACAGAGACAGAGAGAGAGACAGAGAGAGAGAGAGAGAGAGAGAGAGAGACAGAGAGAGAGAGAGAGAGAGAGAGAGAGAGAGAGACAGAGAGAGAGAGAGAGAGACAGACAAGCAAACTGTCTCTTCTTACTCTTTTTACTGTTGTTTTATAAATAATTTTATTAATAATTTTATTAATAAATAATATTTTGTTACAAGTTGGGATGATAGGTTAATAGATATTGTAATAGATTTAATAATAATAATTTTATTAATAAATAATAATTTTATTAATAATGAAGTTGTTGATTTTATTAATAATTTTATTAATAATTTTATTAATAATTTTATTAATAATTTTATTAATAATTTTATTAATAATTTTATTAATAATTTTATTAATAATTTTATTAATAATTTTATTAATAATAAATTTGTTAATATTTTTATTTATATATTTAGTAAATAATACTCTTGTACATCCTTCCTTACTTTTGTTGTTTGTTATCATTTGCTGTTTGTTGTTGTATGTTGTTGTTGCTGCTGCTGCTGCTGCTGCAGCAGCAGCAACAGCAGCAGCAGCAGCAGCAACAGCAGCAGCAGCAGCAGCAGCAGCAGCAACAGCAGCAGCAGCAGCAGCAGCAGCACTTAGCAGTGTCTCCTGTTGTGGCTGCGTCTCTGTTTTGTATTATCTCTGTCTCCTTTTTTTCTTACCTTTGCTTCTTTCCTCTCTCCCTCTCTCTCTGCTGTCTCCTACAACAGCAACAGCAGCAGCAACAGCAGCAGCAGCAGCAGCAACAGCAGCAGCAGCAGCAGCAACAGCAGCAGCAGCAGCAGCACTTTATTTGTTTGTTTTGCTGCTGCAGTCGCCCTTTCAGTTTGGCCAGTGTCCAAATCATCCCTCAGAAATGATAGATTGTGTTTGTATGGTGGTAAGATATCTGTATCCTTATTATATCTGTCTCCTTAGTAACTGTCTCCTTATTATAACTGTCTCCTTATTATAACTGTCTCCTTAT
>OY986946.1:5525946-5527040 GCA_963920595.1 Eimeria praecox | reverse complement strand
TAACTGTCTCCTTATTAACTGTGTCCTTAGTATATCTGTCTCCTTATTAACTGTCTCCTTAGTATATCTGTCTCCTTATTAACTGTCTCCTTATTATATCTGTCTCCTTATTAACTGTCTCCTTATTATAACTGTCTCCTTATTAACTGTCTCCTTAGTATATCTGTCTCATTATTACAACTGTCTCCTTATTATATCTGTCTCCTTATTATATCTGTCTCCTTATTATATCTGTCTCCTTAGTATATCTGTCTCCTTAATATATCTGTCTCCTTATTATACCTGTCTCCTTAGTATAACTGTCTCCTTATTAACTGTCTCCTTATTAACTGTCTCCTTATTAACTGTCTGCTTATTATATCTGTCCCCTTAGTATATCTGTCTCCTTATTACAACTGTCTCCTTATTATATCTGTCTCCTTAGTATATCTGTCTCCTTATTATATCTGTCTCCTTACTATCTGTCTCCTTGTTATATCTGTCTCCTTATTATAACTGTCTCCTTATTATATCTGTCTCCTTATTAACTGTCTCCTTATTATATCTGTCTCCTTATTAACTGTCTCCTTATTATATCTGTCTCCTTATTATATCTGTCTCCTTATTATAACTGTCTCCTTATTATAACTGTCTCCTTTAGATAATATCTGTCTCCTCTTAATAATAACTGTCTCCTTTAGATAATAACTGTCCCCTTCTTAACTGTCTCCTCTTAATAGTAACTGTCTCCTTCTGATGCCCACTGTCTCCTTCTAATAACGACTGTCTCCTGTCTCCTTGTAGTGTCTCCCTCAAGTGTCTCCTTTCATCTGTCTCCCCCGCTCTGTCTGTTTTAATCTGTCTCCTCTGTTTGTCTGTCTCTTTCTTCTGTCTCTTCCTTTTGTTTCTTTGTTTATTTCTGTCTCCTCTTGCCTCTCTGTGTCTCCTTCTTCTGTCTCCCCCTTCATCTGTCTGTCTCCTCCTCTATCTGTCTGTCTCCTTATTTATCTATCTGTCTCTTTTTTCTGCTTGTCTCTTCTGTCTGTCTCCTTATTTATTTATCTGTCTCCTTACTTCTCTATCTGTCTCCTTATTTATCTATCTGTCTCCTTATT
>OY986946.1:5510946-5518446 GCA_963920595.1 Eimeria praecox | reverse complement strand
TGAGGAGATGCTCCAACTCGCCCTCAAAGCTGCTGCGTATACACTACCAAATACTAATTAAATCTATTTATTTATTTATTTATTTATTTATTTATTTATTTATCTATCTATCTATCTATCTTATTCTATTGGTTTATATTTGTATTACAGAAAGACCTTGATGTAAATATAAATAAATAAAATAAATTATTAATAAAAATATACAAAATAAATAAATACGTGAGTATATATATAATATAAATAAATACATATTATATACATATATATACATATATATATATATATACATACATATATATATATATATATATATATATATATATATACATATATATATATATATATAATGTATTTATATTTATATATGTGTAGATGTATTATTCTCTCTCTGTTGACTTGCTCAACCCGATATTTACAAGAATCTAATAAAAAAATAATTAATCAAATAATTAATTAAATTAATTAAATAATTATATATATATATATATATATATATATATATATATATATATATATATATATATATATATATATATATATATATATATATAATGCCCCGTAGTGCCCTCCCCCTTGGGGGGCCCCTTGGGGGCCCCCAGGGGGCCCTTATGAGGGTCCCCTAGAGGGTCAACAACTCAGAGGGGGCCCCCGGGGGGCCCCCAGGGCAGGCCTAATATATTCTCTTTCATTTTTTTTGTGGTGGGGGCCCCCTGGGGGCCCTTGGGGGCCCCTGGGGCCCCCCAGATCTTGAGACGTTTCGTCTTCTTTTCTTTTTTTAAATTATTGTATATATAGAAAAAGAAATAAAGAGACAGGGGCCCCCTGCAGGGCCCCCGGGGGCCCCCCTATCTAATATAGTAAGGGAGGGGAGCCTACTGAGGGCCCCTCTAGCCTGTACTGTACGTATATAGATAGCTGCTAGACCCTAAACCCTAAACCCTCAAAACCCTAAACCCTATCAGTGTTCTCAACACTATAAAAGGAGTCTAGGGTTTAGGGTTTAGGGTTTAGGGTTTGTTTGTCTCTTCTGTCTCTGCCTGTTTCTCTAGTCTACTAATACCTTTCAACAAAATAATAAATAAATTAAATAATAAATAAATAAATAAATAAATAAATAAATAGATACACAGACTGTCTCCTTTGTCTCCTCCTAATATATTCTACGGGCCCGAGAGGGAACGATGATGAAGGTGGGGCCTCCCTATACTTCTGTGTAGGCAGCGGGGGGCCCCCTGGGGGCCCCCTAAGCTGCCAGGGTTTTCTATTGATGAACCAGCAGCAGCAGCAGCTGCTGCTGCATCTGCTGCTGCATCTGCTGCTGCATCTGCTGCTGCTGTTGCTGCTGCTGTTGCTGCAGCAGCAGGATTAGGCCCTGCAGACAAGGGCCCCTCTTCTCTCCCTGCCCTCCTCCAGCTATCTCCTGTTGAGAAAGCCTTCCTAAGCCCATCAAATGACTCCTGCTGCTGCTGCTGCAGCTGCTGCTGCTGCTGCTGCTGCTGCTGCTGGTGCAGCAGCTGCTGATAGGGTCCTCCTAGCAGGGGAGCCCCCATGCCCCAGCTGTACTGGAACGGGGGCCCTCCTAAGGTGTGGGGCCCCCCAGGGGGGGCCCCCGGGGGGGCCCCCCCTGGGGGGCCCCCCGATCGTCTTCTCTGTAGGACCCATCGAATAGCATCTGCTGCTCCTTTGATGATATGTAAAGCTAGCGGGGGTTGCTGCTGCGAGGGCTGTGGGGCCCCCTGCTGCTGCGGTGTGAAGAGAAGGGAGGGGCCCACAGGTGATAGGGGCCCCCCCCTACCTGATCCAGGGGCCCCTGGGGCCCCAGGGGCCCCAGGGGCCCCCATGCTAGGGGACACGAGGGCCCCCATACCACCACTGTGTGCCTGTGATAGACTTGTTGCTGAAGAGACAGGAGACATAGAATCTGCATGCACAGGGGGCCCCTGATCCTGTCCCCTCAAAGCCCCTAAAGGGGGGCCCCCAAATAGGGGGCCCCCTAAAGGGGGCCCCCCTAGGGGGGGGCCCCCTAGGGGGGGGCCCCCTAGGGGGGGCCCCCCTGGAGATCTACAAGCCGCCCTCCACTCCCCTAACGTGAATTTGGCTTTCTCCTGGGGGCCCCCCCCCTCTCCAAAGGGGAAGTAGGGGGGACTAACAGCTTCGCGTGATGGGGGCCCCTCAACAGCCTGTACATAGCAGCAGCAGCAGCAGCAACAGCAATAACAACAGCAGCAGCAGCAGCAACAGCAACAGCAATAACAACAGCAGCAGCACCAGCACCAGAGGTTGTGGGGCTGCAGGTCTTCCTCTCTACAACCCCCAAAAAAACAAGAAGCTTACCCCTTGAGGGAAGGGTTGCTGCTGCAGCTGTTGCTGCTGCTGCTGCTGCAGCTGCTGCTGCAGCTGCTGCTGCTGCTGCAGCTGCAGCTGCTGCAGCTGTAGCTGCATGGGAAAGCCTGTTACCTCCCGCTGCTGCAGGTGATGCTGCATCAGGAGTTGCTGCTGCTGCTGAAGTTGCTGCTGGTGGAAGTGCTGCTGCTGCAGCAGCTGCAGTTGCTGCTGCTGCTGCTGCTGCTGCTGCGAGTCGACTGCCCCTGCTGTCTCCTGAGAGCGCAGATGTCTCTCGTTAAATTTAGATGCTGCTGATATTACAATGAGAGGAGTCGTAGCCAAAATAGGACCTGCAGCAGCAGCAGCAACAGCAGCAGCAGCAGCAGCAACAGCAGCAGCAGCAACAGCAGCAGCAGCAACAGCAGCAAACCCACAGAGATCAATAAACAAAGGAGACAATTTAAACCCTCGAAGCAGCAACAATTAAGGGAGAAACAAATTGAAAAGGAGACACAAACAAGCGTAGATTAACCTCCCTTGTTGCTGCTGCTGTTGCTGCTGCTGTTGCTGCTGCTGCTGCTGCTGCTGCTGTTGCTGCTGCAGCAGCTATTGGTGCTTTGCTGCAGCAGCACGAAAGCTTTCCCGCGAAAGAGATTGGTTTCAACGCTCCTCCTACTACAGATGATAGTATCCGGAAGTGTTAAACCCTAAACCCTAAACCTCTCTAGGGTTTAGGGTTTAGGGTTTAGGGTTTAGGGTTTAGGGTTTACCTAAGATAATGCCCTTCAAGCCTAGGGTTGAGAGGCCTAGAGCAGCAGACAGCCCCACCAGCCAGGGGTTAGCATCAGGAATCTCTCGATATATACACGTCGTAACGTTCCACCAAACCAACCTGCAAACCCTAAACCCTAAACCCTAAACCCTAAACCCTAAACCCTGTCGTTTACTCCTTTATGGAGCTGTGGAAGGATGCATGCGTAGTTGCTGTGTTTATTGGTGTGTATCTAGCAGGGTTTAGTAGGGTTTCATAGGGTTTAGTAGGGTTTAATAGGGTCTAGTAGGGTCTAGTAGGTTTTAGTAGGGTTTAGTAGGGTTTAGTAGGGTTTAGTAGGGTTTAGTAGGGCCTAGTAGGGTCTAGTAGGGTTTAGTAGGGTTTAGTAAGGTTTAGTAGGGTTTAGTAGGGTTAAGTAGGGTATAGTAGGGTACAGTAGGGTTTAATAGGGTTCAGTAGGTTTAGTAGTAGGGCTTAGTAGGGTTTACTAGGGTTTCCTAGGGTTTATTAGGGTTTCCTAGGGTTTATAAGGGTTAAGTAGGGTTTATTAGGGTTCAGGGTTTGTAACGAACGCGTTCGCCCCCAGTACAGCCAGAGCAGCTAATCTATACGGGGAGGCGAGCCAGGGGCCCCCCCCCTCTTCTTCTATTTGGGGGCCCCCCTCTTCATGACTTGCTCGAAACCAAAGAACAAGAGAAGGGATAATAGATATTGTCTCCGGGGGTAAGAGAGGGAGTAAAGCTAACAAAGAGGAGACAGCTGTGGGGACATACACTACAGGCATGCCTGTACACTCAAATATAAACCAAGTAAATAAACTAAACACACACACACATACACACACAAATACCACACACAAACCCTAAACCCTAAACCCTAAACCCTAAACCCTAAACCCTAAACCCTAAACCCTAAACCCTAAACCCTAAACCCTAAACCCTAAACCCTAGAATCTTTAGAGTCTTTAGGTTTTAAATTTTTAAGATTTTTTAAGTTTTCATGTTTGTTACATGCAGAGAGGTAATGTGATGGGGTGAAGGGCAGACGGGGGGAGGGGGTTTAGGGTTTAGGGTTTAGATATTCTTGTTTGATACGTAGGGTTTAGGGTTTGTAAGCTTGTTTAGAGCTTAGGGTTTAGGGTTTTGTTGGGGGTTTAGGGTTTACCGTTCTTGTGTTTGTTTAGGGTTTAGGGTCTAGCCTTTGTATGGTGTTTGGGGTTTAGGGTTTGTGTAGGATTTAGGGTCTGCGGTTACGGGCTTCCGATTTAAGCAGGGTTTAGAGGTTAGGGTTTATGTAGGGTTTAGGGTATAAAATAGGGTTTAGGGTTTAGGGTTTATGTAGGGTTTAGGGGTTAGGGTCTATGTAGGGTTTAGGGGTTAGGGTTTATGTAGGGTTTAGGGATTAGGGTTTATGTAGGGCTTAGGGTTTATCTTTTATGATTTATTTAGGGTTTAAAATTTAGGGTTTAAGTTAACATTAGGTTCTAGGGTTAAGGGTTTAGGTTGACAATAGGGTTTAGGGTTTAGGGTTTGAAATAGGGTTTAGGGTTTAGGGTTTAAAATAGGGTTTAGGGTTTAGGGTTTGTATTAGGGTTTAGGGTTTCGGTTTTCTGTAAAAAGTAGGGTTTAGGGTTTATTTTTTTTTGGTTTTAGTAGGGTTAAGGGTTTAGGGTTTGGTTCTTTGTGTTACCCTAGGGTTTAGGGTTTAGGGTTTAGGGTTTAGGGTTTAATAGGACCTGTAGAACCAGATTTTTTTAACAGAAGAGAAGAGGATTGCTCTAATCTTCTCATTAAGAGAAGTAGATATTATACCCGAGGAGTCAACAACACATAAAACTTCTTCTACTATATCTAATGAGCTTCGAGGGGAACAGAGAAGAGCATACAAAGCCCCTACAAATACTACAAACTACACACACAATAAATAAAGAAGAAACAAACATAATTAAGAAAGGGTTATTAAATTTATCCTATTTTATTTTACTTTATTATTATTTTATTTTATTTTTATTTTATTTTTTATTTTTATTTTTATTTTATTAAAAAAAATTAGAAAAAAATATTTTATGAAAAAGTACAAAAACTACTTACTACACAAACTCAACGTACACCCCAAATACACAAACTTACTAATGCTGCTGCTGCTCCTGCTGTTGCTGCTGCTGCTGCTGCTGCTGCTGCTGTTGCTGCTGTTGTTGCTGCTGCTGCTGTTGCTGCTGCTGCTGCTGCTCAGCAGCAGCAGCAGCGTTCATGGGAATGCAGAAGCTGAGGATGGCACTGTGGTTCTAGCCCTACACTAAACCCTAAACCCTAAACCCTAAACCCTAAACCCTAAACCCTAGACCCTAAACCCTAAACCCTAAACCCTAAACCCTAAACCCTAGACACCTGAACGAGGAGGTCGAACGCCGAGAGGAAGAAGCGAAGAAGGAATGCCACGACAAAACAGAAGACCCTCCAAGCCCCATACCTGCGAATCCCAACCCTAAACCCTAAACCCTAAACCCTAAACCCTAAACCCTAAACCCTCACTCCGAATTCTGATCTATCAGCCCACGTGCCCACGACATACGCGAGGGGTTTCGACTTTCTCTAGGGTTTAGGGTTTGTCTTTTCCTCTATTTAAAAACAGCCAAAGGAAGGACAGTAGCATGTGTATGTAGTTAGAGTTTAGGGTTTAGGGTTTAGGGTTTAGGGTTTATCTTGCCCGCTATTAAAAGCCCATGATAGTAGAGTATGAGTATGTTGTGTTAGATACTTCCCCCCACACATTTCTCGTACTACAACCTAGGGTTTTAAGGCTAGGGTTTAGGGTTTAGGGTTTAGGGTTTAGGGTTTATCTTGCCCGCTATTAAAGGCCCATGATAGTAGAGTATGAGTATGTTGTGTTAGATACTTCCCCCACACATTTCTCGTACTACAACCTAGGGTTTAATATTCTTAGGGTTTAGGGTTTAGGGTTTAGGGTTTAGGGTTTAGGGTTTATCTTGCCCGCTATTAAAGGCCCATGATAGTAGAGTATGAGTATGTTGTGTTAGATACTTCCCCCCACACATTTCTCGTACTACAACCTAGGGTTTTAAGGCTAGGGTTTAGGGTTTAGGGTTTAGGGTTTAGGGTTTAGGGTTTATCTTGCCCGCTATTAAAGGCCCATGATAGTAGAGTATGAGTATGTTGTGTTAGATACTTCCCCCACGCTTTCCTTGTTAGATTATATACTTCTTGTGAGGCTTTCACAGCTTTATTGGCTGCTTTCAAAAAATCTCCCGATATTAATAATGATATAAACTCAGCAGCATTAGATAAATGTACTTCAACGAAAGAAAGAGACAGTCCCCTCAAATAAGATAAACCCCACAAACCCTTACTCTTCTCTCTCTTACGATTATTCTCCTTATATTCTGCTGCAGCAAACAAAAAACCTAACGAAGGAGCTCGTAAACCTCTTCTATACAGACCCTGTAGGCGTCCCCTACCTTGGGGGCCCCCCCCTGGGGGCCCCCCTTGGGGGGCCCCCCCCCCTGGGGGCCCCCCACCTGGGGGCCCCCCAATTACTCCTATGGGGGCCCATGGGTCTGCACAGGTTTGCACGATATCATCGTGCAGAAGAGACAGGAAGGGCCCCGGTAAGCCTCCATAAGAAGCAGCAGCAGCAGCAGCAGCAGCAGAAGGAGAAGAAGAAGAAATTAGACTGTCTCCTTTCCTAACGTTTTCAATATTTAATAGATTATGGGGGGGGGAACCTAAGGGGCCCCCCATTGAGGGGCCCCCTGAGGGGCCCCTCAACCTCTCTTCTTCTATAGTAGTGCCCTTGGGTTCGCATGCATCCGTTGCTGTACATGCTGCTGAGTATGATTCCTGCTGCTGCTGCTGCTGCTGTTGCTGCTGCTGCTGCTGCTGCTGCTGTTCAGGAGGCTGCAAGAGGAGACAGACATCGAGGTCATACAAAATCTCTCTTACAGGTCTTGAGAGGCCTAACCCCTCTACCTCCTCCTCCAGCTGCTGCTGCTGCTGCTGCTGCTGCTGCTGCTGCAGGTCTTTCGTGCTGCTGCCATTGTTATCTGTGAGTTGTTTAGCTGCAGCAGAATCTCCAAAGGGCAGCAAGCCTGATGCGCTTGACGTACGTGAGTCTGCTGCTGCTGCTGCTGCTGCTGCTGCTGTTTCTGCTGCTGCTGCTGTTTCTGCTGCTGCTGCTGCTGCTGCTGTTGTATTTGCTGCTGAAGCAGCAGACGCAAGGCCTTGAATGTCTCTCCATAGATCTGAGTACCTCTCAAAGCTTTCCCCCAACAGCATAGCAGCAGTATTCGACCCCCCCCAATTGCTGCTGCTGCTGCTGCTGCTGCTGCTGTTGCTGCTGCTGCTGTTGCGTACAGCAGAAGCAGCAGCAGCAGCAAAGAGGCCTGC
>OY986946.1:5498446-5505946 GCA_963920595.1 Eimeria praecox | reverse complement strand
GCTGCTGCGATGCTTGGAAGCAGAGTAGCGTTCGCTGCTGCTGCTGCTGCTGCAGCA
This sequence comes from Eimeria praecox, assembly GCA_963920595.1. Taxonomy (NCBI): domain Eukaryota; phylum Apicomplexa; class Conoidasida; order Eucoccidiorida; family Eimeriidae; genus Eimeria; species Eimeria praecox. Next base: position 5,505,889 of record OY986946.1, on the reverse strand, counting down.
GCAGCAGCAGCATCAATTCCCCCGTCTCACGAAGGGTGTCAGTGTGTGGTGTATATGCAGCTCTCTGTGTAAGGAAGAGCAGCAGAACAAACACTTTCTTCTGTCTTCTTGTCTACAAATAAATAAAACGAAAACAACAACAACAACTACCATTCAGGTTAGATCTAACTACTCTTGTAAAGTATATTAAATTATATATTTGCTCTTCTCTTTCTTTCTTTCTCTGTCTTGTGCTCGTTCTACAACAACAAGAACAGCAGCAGCATCAACAGCAGCAGCAGCAACAGCAGCAGCAGCAGGCTCTCAACAACATCACCGAGTTTAATTTTTTGTTTGTGTTGTCTGTCTCTTTCTTCTTTCTTCTCTCTCGAAGATGTCCGATTTCTTCAGCGGTTTAGTAGGAGGTGTTGTAGGTGCAGTAGCAGCAGTAGATCTACCTGCAGAGGGAGAGAGGCTGCCTAAAGCAGCACCAGGAACAGCGTGGGGGGACTGTAGACATAAACTAGGAGAAGGCGTGAGCGAGTTAGAACGGTTCCTTCAAGAGATAACGTTTGTGATAGGGAAGCTAGCTAGCTGCATGCGTCTAGGTTTAGAGCATTTAACAACATGTATAGCACAAGGTAAGGCCCCGTCTTCTTCTTGTTTATGTTTATTAGATAAGAATGATGTACATCAAAGTATAGAAGCGGGCAAACAGGGAGGGGAATATCTATTGAGAGCATCAAAATTATTATTAGAAGCATTACTAGAAGCTAGCAAGGTTGCAGCTACAAGAAGTTTATTACTAGTAGAAAATAGCAAACAAATTATATTAAGCACTGTACCTATCACACAAGAGAAGTTACATCAGACATACAGCTCCTTCTTAAGAGGATATCAAAGCAGCAGCAGGGCCTCTGTAGGATATGGTCAGCCTTCTTATCATCAACAGCAACCTAGCAGCTATGGGGCCCCCCCTGCTACTGAGCAGCAGTCGTCAGGCTTCTTCTGGTAGAGCAGCAGCAACAGCAGCAGCAGCAGCAGCAGCAGCAGCAGCAGCAGCTAGGACAGCAGCAGCAGAAGTTGATGCTGTTCGAGTTGAGGTTGGGGTTGCTGGTGCTGGTGGGAAGAGAGACACTGAGAGCGACAAGGCGATGCTGGTGATGGGGTTGATGATGAGGTTGCTGCAGCAGCTACTGCAGCAGCAGCAGCAACAGCAGCAGCAGCAGCAGCAGCAGCAAAAGTTTTCGTTGCATGCAGTGTTGATCTGATGGGGCTGGCTGGAGGCGTTCTTTCTATATTATTATTTAATGGGCGAGCCGAGTATATATATATTTATATATTATTATATATTAATATATATATGTTTTTACGGGGACAGTAGCAGCAGCAGCAGCAGCAGCAGGAGCAGCAGCAGCAGGTGAAAGCCGCTGCTGCTGCTGCTGTTTAGTGCTGCTGCTGCGCAGACACCGCAGGGACTAGCGCTGCGGGAAAGAGAAGTTCTGATTGACTTGACTTGGAGACAGAAGATATGGTGTTGTTTGTTTCTGCTGAGGACGGGGGGTGTTGCTGTAGCAGCAGCAGCAGTTGCTGCTGCTGCTGCTGCAGTTGCTGCTGCAGTTGCTGCTGTTGTTGATGTTCTCCTGCTGCGCTTTTGTATCTACTGTCTCTCTCTTGTTGTCTCTCTCCTCTTCAGGTTTTGCTGTTTGTTTGTTTATGTTTGTATATTATAATATAAATTATATATTTATATTTTATACAACTACGTGCTGCAGCAGCAGCGAGCAGAGAGACAGAGAATATAAGGAGACAGGAGACAGGAGAGACGAAGGAGACAGTTGGAGACAGACACAGCAGCAGCTGCAGCAGCAGCAGCAGCAGCAGCACGAACCGTCAGGTGTCACTGCTCAGGGGGTTGTTTATCTCCCTGAGCGAGGAGTTGCTGCTGCTGTTGCTGCTGCTGCTGCTGCTGACAGCAGCAGCAGCAGCAGCAGCGGCGGCAGCAGCTCCTTCAGGTCATACCCGAAAACTTTTATTATCAGGTTTCTGACGCCTCTCTTTGTGTTTTGTGTCTTATATAGATAAATCTGGCTGGCTAGCTAGCTAGCTAGCTAGCTAGCCAGTCACTTAGACACACTTAGCTAGCTAGCCGGCTGTGTAGACAGTAGCGGGGCAGTTGGCTAGCTGGCTAGCTAGCTAGCTAGCCAGCCACTTAGACACACTTAGCTAGCTAGCCGGCTGTGTAGACAGTAGCGGGACAGTTGGCTAGCTAGCTAGCTAGCTAGCTAGTCACTTAGACACACTTAGCTAGCTAGCCGGCTGTGGAGACAGCGGCGGGGCAGCTAGCTAGCTAGCTGGCTAGCTGGCTGGCTAGCTACGTAGACGGTGAGGGGACGGGGGGCTGGTTAGTTAGCTAGCTGGCTAGCCGGCTGTGTAGACAGTGGCTGGATGGGTAGCTAGCTAATTAGCTAGCTGGCGGGCTAGCTGATTACGTAGACGGGGACAGGGCGGGTAGCTAGCTGGCTAGCTAGCTAGCTACGTAGACACAACGACGTCCGGGCAGTAGGTGGGGTAGCTGGCTAGCTAGCTAGCTAGCTGGCTAGCTAGCTAGCTAGCTAGCTGGCTGATCTGCCGCGACCTGCCAGCTGGCTGCTGGTTAAGTGGTAGTCGCCAGGGGCAGCTAGCTGGCTAGCTAGCTAGCTTGGCTAGCTAAGCTAGCTAGCTAAGGCGGGCTCGGGCCGTTACAGCAGCAGCAGCAGGTTGGGGGCGACGCCGTCAGCCCGTACTCTCTCACTTAACTAGTTAGCTAGCGAGCCTCTTAACTAGCTAGCTGACTGCCTAGCTAGCTAGCTAGCTATCGAACTAGCTAGCTAGCTAGCTAGCTTAGGGTGTAGCCGTTGAAGCAGCTGCTGCAGTGCTAGCTAACTGGGCGGGGTAGTTAACAAGGCGCCTACGACCTAGCTAGCTAGCTAGCTAGCTAGCTAGCTAGCTAGCTAGTTGGGGGGTTGCTTGGCTAGCTAGCTACGGCTTGTTCGAGTAGACCTGTCTAGTTTGTATTATTTGTCTCTATCTTTGTGTTTGTTTATTTGTCTCTCTGTCTCTGTCTCCTCTGTCCCTTTATTCTTCTATCTAAATAGATACGATAATAATAAAATAGGATTAATTACTCTGTTGTTTTATTATAGGTATGTTTATTAGAGAAGGAGACAGTTTGTTTTGTGGTGTCTCCTTCTCTTAATTCTACTTCTCTCAGCCAATTATTAATTAAAAAATATAAAATATTTTCTTCTACTGCACATACACTCGAAAATATAAATTTATCTACACACAAACTCACAGAGTAATATCGTTTAAGACGGCGTGTCTCTCCTCCTTCTCCCCCCTCCTTCGTACTGCTGCTCCTGCTGCTGCTGCTGCTGCTGCTGCTGCTGCTGCTGCTGCTGCTGCAGGAGGAGGAGACAGGTAGAGGGTCTGTAGGCCAGGGCTCGTAATAGAGAAAGACAGAAGGCGCTACTTGTAGTCCTTCAGGATATTCTCTATACGGATTTAAACTATGACGTAGAGTCTGAGGGACAGGGCAACTGCAGGAGAACAGGAAACAAACACAAAGTAAATTATATTTAATTATATATATATATATATATATATATATATATATATATATATATATCTTATTTAATTTTATATATATTATTTAATTTGTGTTTTGTTTTTGTTTAACTTTCTATATTTATTATATATATATATATATATATATATATATATATATATATATATATATATATATATAGGGAGAGAAGAGACTTCTTAGAGTGGTATTAATATCTTATTTTTATATAGTACAATAAAACAAAAACAAATATGAAGAAGAAGACAAACCAAAATAAAATTTAAATTTAGAAGGTGAAGAGAGAGAGAGAGACAGAGAGAGAGACAGAGACAGAGAAACATAATAGGTTTAATAACAAACACAACTGTCTCCTGTAACTGTCTCCTCTAACTGTCTCCTTTGACTGTCTCCTCTAACTGTACTGTCTCCTTTACCTGCTGCTGTCGCTGCACGTTATGTTGTTTTTATTTATTTCTTTGTTTTTTAACAAACACAAATATAAACAAATATAAACAAATATAAACAAATATAAACAAATACAAACAAATATAAACAAATATAAACAAATATAAACAAATATAAACAAATATAAACAAATATAAACAAATATAAACAAAGACAAACAAATATAAACAAATATAAACAACAAACATAAACAAATATAAACAAATATAAACAAATATAAACAACAAATATAAACAAATATAAACAAATACAAACATACCTATGATCTGTCTCTGGCTTAAATATAAAATCGGCTGCTGTTTTATTTTTAACAGGAGTAGCAGCAGCAATCAATCTCCATCGTCTAACATCAGCTGCTTGTCTCTCCTTAACTTCAAATCTTTCTAAAGAAGCAACTTGTTTAATATATTTATTTTCTGAAGGGGAGGAATGGGCTGTCTCCTCTGCATACATAAGAAAGGAGACAGTGTATATATATATATATATATATATATATATATATATATATATATATATATATATATATATATATATATAAACAAAAACAGGAGACAGGATAGAGAGAGAGGGACAGACAGACAGGAGACAGTAAAGAGAGAGACAGACAGAAGGAGACAGGCGGATAGAGAGGAGGAGGCAAAGGGGGAGCGAGAAAAGGAGACAGAGAGAGGAGACAGAGAGAGAGAGAGAGGAGAGAGGAGACAGAGACAGAGAAGAAAGAGACAGAGACAGAGAAGAAAGAGACAGAGACAGAGAAGAAAGAGACAGAGACAGAGAAGAAAGAGACAGAGACAGAGAAGAAAGAGACAGAGAGAGACAGAGGAAGACAGACAGAGACAGAAGAATAGAGAATAAACATGAATGACTATAGCTGCCTATACACCTGAACAAAGGAGACAGAGTATATATTCCAACATATCTGTGTATACACCTCAACACTAAAAGGAGACAGAATATACTAAATAATCTAAATTAATATATAAATAATAAAATAACAAACCTAAGAAATCCCTCGGTGTCAGTGAGAAGGCAAAGACAGTCAAATCTTCTGATGGATGCGCCTTCATAAATATATGTGCAGATGTTACGTCGAAAGGCTGAAACCAATATAGCTACACACAGGCATAAACACACACAAAATATATATACATACATATATATACTATATATACATATATATATATATATAGATTATATAGTTAAATATATATATATATATATATATATATATATATATATATATATATATATATGCATATATTATATATTAAATAGTTTAATATACATATATATCTATATATTATATACGTATTATTTATATATTTTCTTATATATATATGTATATATATATATATATATATACCTATATGAGCCAGATAATAAAACCGAGAGGAGAACGATAAAGAAGAGGATCGATACTACGGGAGAGACAAACAGACGAGGAGACAGAAGGCAGAAAGGAGACAGAAGACAAGAGAAGGAAGGAGACAGAAGACAGAAAAGAGAAGGAGACAGTAGACAGAAAAGAGAGGGAAGGAGACAGTCTATAGAAGAGAGAAGATAAAGAGACAGCAGACACCAAAGAACAGAGACAGCAAATATATCTACTGTCTCCTCTCACCTCCTCATGAAAGAAAGAAATACAAGACCTCGTAGAAGGCTGACAAGAAGCATACAGTGCTGCTTTAAAGGCGAGAGGCACTCGACAATCTGCCAGGTCATCAGGAACTGTACAGACACCCCCAAAACACCCCACATATCTCCCTATACACCCCAACAAAAGACCCCATACACCTCCCTATACACCCCAGCAAAAGCCCACATACACCTCCCTATACACCCCAACAAAAAACCCCATACACCTCCCTATACACCCCAAAAAAAGCCCCCATACACCTCCCTATACACCCCAACAAAAGACCCCATACACCTCCCTATACACCCCAGAAATACAATACGCACACACACACACCTCCCTATACACCCTAACAACACCCCACACACACCTCCCTATACACCCCAACAATACTACACACATACCTCCCTATACACCCCAACAACACCCCACACACACCTCCCTATACACCCGAGAACAGCACTGACGAATCACACAAGCAGGAAGGCTGCAGATACACCTCAGGACTAGACACCCCACAAACAGGAGACATCAACAAAATCAGAGAGACAAACAACACAAGAAATAAACAATAAATACAAACATAAACACAAACACATTCAACTAACAAACAGAAGAGACAGCTAAAGAAGAAGAAGGAGATACACTACAGAGCAGCAAAGGAGATAATCTAAGACAAACTAAGACACAAACATACAGCAGAAGATTAAATAAAACAAAACAAACACACCGAGAGGATGATGGAGGAGACAAACAAGAAAGAAGGAGACATCAAAGAGAGACAGAGAAACAGAAACAGAGACAGAGACTAACTGAGGGGGGGGCTGTCCCTCGAGGACCTTGTATATAGGAGGAGAGGAGGAGACACCAGAGAGAGACAGAGACAGAGACAGAGAGACGGAGACAGAGACAGACAGACAGAGAGAGACAGAGAGACAGTGACAGAGACAGAGGGACAGAGACAGAGACAGAGAGACAGACATTAACTGAAGGGGGGCTGTCTCTCGGGGATTTTATATGTAGGAGAGAAGGAGACACCAGAGAGAGACAGAGAGACGGAGATAGACACAGAGAGACGGAGATAGACACAGAGAGACAGAGACAGAGAGACAGAGAGACAGAGACAGACACAGAGAGACAGTGAGACAGACACAGAGAGACAGAGACAGACACAGAGAGACAGAGACAGAGACAGAGAGACAGAGACGGAGACAGAGACAAAGACAGAGAGACAGAGACAGAGAGACAGAGAGACAGAGACAGACACAGAGAGACAGTGAGACAGCGAGACAGTGAGAGAGAGACTAACTGAATGGTGGCTGTCCCTCAGGTATTTTATATATGGGCGGCTTCTGACAATACGCTAATTGTAGATAATTTCTAAGACGTTGACTAAATGCCTGAGAGGTTAAAACATCTGTCTCCTTTGTTTTTACTGTCTCCTTTCTATTTAATAATCTTAGAGGAGACACCCCAATCATACGACTGTCTCCTCGTATCTGTTGCTGAACACGAGCAGCAAACTCCTCTAACTCTTCAGGTGTATAGGGACCTGTGGGCATATCCGAAGAGGAGACACCTGGAGCAGCGCCTACAGCAACACAGACAGACAGACAGACAGCAGCAGCAGCAGCAGCAACAGCAACACTCCCCTTACATCTCTCTGTCTCTCTCTCTTGTGTCTCCTACTACTACAAAGACAAGAGAGGCAGACAGGGAAAGAGACATCAAGAAAGAGACAAAGACACCAGAC
>OY986946.1:5490946-5495946 GCA_963920595.1 Eimeria praecox | reverse complement strand
CCCCCGTCTCCTTTCTACTGTCTCCTCTCTACTTTCTTATCTTTACTGTCTCATCTCTACTGTCTCCTCTCCCCTCGTTACTGTCTCATTTCCACTGTCTCCTCTCCCTGTCTCCTTTCTACTGTCTCCTCTCTACTGTCTCCTATCTACTGTCTCCTCTCTCCTCTCCCTGTCTCCTTTCTACTGTCTCCTCTCCCTGTCTCCTTCCTACTGTCTCCTCCCCCTGTCTCCTCTCTACTGTCTCCCTTCTGCTGTCTCTTTTCTGCTGTCACCTTTCTACTGTCTCCTTTCTACTGTCTCCTCTCTACTGTCTCCTCTCCCTGTCTCCTTTCTACTGTCTCCTTTCTGCTGTCTCCTTTCTACTGTCTCCTTCTGTTGTATATACCTGTCTGTACAGTTATTTCTTCTGTCTCCTCTCCCCTCCAGCCATACAAAGAAGAGTTGAAGGCACAAGAAGATAAATATTTTTTATCTTTTTCTTTCTGTAGCTGTGAGGCAAATGCCGTCGTTAGTCTCTTACACGTCATGCCCTGCTGCTGCTGCTGCTGCTGCTGCTGCTGCTGCTGCTGCTGCTCAGTACTGCTGCTGCTGCTGCTGCTGTTGTCTGCATGCAAAGAGGAAGAGCCTCTTGTAGCCTGTAGGTAGAGAGAAGAGACAGTTAAACAGCAGCAACACAAAGAAACAAAGACAGTATTATATAAACCCTAAACCCTAAACCCTAAACCCTAAACCCTAAACCCTAAACCCTAAACCCTAAACCCTTTGTTTTAAAGCTCGAATTCGAGGATGTATAAATATAAAAATAAATAAATAAATAAATAAATAAATAAATAAATAAATATAAACATTAGATTATATTCTTACTCTGTCTCTGTCTTGTTTCTTATTAAGATAAGAAGATGCCTCGGGTGTATCTAGAGACAGCTGAGCTCGTCTAAATATTTGTCTAACTCGAACACTCAGTCCCTCTTCATCAATTATAGCGGGAGTATATTCTTTAGAAGAAAACAGAGGAGATAGTTTATCTGTCATGATATTTTATTCTATAAATAATATATATTATTATATTATTGTTTGTTTATTTGTTTTGTTTGTTTTGTTTTGTTTTTATTTTATTTGTTTTATTTATTTGTTTTGTTTGTTTTGTTTGTTTTGTTTATTTTGTTTATTTGTTTTTATTTATTTTATTTGTTTATTTGTTTTGTTTGTTTGTATTCATCGACAGACACCACAAGAAAAGAAGAAGACGCCCTCAATAGAATGTAGGAAGATAAGAAGATGAGGATAAATAACTTTTTTAAATATTATAAAATTATAAATATATCATTAGAAATATTAGAGAAGAAAGTATTAAAGGAGGAATGTTTGAGGTGTATATACACCTCAACTTCTAGCAAACAAGGCCAAGTATACTACGACAACGACTGGGGTGTCTTCGGTGTTTGTTTATTTTATATTTAGATGTTAAAGGATTAAAATAAATAAATAAATAAAATAAAATCAAGAAAATCGTAAGAAGATTGGGAATAGAAGAAGAAGATGTCGATAGAAGAAGAAACAAACAAACATAGAAATAGATACTACAAACAACAAACAAACAATATATCTTCTAATAATAAAACACAAGAAAACAAAACTTAATATATATATATTTATATTTATAAATATAAATATAATTTAATTTATCATAGTTTATATAATTAAACAGAAACGAGAAAGTTTTAATAATTCAAAACAGTCAAGAAAAACAAGAAAGACCCGAGACGCTGTAGTGAGCGAGGCCGGCGATGTATTCTAAGCTGTCTGAAGAAGATATAGGTTAATATATATATGTTTTTTAAATATAAATAGATAAAAAATAAACAAATAAACAAAAAAAAGCAGAAAAAACGAAGAAATATACAATATATCTTCCGTATGAGGTGTATACACACATCGAGTAGCTGCCTATACACCGCAGCAACAGACACAGCGGGCGATATACTAACGCCATCAATTTTAGGTGTTTATACAGCAGAAACATTGTAATTTTTTATATAATATAATTAAATAATAATATTTTTAAATTAATTAATAGAAAATAATTATAAAAAAATAAAAATATTATACATTATAAACATATAAACCCTGCAGCTGTGGCGGCCGCGCTCTAAGCCTACAAACATTGAATAGAACAACACACCTTCGATATTTTTGTGTTTGTTTGTTATCTTAAAATAAAATAAATATTATTATATTCTATTTCATTAAATAAATACAAATTATCTAATTATAACAAGAAAAAATAGAGAAAAGCCAACATGTTCTTCTGTTTATATATATATATATATATATATATATATATATATATATATATATATATATATATATATATATATATATATATATATATATGTATGTATATATACATATATATATATACGTATATGTATATATATATATATATATATATACATATATATATATATATATATATATATATATATGTATATATATATATATATATATATATATATATATGTATATATATATATATATATATATATATATATATATATATATATATATATATATATACATATATATCTTTATTTGTTTTATGTTCAGTTCTTTATTTTATATTTTATATTTTATATTTTTAAATTGTTTGTTTATTTAATAATTTAAATCTAAATCTCTTTATTTAGTAGAATATCTATCACAAGTATATCTGTTTTTATTTCTGTTAATATTTATATTATATTATATTTCTAGTAGTAGTTCTTCTCTCCCCTTAGCCTCCCTACTCTATGATATACACAACCAATATATATACAACCATATACAATATATATATATATATATATATATATATATATATATATATATATATATATATATATATATGTATATATATATATATATACATATATATATATATATATATATATATACATATATATATATATACATATATATATATATATATATATACATATATATATATATAACCATATACAAATATATATATATCTAAATATATATATAGATAAGGTGTATATATCTGTAGAAGCATAGTCTTTATAACATGTATGTATTCGTACGCTTATATATGCATATATATTTATATGTATATTAGACAAGTCGTATACATATACATATATATGCAGAATATACTTAACTATATAGAGAGACAATCTTATATACACATACTTATTTATTTATTTATATATTTATTTATCTATTTATTTATCTACATATTTATCTATTTATTTATTTATTTACGTTTTTCTTGAACTTTGAGGTCCGAGTTAGACATGTTTGTATTTAAAATAAAAATGCGCTTATTATTATTAGTAGTAGTAGTATTAATACTATTATTATTATTATTATTAATATTGTTATTATTATTGTTGTATATGTATTTATTATTGTTACTGTTGTTGTTGTTTTTGTATATGCTATTATTATTATTATTATTATTATTATTATTTTGTTTTAAATCAAGGGAAGAGTAGTTAAACAAATAAAGAAGAAGATAAAACAAAAAATAATAAACAAAGAAAGATAGAAGATGTTTTATTATATTAGAATTTATAAAAACAAAGGAGAAAGAAGAAGAAGGAAGGAGACAGTTAGAAGGGAGGAGACAGTAATAACTAACAACAGAAAGAGAGAGAGAGAGAGAGAGAGAGACAGAGACAGACAGACAGCAATACAGCCTCCTCAGTGCATGCTGTTGCTGCTGCTGTTGCTGTTGCTGCTGCTGCTGCTGTTGCTGCTGCTGCTGCTGCTGCTGTTGCATTTCCTGCTGCTGCTGTTGTTGCTGCTGCTGCTGTTGCTGCTGTTGTTATTGTTGTTCTTGTTATTCTTACTTCTGCTATTATTATTATATTTGTTATAATTATTATTATTCTAGTTATTATTAATATTATTATTATTGTAGTTATTATTATTATTATTAGTGTTGTTGGTGTTGTTGTTGTTGTTGTTGTTGTTGTTGTTGTTGTTGTTGTTGTTGTTGTTGTTGTTGCTGTTGTTGTTGTTGTTGTTGTTGTTGTTGTTGTTGTTTTGCTTTGTAAGAAGAAAGAGACATAAAAAACTCTCAAACATAAAGCGAAGAGAGAGAGACAAGCAAACAAACAAATAGATAGATAGATAGATAGATAGATAAATAAATAAATAATTAAATAAATATATATATAGGTAGATACATATACAGATAAGTAGACAGATGGATAGATTAAGAGACAGAGTATAAACAAACAGACAAACAAATAAAACAAACAAATAAATAAACAAACACACAAATACTTTAAAAGATAGGAGGTGAGAGAGTGAGAGAAGGCGGAGAGCATAACACAAAAAACAATACAAACAAAAGTAGAAAAAACAAATTAAATTAAATTAAATTAAATTAAATTAAATTAAATTTAATTAAATTAAATTAAATTAAATCAAATAATTAAATTAAATTAAATTAAATTAAATTAAATTAAATTAAATTAAATTAAATTAAATTAAATTAAATTAAATTAAATTAAATTAAATTAAATTAAATTAAATTAAATTAAATTAAATTAAATTAAATTAAATTAAATTAAATTAAATTAAATTAAATTAAATTAAACTCAAATAAAACAAAATAAATTAGATTAATATAAATTAAAAATAAATAAAATTAAAAAAAAACAAGACAAACCTAAAATTATATTTGTTGGTAATGTATAAGAGAGGACAAAGACATTATAATTAATTATAAATATTATATTTAATTACAAATATTATACTTAATTATAAACATATTTATTTATAAATATTATATTCAACTATAAATATTAAATTTAATTATAGATAGAGCTGCCTCTGCTGTAGTTGTCTAGAAAAGTATTTCTGTTTGTTTGTATGTTTTAGAAAAAAAATAATAAATGTTGAGGTGCATATACACTCGAAGCAGGGGATAGCTGCCTATACACCTGAATTCTTCTTTCGACTCTCTGATAGCTTTGCTTTGTTTGTCT
>OY986946.1:5483446-5488446 GCA_963920595.1 Eimeria praecox | reverse complement strand
CCTGAAGCAAAACCCTACCCCGCGGCCCCTCCTCCTAAATTTTTTCGAGGCATTTATAAACCGTTTAACTTTGTTGTTGATTTTGTTGATATTTCTTTTAAACTTGATGAAGATATTACCACTGTAACATATACACTTCACTCTGCTGCTGCTGCTGCTGCTGTTGTTGTTGTTGTTGTTGCTGGTGTTTGTGCTGCTGCTGTTGCTTGTGCTGCTGCTGATGCTGCTGCTGTTGTTGTTGTTGTTGTTGCTGGTGTTTGTGCTGCTGCTGTTGCTTGTGCTGCTGCTGCTGCTGCTGCTGTTGTTGTTGTTGTTGTTGTTGTTGTTGTTGTTGCTGGTATTTGTGCTGCTGCTGTTGCTTGTGCTGCTGCTGCTGCTGTTGTTGTTGTTGCTGGTGTTTGTGCTGCTGCTGTTGCTTGTGCTGCTGCTGATGCTGTTGCTTGTGCTGCTGCTGTTGCTTGTGCTGCTGCTGTTTGTGCTGTTGCTTCTGTTGCTGCGGCTTGTGCTGGTGCTGCTGCTGCTCGTGCTGCTGCTGCTGCTGCTTGCGCTGCTGGCGGTGGTGGTTTTGCTGCTACTGGGCTTTGCCTGTCTGCATCTGCTGATCATACTGCTGCTGCTGCTGCTGCTGCTGCTGCTGCTGCTGCTTGCTTAAGGAAGCCTTGCTTCTGTCTGTCTCCGTGTCTCTGTCTCTCTCTGTCTCTGTCTCTTTCTCTGTCTGTCTCAGTCTCTCTTTGTTTCTTCTATACATGTATTGTTTTATGCTATATATATTAATATAAATAAATAAATATAAACAGTAAATAAATAGATAAATAAATAAAACTAAATTATATATATATATATATATATATATATATATATATATATATATATATATATATATATATATATATTCTTAGGTGTCTTCTCGTCTTTACCTTCGTCGCGTTCGAGGCGAATCTCCTTCGGATTTATTTTTAGACGGAGACAAATTAAATCTCGTTAAATTATCAATTGATGGAAAGGTCTATCAGACGCTGCAGCAGCACCAGCAGCAGCAGCAGCAGCAGCAGCAACAGCAGCAGCAGCAGCAGCAGCCGCAACCGCAGCAGCAGCACGACCAGCAGCCCAAACAGCAACAGCAACAGCAACAGCAGCAACAGCAGCAGCAGAACAAACAGCAGCAACAGCACCACGAGCAGCAGCAACAGCAGCACGAGCAGCAGCAGCAGCAGCACGAGCAGCAGCAACAGCAGCAGCAGCAGCAGCAGCAGCAGGCTGAGGGTGTGCGAGAATGGATTACGTATACAGGGAGTGTTTTACGTATTCCTGCGTCTTATCTTCCTTCCTCTAGCGATATATCTTTTGTATTAGAGACTGAGGTGTACATACACCCCAAATTAAATAAAGTTAAGAGGGGCTTGTTTGTATTAGACAAACTACTCATAACACAGACAGAGCCGCAGGCGTTCAGGTGTCTCTCCTTCTTTCCTGATAGACCTGATGTCCTTACTACTTTTAGAGTAAGTGTTTATATCTGTTTATTTATTTATTTATTTATTTATTTATTTATTTATTTATTTATTTATTTATTTATTCGTCTGTTTTATTTTGTTTGTTTTGTTTGTTTTATCTTTATCTGTTCTATTTGTTTAGTTGTTTGTTTAGTTGTTTATTTGTTTGTTTATTTAAATGTGTTAATGTATTAGTATATATATATATATATATATATATATATATATATATATATATATATATATATATATATATATATATATATATATATATATATATATATATACTAATGTCTCTCTATTTCTGTTGTATGGAGGGATAGGAAGAGGGAGGGAAAAGGAGACAGAGACAGAGACAGAGAGACAGACAGAGACAGAGAGACAGAGACAGACGGAGACAGAGACAGACAGAGACAGAGAGACAGACAGAGACAGAGAGACAGACAGAGACAGAGAGACAGACAGGGACAGACAGAGACAGCGACAGAGAGAGACAGACAGAGACAGAGACAGAGACAGCGAGAGAGACACAGGCAGAGCGAGACAGAGACAGAGAGAGACAGACACAGAGAGAGACAGAGACAGACAGAGAGAGACAGAGCGACAGAGAGGCAGAGAGACAGACAAGAGAAGAGACAGTTTGATGTTTGAGTCTAGAAGACAGGCATATACAACTTAGTAGAGTTGCTTCGTCCATACGTGGTAATATCAAGTGTCTCTCCACCTTTTGCTGCTGCTGCTGCTGTTGCTCCTACTTTACCTGCTGCTGCTGCTGCTGCTACTTCAAGCTGCTGCTGCTGCTGCAACTGCTCCTGCAACTGCTGCTGCTGCTGCAACTGTTGCTGCTGCAACTGCTGGTGCTGCTGCACCTGTTGCTGCTGCTGCAACTGCTGTTGGTGGTGTTTGTGGGGTGTACATACAGGTACGGCTTGAAGGGGACATATTTCGCTATCCCGTATTACTTAGTAACGGCAACGAGGTGCATCGAGGTGTCTCCTCTCTGTCTCCTCTCCGTCATTTTGTTGTTTACGAAGATCCCCAACTCAAATCTGCAGATTACTTCGGGCTTATAGCCGGAAGACTTAAAGTTGTTAGAGACACATACACTACTAAGGTAAGGAGACAGCAGACACGCCTTATATATATATATATATATATATACATATATATATATATATATATATATAGAGAGAGAGAGAGAGAGAGAGAGAGGGAGAGAGAGAGAGAGTTGTTAGGAAGGTTCTGTCTCCTCTTTCGTCTTTACTCTCCTTATGGCTGGCTGTCTGTCTCTGTCTCCTCGCGTGTTTGTTGTCTGTCTCCCCTTTTGTTTGCTGCCTGTCTCCTCTCTTGTTTGTTGTCTGTCTGTCTCCTGCGTTGCTTGCAGTCTCTCTGCCCCTGTCGCTGTCTCTCTCTTTGTCTCTCTGTCTCTTTGTGTCTCTCTCTCTCTCCCTCCCTCCCTCCCTCTCTCTCGCTCTATCTCTCTCCGTCTCAGACAGTCTCTCTCTCTCACTCTCTCTCTCTCTCACTGTGTCTCCCTCTGCCTCTCCTTTGCCTTTGCCTATACTTTTCTTCTGTCTCCTACATCCTTGTTTATATATATATATATATATATATATATATATATATAGACATAGATATAGATATAGATATATAGATATATGTAGGGAGAGAGAGAGATACGTATGCATATACATGTACATATATCTATATCTGTATCTATCTATCTATCTATCTATCTATCTATCTATCTATATATATATATATATATATATATATATATATATATATATATATATATATATATATATATATATATATGTTTGTGTACAGAGCGGACGGGAGGTGTCTCTTCAGTTTCTTAGTCCTGTGGAGACAGTGGGGAGTGTGTTGTGGGCTTCTGAGTGTTTGAAGCTGTGTATGACATACGAAGAAGTAGAATATGATTTAGAGTATGATCTGAAGCTACTGTCTCTTGTTTGTATTAATAATTTTGGGGGACAGATGGCGAACAAGGGCCTGTTTGTTTTCGACTGCGACGTTCTACTGACAGATACTCTTACTAGCACAGGCAGGCACTGTCTCCTCTTGTTAACTGTCTCCTTTCTCTCTTCTGTTTATTTTGTTTATGCTGTTTATTCTGTCTCTTCTGTCTCCTGTTGTGTCTCTTGGGCCTTAACTGCCTCCTCATACGAACTGTCTCCTCTGTATACTCTCTCTCTTGTGTCTCTTCTGTCTCTTCTGTCTCTTCTGTCTCCTCTGTCTCTTCTGTCTCCTCTGTCTCTTCTGTCTCCTCTGTCTCTTCTGTCTCCTCTGTCTCTTCTGTCTCCTCTGTCTCTTCTGTCTCCTCTGTCTCTTCTGTCTCCTCTGTCTCTTCCGTCTCCTCTGTCTCTTCTGTCTCCTCTGTCTCTTCTGTCTCCTCTGTCTCTTCTGTCTCCTCTGTCTCTTCTGTCTCCTCTGTCTCTTCTGTCTCCTCTGTCTCTTCTGTCTTCTCTGTCTCCTTTGTCTAGGTGTTTCTGCTGTCTCTTCTGTCTCTTCTGTCTCCTCTGTCTCCCCTGTCTCCTCCGTCTCTTCTGTCTCCTCTGTCTCTTCTGTCTCCTCTGTCTCTTCTGTCTCCTCTGTCTCTTCTGTCTCTTCTGTCTCTTCTGTCTCCTCTGTCTCGTCTGTCTCCTCTGTCTCTTCTGTCTCCTCTGTCTCTTCTGTCTCCTCTGTCTCTTCTGTCTCCTCTGTCTCTTCTGTCTCCTCTGTCTCTTCTGTCTTCTCTGTCTCCTTTGTCTAGGTGTTTCTGCTGTCTCTTCTGTCTCTTCTGTCTCCTCTGTCTCCCCTGTCTCCTCCGTCTCTTCTGTCTCCTCTGTCTCTTCTGTCTCCTCTGTCTCTTCTGTCTCCTCTGTCTCTTCTGTCTCTTCTGTCTCTTCTGTCTCCTCTGTCTCGTCTGTCTCCTCTGTCTCTTCTGTCTCCTCTGTCTCTTCTGTCTCCTCTGTCTCTTCTGTCTCCTCTGTCTCTTCTGTCTCCTCTGTCTCTTCTGTCTTCTCTGTCTCCTTTGTCTAGGTGTTTCTGCTGTCTCTTCTGTCTCTTCTGTCTCCTCTGTCTCCCCTGTCTCCTCCGTCTCTTCTGTCTCCTCTGTCTCTTCTGTCTCCTCTGTCTCTTCTGTCTCCTCTGTCTCTTCTGTCTCTTCTGTCTCTTCTGTCTCCTCTGTCTCGTCTGTCTCCTCTGTCTCTTCTGTCTCCTCTGTCTCTTCTGTCTCCTCTGTCTCTTCTGTCTCCTCTGTCTCTTCTGTCTCCTCTGTCTCTTCTGTCTTCTCTGTCTCCTTTGTCTAGGTGTTTCTGCTGTCTCTTCTGTCTCTTCTGTCTCCTCTGTCTCCCCTGTCTCCTCCGTCTCTTCTGTCTCCTCTGTCTCTTCTGTCTCCTCTGTCTCTTCTGTCTCCTCTGTCTCTTCTGTCTCTTCTGTCTCTTCTGTCTCCTCTGTCTCGTCTGTCTCCTCTGTCTCTTCTGTCTCCTCTGTCTCTTCTGT
>OY986946.1:5468446-5473446 GCA_963920595.1 Eimeria praecox | reverse complement strand
AAGTATAGAAAAGAAGAGACAGAAGATATTTGTTTGTTGTTATAGAGCCCTACAGAAGATAGAAACCTTAGAACGAGGTGTACATACACCGCAACAAGGGGAGCAACCTATGAAGAGACATCTAAGAAAGAGACAGAAGAAGAAGGAGACAAAGGAGACAGAAGGTCGAAATAATTAAAGAATAACAACAACCCCACCGTCAGAGACATAAAGAAGACAAAGGAGACAGACAGACAGCAGAGAGGAGAGGAGAGGAGGGCTTCGAGAGCATTGTCTCTGCTTCAGAACAGCGAGGAGACAGAGAAAATATTAAACAAATTAAACGAACAACAACCACACTTATCTTTATATTGCTTGCTATCTTGTTAATACAATAAAATTAATAGAAGAGGGGGGGACCCCACTGTCTCTCTTGTAGCTGTCTCCTACTTGTCTGTCTGTCTGTCTTCTGTATGCATGCATGCAGAAGTCTCTCTAACAAAAACAAAAATAAATTAAAATTTTATTTTTATTTCTAGTTTTTTATTTATTTCAGACTGTCTCCTCATATTCTAGCTGTCTCCTTCTCCCCCCCCCCCCCCAGGCTCCCTCACAGGATGAAGAAGCCTGAGAAGGTACGAAGGGTCTCCTTCCTGTCTCCTTCGTGTTGTTGCTGCTGCTGCTGCTGCAGCAGCAGCATTACTTAATTAACTGTCTCCTTTTAGCAGCAAAAGCAGAAAAAAAATACAAAAGGAGACAGAAAAAAAATAGAAAACGCCGGTTCTACCGTCTCATACGGTGTACATACAGCTCAACAACAGACAGCTGCAATTAATATATTAATATTAATATTAATAATATTAATATTAATATAAGATAAGAAGAGACTGTCTCCTTTTCTTCCTCTCATCTTCTTTCTCTCCTGTCTCCTCTCTTCTTTCTTCTGTCTCCTCCAACAACCTTCTACCTTTCTCATAAACACAAACCCTCATTCTTCTGTCTCCTTTCTTCTGTCTCCTCTCTTCTGTCTCCTCTCTTCTGTCTCCTCTCTTCTGTCTCCTTTCTTCTGTCTCCTCTCTTCTGTCTCCTCTCTTCTGTCTCCTCTCTTCTGTCTCCTCTCTTCTGTCTCCTTTCTACTGTCTCCTCTTGAGGAGACAGTAGAAGCTTTCTTCTCCCTCTGCCTTCGTCTCGCTTTTCCCTCTTGTGGCTGGCGGGGGTTCAAGGGCCTCTAAACCCTAAACCCTAAACCCTAAACCCTAAACCCTAAACCCTAAACCCTAAACCCTAAACCCTAAACCCTTCTCGCTGTTGTTAATATATGCTAAGCCAGTTGTATAAACTGTCTGTTGAATTCTAAAGAGGGATATCTATTTGTGCTGTTGCCTTCGTGTAGCTTCCCTTAAACCCTAAACCCTAAACCATAAACCCTAAACCCTAAACCCTAAAGCCTAAACCCTAAAGAACAAACACTAAACCCTAAAGCAGTAAACCCTAAGCCCTAAATGCTCTGCTCTTATACCTATATCCTATACGCAATAAGCCCTAAACCCTAAACTGTAGATCCTAAACCCTATATAGTAAACCCTAAACCCTAATGAGTAGACCCTAAACGCTACATAATAAACCCTAAACCCTAGCCTGTATGTCTTTATTTGTTTTTTTTATTTCTCTGTCCCTCTTCCCCCCACTCCTTGTCTCTTTCTTTGTTGTTTCCCTTCGATCTCCCTTCGTGTCTTCTTATATTTATTTTAGTTTGTCTGTATCTAATATGTCTCTGCTTCCTCTTATCTGTCTCCTCCTCTACGTACGAGTCTCCTTTCATGTCTTGATGTGTCTCGTAGTCTCTCTCTGTCTCCTTCTCTCCTTGCCTCTTAGCCTCTCTCTCCCTATCTCCCCCCACATCTCTTTCTCTCTTGGTGTTTGTCTCTCTCTGTCTCCTTTTCTCTATGTTGCTGTCTGTCTGTCTCCTTCTCTCTCTCTCTTTCTATCTGTCTCCGTCTGTTTGTTCCTTACTACACAACATCCTGTCTCTCTTTTTATTTGATTTTCATAGTTTTGTACTTTCTATCTTTTTTAATTATAGATTTATTTACTTTGTTTTTGTGTTATACTATTTCGTACTATATACATAATAAATATAATAATAGTAGTAGTAGCAATAAATAATAATAAATAATAATTAATAACAATAAGCAATAATAAATAATAATAAATAATAATAAATAATAATAAATGATAACAAATAATAATAAACAATGGTAAATAATAAATGATAAAAAATAATAAATAACAATAAATAATAATAAATAATAATGAATAATAATGAATAATAATAAATAATAAATAATAAATAATAAATAACAAATAATAAATAATAATAACAATAAATAATAATTATGAATACTATGTTTTCTTGCCTGTCTCCTTTTCCCCTTAGGTAGCCTTGCGCCTATTTGTTTGTTTTTTCTCTGTCTCCTTTGTTATCTCATACGCCCTCCCGCTGTCTCCTTTTGGTTGTTTATCTCTCTCCTGTCTCCTTTCTGTTGTTTCTCTGTTTCTTATCTTCTTTGTATATAATTTTCTGTCTCCTTTAGCGTATTCCTCTGTCTCCTTCTCATCATCAAGTGTCTCCTTTCTGCTATTCTTCTGTCTCCTGTCTCCTTTTAATCATCAACTCTCTGTCTCCTTTTCTTTCCTCTGTCTCCTTTTCTTTAATCTATCTCTGTCTCCTTTTCTTTAATCTATCTCTGTTTCCTTTTCTTTCCTCTGTCTCCTTTTCTTTAATCTATCTCTGTCTCCTTTTCTTTCGTCTGTCTCCTTTTCTTTAATCTGTCTCCTTTTCTTTAATCTGTCTCCTTTTCTTTAATCTGTCTCCTTTTTTTTAATCTGTCTCCTTTTCTTTAATCTGTCTCCTTTTCTTTCATCTGTCTCCTTTACTTTAATCTATCTCTGTCTCCTTTTCTTTCATCTGTCTCCTTTTCTTTCATCTATCTCTGTCTCCTTTTCTTTCATCTATCTCTGTCTCCTTTTCTTTAATCTGTCTCCTTTTCTTTAATCTGTCTCCTTTTCTTTAATCTGTCTCCTCTTCTTTCGCCTGTCTCTTTTACTTTAATCTATCTCTGTCTCCTTTTCTTTTGTCTGTCTCCTTATCTTTAATCTATCTCTGTCTCCTTTTCTTTTTCAGGTTATCCCCGAGTTATGTAGGGGGTTTGCTCTGGCTGAGGAAGAGAGAATAATAACAACAAGAGATTGCATATTGTATGCTTTGGGGGTAGCTGCTTGTCAGGTATAACCTTATTAACTGTCTCTTCTCTGTCTCTTTCTGTCTCTGTCTCTGTTTCTCTCTGTCTCTCAATGTCTCTGTCTCTGTCTCCCTCTGTCTCTCTCTGTCCCTGTCTCTATCCGTCTCTGTCTCTATCTGTCGCTCTGTCTGTCTCCCTCTGTCTCTGTCTCTCTCTGTCTCTGTATTTGTCTCTCTCTGTCTCTGTCTCTGTCTTTGTCTCTCCCTGTCTGTGTCTCCGTCTTTCTCTTTCTCTCTCTGTCTCTGTCTCTGTCTCTCTCTGTCTCTGTCTCTGTCTCCCTGTCTCTGCCTCTCTGTCTCTTTCTGTCTCTGTCTCCTCCCTTCTCTCCTCTTTCTGTTATTTAACTCGAATTTTCTTTTCTAATTTTTTTATTTTTTCTGTTTTTTCTTCTTTATTTTTTCTTCTTCTGTCTCTCATATTTATTTTCTCCTTTTCTCGTTTTCTTTCTTTTTCTTCTTTCTTCTTTTTCTTTCTTTTCTTTCTTTCTTACTCTTTTCTTTCTTTTTCTTTCTTTCTTTCTTTCTTTCTTTCTTTTTCTTTCTTGTTCTTACTTTCGTCTTCCTCTTATCTTTTTCTTTTTCTCTTTCTCTTTCTTTTCTTTCTTTCTTTTTCTTTCTTTTATTCTTCTCTTTTCTTCTTTTTCTTTATTTTTCTTTCTTTTTCCAACATACTTCTTTCTCTTATTTTTCTTTTATCTTTCTGTCCTCCTTCTTTTATCTTTCTTTTATCTTTCTTTTATCTTTGTTTTATATTTGTTTTATTTTTATTTTGTCTTTCTTTTATTTTTCTTTTATTTTTCTTTCCTCTTTCTTTTATTTGTTTTTTATTCTTTCTTGTTCTTACTTTAGGATCCCCTCGATGAGATAGATTTACAATATTGTTATGAAGGCAGCACTTTAGGTTTTCGTGTTTTACCAACATTGGGGGCTACGTTTATATCTGTTGCTGCTGTCTTTGAAGGTCTTGAGGCATGTCCGGGTTAGATTAGATAAGAAGAGACACATGAGAATGTCTTGCTGCTGCTGTCTCTTCTGTCTCTCCTTAACTAGCTGTCTCCTTTGATTGTATTGCTGCTGCTGTCTCTTCTGTCTCTCCTTAACTAGCTGTCTCCTTTGATTGTATTGCTGCTGCTGTCTCTTCTGTCTCTCCTTAACTAACTGTCTCCTTTGATTGTCTTGCTGCTGCTGTCTCTTCCGTCTCTTCTTATACTAACTGTCTCCTTTGATTGTATTGCTGCTGCTGTCTCTTCCGTCTCTTCTTATACTAACTGTCTCCTTTGATTGTATTGCTGCTGCTGTCTCTTCTGTCTCTTCTTAACTAACTGTCTCCTTTGATTGTATTGCTGCTGCTGTCTCTTCTGTCTCTTCTTAACTAACTGTCTCCTTTGATTGTATTGCTGCTGCTGTCTCTTCTGTCTCTTCTTAACTAACTGTCTCCTTTGATTCTACAACTGTATCGACGTGTCTCCTTTGTATGTGAATCTGTCTCCTTTGTCTCCTTTGTTATTGTTTTTTCTTTCTTATATTTTTCTTCAATCCTGTTTGTTTGTGTTAGATTATTATACCTGTCTCCTTTGCTGTTGCAGCAGAAGGAGACAGTTAAATGTATCTCTTTCTCTCTGTTTGTTTTCTATTTGTTTATTTATTTTCTTAGGATTACCCTCCTTTCATCCTATGAAATTATTACATGGAGAACATAAAATAAACATCCTCCAACCTC
>OY986946.1:5463446-5465946 GCA_963920595.1 Eimeria praecox | reverse complement strand
TCTGTCTCCTTCTGTCTCCTTATGTCTCCTTCTGTCTCCTTATGTCTCCTTCTGTCTCCTTCTGTCTCCTTATATCTCCTTCTGTCTCCTTCTGTGTCTGTGTGTGTGCGAACAGTAATAATACGCGAGCTGCTCGAAGGAGACTCTGAGCAGGTCTTAAGTGTCTCCTGCAGGTTTACTAACCCCACAACCCCAGGAGACAGTCTCCGTGTGTGTATATGGCAGCCTGCCCCCTCAACTGTCTCCTTTCAAGTTATAAACATATCAAATAAACAAACAATTGTACTTGATAGGGGGTTTATAGAAATAAAACAAACAAATAAAATATTAAATACAAATTCTAATAACATACAAACAGCCAAACTCTAACGAACTGTCTCTTCCTATCCAACAAACAAAATATATTACTTAACCTCTCACGCTGGAACTGCTGCTGCAGCTGCTGCAGCAGCAGCAGAATTAGCAGCAGCAGCAGCAGCAACAAAATCTGCAGCAACAGCAGCTGCAGTTGCATTAATTGTAGCAGCAGCAGCAGCAGCAGTATCAACGGCAGCAGCAACAGCAGCAACAACAGCAACAGCAGCAGCAATTACAACAGAACACAATAACAGCAGCAGCAACAACAACAGAAGAAACAGCAACAGCAGCAGCAACAGCAGCAGCAGCAACAACAACAGAAGAAACAGCAACAGCAGCAGCAACAGCAGCAGCAGCAACAACAACAGCGACAGCCCTGCTGCCGCAGCAGGAGGCGAAGGTAGCAGCTGTTTGTTGTTATTTATTTCTATCTAAATAATTTCTAGAAGACTGTCGACATTAAATGCTGCGCATACACCCGAAGGGAAAAGGAGACAGAAAAGGAGACACTCAAACAGCGGCGACGATAGAGAGGGAGACAGAGACAGAGATAGAGATAGAGATAGAGACGGAGACAGAGATAGAGACAGAGACAGAGACTGAGGGAGACAGAGATAGAGATAGAGAAAGACATAGAGAGAGATAGAGACAGACGGAGACAGAGATAGAGACAGACGGAGACAGAGATAGAGACAGAGATAGAGATAGAGACAGAGATAGAGATAAAGACAGAGACAGAGATAGAGATAGAGACAGCAATAGAGACTGAGACAGAGATAGAGACAGACACAGACAGAGATAGAGACAGACACAGACAGAGATAGAGACAGAGACCAAGCAAATAGAATAAGAGATAAATCAGACTCCTACAATATAATACAGTCCCCTGTCTCCATAACCCTCAAATAAAATAAAAAATAAAAGAGATAGAAATAGAGACAAACATGAGACAGATAGAAACATATAAAACAAAGGAGACAGACAATCAACGCCACTCAAACCCCACAAGGATACAAATGCAGCAAGCAATACAACAGACAGAGAATGGATATAGAGAAAGGAAACAGAGAAAGGAGACAGAGAAAGGAGACATACAAACAAAAGAGACAGACAAACAAAAGAGACACACAAAACAAAAGAGACAGACAGAGACAGAGAAAGGAGACAGACAGAGAAAGGAGACAGACAGAGAAAGGAGACAGAGAGCGACCGCCCGCAGCAGACAGCAGCAGCAAGAGGACAGTGACTCAGCCCTCAGCAGGGGCTGTAAAGTGTCTCCTTTTGCTGCTGTCTCTCAGTGTACGTACACCGCAGCCTTCCCCTACGGTGTATGGAGAAGAAGGGGCCCCCTCATAGATGCAGGGGCCCCTGTTTCTCTTCTTTATCTGCAGGTAGTGTTAAAGGAGTGTATGTAGAAACAATTTCCTAGGTTCTGAGGTGCCTATACACCTGAAATATTAAACTGTCTGCAGCAACAAGCTGCTGCTGTGTCTGTCTGTCTCCTTCTTCTCATACTGTCTCCTTCATGGGGGCCCCTGTCTCCTTTTCTTTCAACAGAGTAGCAATTAACAAATGCCCCCGAGCTCAGCTCAACCCTCTCAGAGGCCCCTAGACTGTTAATACGAGGGGGGGCCCCCATAGGGTTGACGAAGAACAATCAGTCTAACTGTCTCCTTTCTAACTGTCTCCTTTCTCCGTCTCTCTCCTCTCCCTGTCTGTCTCCTTTCGCTGTCTCTCTTCGCTGCTTTCTCTCTCTCTCTCTCTATCCTCTCTCTGCCTCAGCTCCCTACCTCTTTAGAGAAGGGGCCCCCTTGATTATATGGGGGGCCCCTGTACGATTCACAAGGGGGGCCCCTTGAAGGTTAATGGCTCATAAGAGGGGCCCCTATTAAGATTCATCGTTAATAGGGGCCCCCATAAAAATAATAAGAAGGGACTCTTAAAGGTTTATAAGAGGGGCCCCTATTAAGAATAATAAGAGGGGCCCCCCACTAAGGGGGCCCCTAGGGGTGGGGGCCCCTAGGTGGTGGGTGTGAGGGGCCCCTGACTAGGTTTGAATACGCTCGGAGAGGGTTTATATGATTATATGGGGGCCCCTCTTTGTTGGTTTTCTTATCAGTAGTTATACGTCTTGCTTCAGAGA
>OY986946.1:5450946-5458446 GCA_963920595.1 Eimeria praecox | reverse complement strand
AATAACAAGAACAGTCGACGCAGAAGCTCCTGCTTTTCTGTCTGCTGCAGAAGCAGCAGCAGTTGCTGCTGTGTTGCTGCCTCATGCTGCTGCTGCTGCTGCTGCGGGTTCCCTGCGTGGGGAGCAGATCGCCACCATCCTCCGCTTCTTCGCTGCAGCAGCAGCGCAGCAGCAGCAGCAGCAGCAACAGCAACAGCAGCAGCAGGTGATGCTGTGCTGCACCTTGCTGCAGCAGCTACTCGAGAAGGGCCCTCGTTCTCTGCTGCAGCACTCGCTGGCTTCCTCCTTGCATGCGCTACGCATGCTGTCGCCGTTGCTGCTGCTGCTGCAGCAGCAGCAGCAGCAGCAACAGCAGCAGCAACAGCAGCAAGCGCTCAAGCAGCTGCTGCTGCTGCGGGAACTCCGCCTCCGCTGGGTTGCTGCTGCTGCTGCTGCTCCTGTTGCAGCACAAATGAAGCCTCAGACATTCTTGCTGCTGCTGCGTACTGCTGCGGATGCAGCAGCAGCAACAGCAGCAGCAAGAACAGCACCAGCAGCAGCAGCAGCAGCAGCAGCAGGGACGCCGCCAACGGCAGCAACAGAGCGTCGCCTGCTGCTAGAACTGCTGCAGGTGCTGCAGCGAGCCCCGCTGCTGCAGCTGCTGGGCCACTCGCCGCTGCGGCTGCAGCAGCAGCAGCTGCTGCTGCTCGAGGAGACACTGCAGCACGCCGCTGCTGCTGTTGGTTCTGCTGCTGCAGATGAGCTTCCTTCGTCGGTAAAGCAGCAGCAACAGCAGCAGCAACAGCTGCAGCAACAGCAGCAGAAACAGCTGCAGCAACAGCAGCAGAAACAGCTGCAGCAACAGCAGCAAGACACATATCCCTATGAGCTGCTGCAGCTGCAGCAGACACTTCAACGCGTCCGACGAAGGCTCAACCAGCCACAGCAACACAGCAGCAGCAGCAGCAACAGCAGCAGCAGCAGCAACAGCAGCAGAAGTCGTAGCAGCAAAAGCAGCAGCAACAGAAGCAGCAGCAACAGCAGCAGCAGCAGGAAGTCAGCATTTATAAGAGCGCTGTCTCCTTGAGTTCTTGCAGTTCTCCCCTGGCTGTGCCACGGGTAAATGTCCCTAGCAGCAGCAGCAGCTGCTGCTGCTGCAGCTGCTGTTGCTGCTGCTGCAGCCGCTGCTGCTGCACTAGCTGCAGCTGCAGCAGCAGTTGCAGCAACTTCACTAGGAGCTGCCGCTGCTGCAGCAACAGCAGCAACTTCACCATGAGCTGCAGCACCAGTAGCTGTTGCAGCACCTCCACCAGCAGTAGCAGCAGCAGCTGCTGCTGCTGCTGCAGCTGCTGCTGCTGCTGCAGCAGCAGCTTGTTTATACGAAGCGCCCATGTAGGAGACGGACGGAGTCTGTGTCGATGCAGTAGTCGATTTTGCCTGTCTCCTTATCCTGCGGTGTACAGACAGCAGCAGAGAGGAGACAGCAGCAGCAGCAGCAGCAGCAGCAACACTGATAGACAAATAATACACAATTAGGCTGCTAAGACTGCAGCAGCAGCAACAACAACAACAGCAGCAGCAGCAGCTGCTGCTGCTGCTGCTGCTGTTGCTGCACCCATTCAGCTTCCCCCCACACCCTTAAGTGCTTCTTGTCTTAACAGATACAAAACCATAAGAAACCTTCAAATATAATATATATAATTTATTTATTTATTTATTTATTTATGTATATATTTATTTATTTATTTATTTATATTTATACAAACATATATTACTACATGTTTATATAGCTCGACTGTATCTCCGACTCTGCAGTTGTCTGTCCCTTCTCTGGCATTAGCAGTATTACTCTTAGGGTTTAGGGTTTAGGGGTTTAGGGTTTAGGGTTTGGGGGTTTAGGGTTTAGGGTTTAGGGTTTATTTAACCTGTAGTTGAAGGAGACAGAGAGATAAGACCCCGCAGTTCGACAGCTTCTGATGAGAAGCGGGAAGAGGAGAATCTGGCTGAAGATAAACAAATAAAAAATAAAAAAAATAAAAAATAAAAAAAATAAAATAAAAAAATAAAAAATAAAATAAAGGAGACACTAGAAATAAAAAGGAGACACTAGAAGTAGAAGGAGACACTAGAATTAGAAGGAGACACTAGAAGTAGAAGGAGACACTAGAAGTAGGAGGAGGAGACAGAAGAATATAAAAAGGAGGAGACGGAAGAATGTTAAAGAGGAGACAGAAAAATAATAAAGAGGAGACAGAAAAATTTTAAAGAGGAGACAGAATAATAGTGAAGGGACAGAAGAATAATAGAGCTATTCGGGTGTATGCATGTCTAGTGTGGGGTTTTGCTGGAGTGTATATGCAGCTGTTCGGGTGTATGTGCAGCTTGCTAGGGTGTATGGGCAGTTTACTAGGGTGTATATGCAGCTATTAGGGTCTATGTGTTGTGCTGCTGTTGAGGTGTACATGTGTGGGGTATTTGAGGTGTATATGTGTGGGGTTTTTGGGGTGTATATGCGTAGGGTGCATTTGGGGTGTCTCTGTGTGGGGTGTATTTGGGGTGTCTCTGTGTGGGGTGTTTGGGGTGTCTCTGTGTGGGGTGTATTTGGGGTGTCTCTGTGTGGGGTGTTTGGGGTGTATGTACAGTACGTGGGTGTAAGTATATAAACATACATTACCATACGCCTTGAAGAAGTGCATAAACCAACAGCTATGCCCCACAGCAACAACTGTCTCCTCCTGTCTCCCCATTATCTCCTCAACAAACAGCAGCAGTCTCCTCCATAGTCTGCTGCTTCTGCCTGGTCTTCCTCTATTTCCTGCGGGATCTATAGAATCCGCTGCTGCTGCTGCTGCTGTTGCTGTTGTTGCTGCTGCTGCTGCTCCTCCTCCTGCTGCTGCTGCTGCTGCAGCAGCAGCTGCTGCTGCTGGCCGCCCCCCTGCCCCCGTAAATGAGGTGGAGAGACACCCCAAAATAATACTATCTAGACGAGAAGGCTTGGGGGTCCTTAAAGGAGGAGACAGCGGAAAGCCATCGGGATTTCGAGTTGTCTCCTGAGGAGACAGTCAAAAAATAACAACAAATATATTTTATATATTCATATTTTTATATTTGTTTTTATATTTTTATATTTTATATATTTATATTTATATTTATATATTCATTAATTAATATGGTAATAGACAGAGAGAGATAGATTGTAAGAAGGGAGAGAGAGAGAGAGACACAGAGACAAAGAGACAGAGAGAAAGAGACAGAGAGAGACCAAGAGAGACAGAGAGATAGAGACAGAGACACAAACAAACATATCCTCCATATAAACAAAAGGAGACCCCCTCTGTCTCCCCTCTCTGTCTCTGTCTCCTCTCTCTGTCTCCTCTCTCTCTCTGTCTCTCTGTCTCTGTCTCCTCTCTCTGTCTCTGTCTCTTCTCTCTGTCTCTCTCTCTCTGTCTCTCTTTCTCTCTCTCTCTCTCTCTCTCTCTCTCTATCTATCTATCTATCTCTCTATCTATCTATCTACATATATATATATATATATATATATATATCTGTCTCTGATATATGAGGAGACACCTAACCATCAAAGAGGAGGAGACACGTGCTTTACATCTTCCAGACAGCAGCAAAGAACTCCCGCATAGAAGCAAAGTTGAATGCGCTCGCCTAAACAAACAAACAGATAACACACATCTGCTGCTGCTGCTGCTGCTGTTGCTGCTGCTGCTGCTGTTGCTGCTGCTGTTGCTGCTGCTTGTTGTTGTTGCTGATGCTTGTTGTTGTTGCTGATGCTGTTGCTGCTGCTGTTGCTGTTGTTGCTGCTGTTGCTGTTGCTGCTGCTGTTGCTGTTGCTGCTGCTGCTTTCGCCGCATCCTTGCTGCGGTGTTGGCTGCTAGTGCTGCTGTAGATTCTGCTGTGGTTGAAGCAGCAGCAGCAAGAACAGCAGCAGCAGCAGCAAAGGCAGCAGCAGCAGCAGCAGCTAAATGCCAGAGCAATACCTCAAATTCGACGTTAGAAAGAGAACACGTTGCTGCTGCTGCTGCTGCTGCTGCTCCTTCTGTACACTGCAGCATCTTCCGGTTATTGGGGGAGTTTGCGGCGGTGTCATGTCTTGCTGCTGCTGCTGCTGCTGCTGCTGTTGCTGCTGCTGCTGCTGCTGCTTTTGCAGTGCAGCAGCAGCAGCGAATTGTCTGCTGCCTTTGGCGGCGTCTTCTGCTTGATTTGGCTCTGCTGCTGCATTCTCTCCAGCTGTTGCTGCTGCTGCTGCTGCTGCAGCAGCAGCAGCAGCAGCAGTATTAGCAGCAGCAGCAGCAGCAGCAGCATGTGGGGTTTCTGCTGTCAGTGCATGCAGCAGCTGTCTAATCGCTAGAGACTGCTCTATCCCCGCAGTTGATAGAGGAGAGTCAAAGAAGACAGAGTCAAAGTCCCACAGCAGCAGCAACTCACACAGCAGCAGCAGCAGCAGCCGCAGCAAAAATCGAGCTGTACATACACCACGATTGAAACAGAGATTCCACAGAGACTCCCTGCAGCAACAGCAGCAGCACCAACAGCAGCAGCAACAGAACCAGCAGCAGCAACAGCAGCAACAGCAGCAGCAACAGCAGCAACAGCAGCAGCAACAGCAGCAGCAAAGCAATCACAAAAACATACAAATCTACTTCTTGATATTTTATAATTAAAAAAAGAAACAGAAAAAACAAACAAGAAGATGCATAGACAGCAGCAAGACGCACATGCTGTCATTGCTGCTGCAGCAGCAGTAACAGCAGCAGCAGCAGCAGCAAGAACAACACCAACAACAGCAGCAGCAGCAATAACAGCAGCACCAGCAATAACACAAGCAGCAATAACAGCAGCAGCAGCAATAACAGCAGCAACAACAACAACAACCACAGCAGAAACAACAACAACAGCAACAACAACAGCAGCAGCAGCAGCAATAACAGCAGCAGCAGGAATAACAACAGCAGCAACAGCAACAACAACAACAGCACCAACGACAACAGCACCACCAGCAGCAACTACAACAGCAGCAGCAGCAACAACAACAGCAGCAGCAATAACAACAACAGCAACGACAACAGCAGCAGCAGCAGCATCAATAACAACAGCAGCAGCAGCAACAACAACAACAACAACAACAGCAGCAGCAGCAGCATCAATAACAACAGCAGCAGCAGCAGCAACAACAACAACAACAACAACAACAACAACAACAACAACAGCAGCAGCAGCATTAATAACAACAGCAGCAGCAACAACAGCAACAGCAACGACAGCAACAACAACAACAGCAGCAGCAGCAGCAACAACAGCAGCATCAGCATCACGGTTAACTTGCCCGTGTCTAATAAATATAATTTTTTTTTTCTGTAGCACAACAGCTTTATGTTTATCTATTCTTTTGCGGTGTATGTACACCTGGAGTCCTTCTTTATCTTTACATAAAAAAAAATAGAAACACCATTCTATAAACAACAAACACTTCCCCCAATAGTTTAGAGACACCTGAACATACACCCCACACAATCCTCCTGCTGCTGCTGCTGTTGTTGTTGTTGTTGATGCTGCTGTTGTTGTTGCTGATGCTGCTGTTGCTGGTGGTGTTGATGGTGTGGCTGCTTCTGATGCTGCTGCTGCTACAGGTGCTGTGCTTTCAGTTTATTGTGTTGCTGCTGTTGTTGCTGCTGTTGCTTTTAGTGCTGCTGCTGCTATTGCTGTTGGTGGTGGTGCTGCTGCTGCTGTTGCTGCTGGTGCAGTGTGTGCTGCTGCTGCTGCAGTGTGTGCTGCTGCTGCTGCTGCTTCTGCTGCTGCTGCTGCTGCTGCTAACCTCTCTAATAACAGCTCGTAGTAGAACTGCATGGGCTTTAAGGATTTGAGCTTTCGATGTTTCCTTTGTTGCTGCTGCTGCAGCAAGAGCAGCAGCAGCAGCAGCTGCTGCTGCTGCACTAGCTGAGTTGCTAGTTCCAGGTAGCTGCTGCTGCTGCAGCAGCAAAGCATAGCGTATAAGAACAGCAACAGCAAATAGAGAGAGCCACAGCAGCAAACATAATTGCAGCAAAGATATCCCTGGAAACGTAGCTTCGTCTGTATCTTCAGAGGGGGCCCCCGAGGGGCCCCCCATATATTCTTTCATGTGCTGCAGCTGCCTATACACCTCAATCTTTCTATAGCTTTTTTTCTTTGTTTATCTTATTATTCTTCTCAAAGATATAAAAGAATAATATAATTAAAACTTAATAAACAAAATACACAAACAGATGCAGCAAATTTTGTTGAATACTGCCACATAGCCATGCTGCTGCTGCTGCTGCTGCTGTTGCTGCTGCTGCTGCTGCTACTGCTGCTGCTGCAGCTGCTGCTGCTGCTGCTGCTGCACTGAACGGGGGTATTAATAATTAAATGAAGCATAAATGACCTTCTAAGAAACAAACAAATTAAAGAAAAAAAAATTTATTAAAAATATCCCCGTCCATACAAAACAGATTAGGGGGGCCCCCAAGGACAGGGGGGGGGCCCCCATCAATTCTTACTGCTGCCGGCTGTTACGAAATAATTAGAAGAAAGAAGGAGACAGGAGACAAAATATAAAATTAAACAAATTATAAATATAAATTAAACAAAAAAGCAAAAAAAGAAGAAGAAAAAACCGTTAAAAACAAACTCGTACCCTTCGTAGGAGGGGCCCCTACCTACATATATATAATATATATATATATATATATATATATATATATATATATATATATATATATATATATATATATATATATATATATATATATATATGTGTATATATATATATATATATATTGCTTTTATTTGTTTATATATATATATATATATATATATATATATATATATATATATATATATATAAACAAATAAAAGCAAGATTATATAAAGTGTATATATACATACATATATAATCTTATTTGTATTTGTTTTATATTTTATTTCTGAGTATGTTTAATTTATTTATTTGTTTTGTTTTATTATTTATTTGACTTAGCTCTTAAAGTAAAAACAAACAAAGGATAGATAATTTTTATTCTTTATTTTGTTTGTTTAATATTTTTTATTTGTTTATATTTTATTTTTATTTCTTATAATACAACACACAACTAACTATACACCTGCCTACATCTTTTCAGGTGTATATACACCTTAGAGGTCTTTTATAGAAAGAGAAGAGCAACCCCAAACCCTAAACCCTAAACCCTAAACCCTAGACCCTAAACCCTAGACCCTAAGCCTTAAAGACATAGAGCAAACCCTCAAACCAAATAAACCCTAAACCCTAAACCCTAGACCCTGAGCCCGTATTGTTGTTGCTGCTTTTAAACGAGGGTTGCTGCAGCGCATGTTAGGGTTTAGGGTTTAGGGTTTAGGGTTTAGGGTTTTGTTATGATATTTCTGGCTCGCCATACAGCTCATTCTTTCTTCTTTCTTTAATAATACAAACGTAAAGAAGATATATTAAATATTATTTAAACATTCTACGAACAAATACTATAAAAACAA
>OY986946.1:5435946-5445946 GCA_963920595.1 Eimeria praecox | reverse complement strand
TATACTAAAACCAACTGCTGCTGCGTATCTTGCTGTCTGTCTCCTATGCCTAAGCCCTAAACCCTAAACCCTAAACCCTAAACCCTCACTTCTGTTGAAGGCCCTTGTGCTGTCTATCCCTGCTCGCTCCTTCATTGCTGCCTCAAGTGTCTCGTTAACTGACGCCAAAAACAGTTGCTGCTCCTGCAGCAACAGCAGCAGCAGCAACAGCAGCAGCAGCAGCAGCAACAGCAGCAACAACAGTAGCCCCTCTCCTCCCCGAAACAGTTGAACAAGCAGCTGCTGCTGCAGATACACCAGCAGCAAGAGCTGTTGCTGCTACCGCGACACTTGCTATTGCTTCTGTTGCTGCTGCTGCTGTTGCTGCTGCTGCTGCTGTTGCTGCTGCTGCAGCCGCTGCTGCTGTTGCTGCTGCTGCTGCTGCTCACCTTGCCAAGTACACAGTTGACCTTAGGGGCTACTAGCAGCTCCTCCACCGGCAGCAGCTCTGCACCCGCTTCCTCCTCCTCTTCCTGCTGCTGCTGCTGCTGCTGTTGCTGCTGCTGCTGTTGCTGCTGCTGCTGCTGCTGCTTGCTGTACAGCCGCAGTGCAAAGCTGCTGCTGGTCCCTTGTCCCACACCTGCTGCTGCTGCTGCTGCATTTGCTGCTGCTGCTGCTGCTGCAGATCGTGGGGTTTTTCCGTCTGGATGAAGTCTTCGGTCCTTCCCTGCTGCTGCTGCTGCTGCTGCTGCTGTGTCTCCAGCAGCAGCAGCAGCAGCAGCAGCAAGAAGGGCCCAAGGGGGGGCCTCATTCTGAGGAATCGCGGGGGCTACTCCGTCAATAGCTAACCAATGAACGCCTAAGACGGGCTGCTGCGGATACGGCAGCAGCATATCCCCATACACTAAATCCTCTAAGTCTACACTCTGTCCCCACCTGATGTTGTTGTTGTTGTTGTTGTTGTTGCTGCTGCTGCTGCTGCTGTTGCTGTTGCTGCTGCTGTTGCTGCTGCTGCTGTTGCTGCTGTTGGGGGGGGGAGGTGGAGCGACAGCAGGTGCTGCAGCCAGAGCAGGGCCACAAAGAAAAGCATCGTCCTCATCTTGCTGCTGCTGCTGCTGCTGCTGCTGTTGCTGTTGCTGCTGCAGCTGCTGCATCATGCTGCGCCTCCAGTTCTGCTGTGCTTGTTTGTCCTGCTGCTGCTGCTGCTCCTGCAGCAGCAGCAACAAATTGTGGGGTCTTGTCTTCTCCCTTCGCAGCAATCTGCTGCCAGCTAGAGACCGAGGCAGCACAACATATCTACAGCACGTGAAGCCCTCATATCCTAACACAGGCTGAGGTGCAGACACACACACACACTCTCTCTCTTGCTGCTGCTGCTGCTGCTGCTGTTGCTGCTGCTGCTGCTGCTGCGGGTGCTGTGGCTGCTGCTGATGGGGTTTGAGGGATGCTGCGGAGGTGCAGCAGCAGCAAAAGGAGGCCGCTAATGACAGCACATAAACCACAACAGCAGCAGCAGCAGCAGCAGCAGCAGCAGCAGCAGCAACACACAGCAGCAGCAAGAACAACAGCAGCAGCAAGAACAGCAGCAGCAGCAGCAACAGCAGCAGCAGCAACAGCAGCAAACCTTGAAGTTGAGGATACTCATGGCCTCCTTAATATCGGAGACACACAAAACACCAGCCCCAGCAACACGAGCACTTCGACGGCAGAGCTTCAACGCAAGAGACAGTAGCTGCACATACACCCCAAACCCCAAACCCTAAACCCTAAACCCTAAGCCCTAAACCCTAAACTCGAAATACACCGGGACAACCCTACCCTCTCCTGGGGTTGTTTGTGATGCCCTCCACAGCCAAACACACCGCAGCCACAAAAACAGCAGCAGCAGCAGCAGCTACAGCAACAGCAGCAGCATCAGCACAATACTGCAGGTAGCAGCAGCAGCAACAGCAGCAGCAACAGCAGCAGCAACAGCAGCAGCAGCAACAGCAGCAGCAACAGCAGCAGCAACAGCAGCAGCAGCAACAGCAGCAGCAACAGCAGCAGCAACAGCAGCAGCACACCTGTAGTATCCGCCCCTCTACAGCAGCATATATGAGTCTAGCTGCCCCCTCAGACAGTGCAGGGCCATCGCCTGCTGCTGCTGTCTCCTCAATCCCATGAGCTTTCGCTAATTGTTGTATTAATATCGTACCCTGCACATGCAAGTCACGTTGGGGGGGCCCCCGTAGTGGGGGCCCCTCACAACCCAGTAGAGGGACCCCTGGGGGGCCCCCAGGGGGGCCCCCCAAATACGGGACCCCCTGGGGGCCCCCAGGGGGAAGAACCCCCATATATGGGGCCCCTGGGGGGCCCTCCGAAGTGTCTACACAGTAAGGGGGCCCTGGGTAGCGGGCGACAGCCTTGTAAGGCATGGTAGTATTAAACAGCTGGGGGCCCCTGGGGGGCCCCCCCCTTAGTCATATAGACCCTCACAAGGCGTATATATGCTGCATGCAGCTGCTGCTCCTGCTGCTGCTGCTGCTGTTGTTGCTGCTGCTTCAAATGACACTCTAGACTGCTGCTGCTGCTGTTGCTATTCCTGCGGCTTGTGCTGCTTGTGTTGCTGCTGTTGTTGCTGCTGCTGCTGTTGCTGCTGCTGCTGTTGCTGTTGCTATCGTCAAGGAACAGACCTTGGGGGTTTGCTGCTGCTGCAGCCGAGTAGGAGAAGATACAGCAGGCAACAACTATGAGGGGAGGTGTCTCTCGATAGAGCAGAGGGGCCCTCAAAGGCTTTAGAGGAGGGGCCCCCTATCGTCCCCACAGGGCCTTGGGGGCCCCCAGGGAGACAAAGCGAAGAGATACGCTGTAACAGTTAAGTCTTAAGATTATAATTATTTATATTTACTGTCTCCTTAAACAGCAGACTGTCTCGAGGGGGCCCCCTCATAAAAAAATACTACAGCAGCGGGGGCCCCCCAAGGGGCTCTGCCGGGGGCCCCCCCCCTCCCCCTTCTCCCTCTCTGGCTAGGCTTGTAGGGGGGGCCCTACAACTAGATGTGTGTTTGTTTTCTTTTAAATATATATTTTTAGTTTATATTTATCCTGTAGTATCATAGAAGCAACAGAAATTCATCTTTTTATATATAGCTGAGGTGTATGTACACCTCAAGAGCATCAAACAGCAAAGCTGCATGTACACCCCAGATATATCTCTGCAGCAGACAGCAGAAGGATGGGCTCAGCTTAATTAATTAAGAAAGAATAAAACAATAAAAAAAAACAAATATGCATGCGTATAAAGAACCTTAACTTCAGCTGTACGTACACCTCAGCATCAAAAGAAACAAAGCCTCTCTCTTTAATAATGTTTATTTTTCGGGTGTATAGACAGCGAATGCATGCGAGAGGTTATCTATCCTACTTCATCTTACAGAGTGTATCTGCGCCTACCCCCCTAATATATAATATATGTCTCTGTCTCCTCCCCTAATATATAATATTCGTCTCTCTCTCTCTCTCCCCCCCTCTAATATATAATATCTGTCTCTGTCTCCCTCTAGCAAGCGAACAGACACCTTTACAGCCTCAGTTGTATGTACACACTGCCTCTAAACCTCTCTTTGGGGGGCCCCCGGGGGCGGGGGGGGGGCGGGGGGCCATAGCGTCCCCATATCCTTAGAGGGGCCCCAGACCCTTAGGGGGCCCTTAAGGGGCCCTTAGGGGCCCCCAGATCTTTAGGGGCCCCCAGGGGGGCCCCCCTCAAAATTATCGGGCCCAGGAGTGCACATTAAATGGACTAGAGAGGAAGGAGGGGGGTACCCTACCCCATATACAACCCCCATTCACGCGGAGGGGCCCCCCAGGCAAAGAGGGGCCCCCTATGGAGGGGGGGCCCCCGGCCAGAAGGGGGGCCCCCGGAGCTTGCTGTGCCCCAGAAGGAACAGGATAGGGAGGGGCCCATCCTGTTGCTGCTGCTGCTGCTGTTGTTGCTGCTGCAGTCGGCTTGCCAGACACAGAGGGGGGCCCCGTAGGTGAGGAGGGCCCCCAGGAAGGAGAGGCTGCAGGGGCCTGGGGCCCCTTCCAATCTCTCCCTCTTAGCTGCATAGCTGTACAGATACAAGGAGACACAGCAAAGACCATCACAGAGAATAATACAACGAAACACACAGCTGGTCTAGCCCCTAGCCAGCTAGCTAGATAGATTGATAGATTGATTGATAGATAGATTGATAGATAGATAGATAGGTGGCTGACAGGCTAGCTAGCTGGTGGGGCTTGTTAGCTAACCGGCTAACTAACTAGCTAGCTAGCTAGCTGGTGGCTAGCTTACAGGCTAGCTAGCTAGCTAGCTAGCTAGGCTAACCTAACCCTGCAGCCAACAGCGCTTGCAGCTGTCTCTCAAGCAAACTAAAAGATAACAAGGAGGGCCCTACGTACTCGCCCATCTGTCTAGCTAGCTGGCTATCTATCTATCTATCTACCTAGCTAGCTACCTAGCTAGCTATCTAGCTACCTAGCTAGCTAGCTAGCTAGCTAGCTACCTAGCTAGCTGTTCTTACCTTGTTTAACTTGCCACTCTGCATATTGCACTATGTGCTGCAGGGGGACTACGAAGTGACAGTTGGGGCAAGGGACGCCTCTGAGGCCTGCTGCTGCTGCTTGCTGCAGCAGCCCCCTCCCCTTCTCTGTTTCTATAGGGGGGCCCCGGGGGCCCCCTTCTTCTCCAACAGGGTCCTTTGGGGGCCCCCGGCTGCTTCTTCGGGAGGCCCCCTGCTGAGAAGACCTGCGGCTTACAGCGAAATCTCGGGGGCTCAAGGGTACAGCAGGCAGTCCTATAGATGCCCTAGGGGCCCTTAAGGGGCCCCTTGGGGGGCCCCCTGGGGGGCCCCCTGGGGGGGCCCCCAGAGGGGCCCCTAATGGCGCCCCTAGGGAGGCCCCCTGGGGGGCCCCCATAGCCCCTTTTTCGTAAGAAAACGCCAGGCCACCGGTACCTACGGGACTGTTGAAGCCTACAGGAGACCCTGCAGGGGGGGGGCCCCCAGAGGGGACAGACTCTGTCTCTCTCTCTTGTCTCTCAAGGGCTGTTGTCTGTCTCCTCTCCGCTGCAGTGTATAGACGGGCCCCCGAAGGCTCCCCTGGGCCCCCACCTCCCCCCTTAGGGACAAGCTGTCGCCAAGAGTCAGAGACTCTTTGCTGCCACTGTTCGGGAGCAGCAGCAGCAGCAGCAGGAGCAGCAGCAGCAGCAGCAGCAGCTGCTGCTGCTGCTGCTTGTTGCTGTGATATATCTGGTGCTGCTGTAGAATTGCTATTTGTGGGGGCCCCGGGGCCCCCAGAAGAAGTTGGTGTTATCATCCCTCGGGGAGCCAGAGGGGGCTCCTCTGAAGAGGACCTGCTGCTGCTGCTGCTGCTGCTGCTGCTGCTACTGCTGCTGCTGCTTCTGCTGCTGCTTCTGCTGGTCCGCTGCAGCAACACATCACACATGAGACGTTGCAGCAGAAAGTAGGAGGGGACAGCAGCAAGGAGGCACCTACGTAAACACAAGGGGCTTTCTGTCTCCTCTCCTTATATTCTCTGGCTGTCTCCTCTCCTCTGTCTCTCTCTCCTTCTCTGTCTGCCTCCCTCTCTGTCTCTCCATCTCTCTGTCTCTCTACCTCTCTCTTTCTGTCTGTCTCCCTCTCCCTCTGTCTCTTTGTCTCTTTCCCTGTGTCTCTCTGTCTCTGTGTATCTGTATCTGTCTCTGTCTTACAGCACTGACTGTCTCCTTGTCAGGGGCCCTCAGTCTATGACTAAGAGGGGGGCCCCCTGTAGGTAATGTGGGGGGCACCATAGAAGAAGAGCGACTGCGGGCCCCCCGTACTCCTGGGCCCTCAGATCTTATTAAAGACGGGGTAGGGGGCCCCAGGTAGGTAGGAGCAGGCCTCCCTCTCCCACTCATCTTCGCATGCAGCAGCAGCAGCAGCAGCAACAGCAGCAGCAGCAGCAGCTTTCTTGTGTATGATGGTTATTAAGGAGCACAATAAGAGATACCTCAATGTTATGTATTATTCTATAACACAAACCCTAACAACCCCACCCCCCCTCCTCAGTTGCTGTAGAGTTGTTTATACACAAGATGCTCAGAAGGACAGCCCCAAGGCTGTAGCGAAGTCAGATGCATGCATGCAGCAGCAGCAGCAGCGGCTGCTGCTGCTGCTGCTGCAGCTACTGCAGCAACAGCAGCAGCAGCTGCTGCTGCAGCACGACAAGGATATGTAATATACGCCTCAGTGCTTCCCTCTCATCTAAAGCAGCTAGTTGATGCCGCAGAAGATTGCTGCTGTGGAGAAGAAAGAAGAAGGAGGCCCCAGGGGCCCCCTACGGGCTGTACAGTCTTGTCGATGGTGCTGCAGCTGTCTGCTGCATGCATGCATTTTGTGGTGTTAATTGCATCAAATAGGAGAAAATAAACAGAAAACAGAGAAGGAAATAACAGAAAAATGAAGAAAATAAAACTGGCGTCATACAAAACAACAACACAACAGCTACAAGCCGATGGTCATACACCAGAGAGCTGCTGCAGCTACTACACTACAGCGTAGCAGCAGCAGGGGAGATCTGTGTTTATTATTAGTTTTTTATATTTTATTTTTCATAATTTAATAAATAAATATATTTTATATTCTTATTTTAATAAAATACAAAAAAAAAACAGCATTCGCCTCTACCATTCATAACACCCTCGAGGCCGACCGCTGGCGACGGCCAACACACTGAGGTGTACGTACACCTCAACTTAGTTTGAAGGATTGAAGAAGAAAAGAAAGAATAAAAGAATAAATACATACAAATTATAATTAATGTTTGATATTTTTGATAAATAATTAAATATTTTAATCCAATCTTCCTCTCTTTACTTACTTACGCCGTCGCCTTCTGCATCCACACATACACCGCAGCTGCCTATACACCGCAGGTGCCTATACACCGCAGCTGCCTATACACCGCAGAATACTTCGAGTCTAAAAATAGTAAAGAACAGATACCCCAATACTTTTACAGATGTCCCATAGATGTACGCAGATATATACATATGCATATACATAATATAAATATAAATATACGTATACATATAAGTATAAATATAAATATAAATAGATAAATAGATAAATAGATAAATAGATAAATAAATAGATAAATAGATAAACAGATAAATATATATGATAAATATTTATTATAATACACGGATACACCGCAAATATGTTTATAAACCCGAAGCTCTCGTTTATAATTTCTACTTGTCATAAAAGAATAGAAATTCCCTCACCATCTACATGAGCTTCTTCTTCTTGTTTTTGCTGCTGCTGCTGCTGCTGTTGCTGTTGCTGCTGCTGTTGCTGCTGCTGTTGCTGCTGCTGCTGCTGTATCTGTTGCTGCTTTGGGGGTGTCTAGACAGCTGTGTTTGTAGGAGTTTGTTTACGTTGCTGCTTCCATCTATAGAGAAGTATCTGCTGCTCTTCTGTAAGCATATCTTGCGGTAGAGTGAGGGGTAGGGGGCCCCCGCTGCTGCTGCTGTCTCCTTCGCCTCTGCTGCTGCTGCTGCTGCTGCTGCTGTTGCTGCTGCTGAAGCCGCTATCAAACAAACCCGAAAAGAGAAGGGGGGCCCCCCCTGCAGCTGTTGTCTCCTTGGCAGCCTCCCTCTCTCTGTGCTGCTGCAGCAGCTGCAGCTGCTGCAGCTGCTGCTCTATCTGCTGCTGCTGCTCCTGCCCCAGACGAGTAGCTCGCTCGCTGTCTCCTTCCTTCAAAGACACCCACCGCTCAGCCCATTCCATACCCTGAACATACAAACCCTAAACCCTAAACCCTAAACCCTAACACCCTAAACCCTAAACCCTAAACCCTAACACCCTAAACCCTAACACCCTAAACCCTAAACCCTAGCACCCCCTCTTCATCCCCTGAAAAACCAAACCCTAAACCCTAAACCCTAAACTCTCACTCCAGCCCCTGAAAACACAAACCCTAAACCCTAAACCCTAAACCCTAAACCGTAAACCCTAACCCCTCCTCTTCATTCCCTAAGAACTCAAACCCTAACCCCTAACCCCTAAACCCTAAACCCTATGTATATGTTTTACTCTATAATCTCCAGCGGCCTCACGCCGAGAAGCTGCCTGTTTCCTCTGTCTTTCTCTGTGTGCTTCTCTTGCTTTCTCTCGTTGCAGTGTCATTTGCTGCTGCTGTTTAAGTGCTGCTGCTGCTCTTTTTCGTTGTGTCTCCTGAGCATGTTCTAATCTCTCCTTCCTCATTTGTGTTGTTCTAGCTAGCTGCTGCTGCTGCTGCTGCTGATGGGCTGCAGCAGCTACCTCTAGCAGCGGCTTTAATGTCGCATACGCCCTTAGAGAGCCCCTCCCTAGAGCAGCAGCAACACTATCATATTTGCTTCCTTCTATTTTATTTAGAATATCAAGTAGAGGCGATTCAGGTGCTTCTGCTGCTACATCTGCTAGAAACAGGTTCTTCTCTTTCGATTCTGCTGCTGCTGCTGCTGCTCCTGCTGCTGCTGCTGCTGCTGCTGCTGCTGCTGGTGTTGATGAGGTTTCCGTTAGACTTGCTGTTCCTCCTATAGGACGCCCGGGGGTTGTAGCAGCAGCAGTTGCTGCTGCTGCTGCTGCTGCTCTTGATGTTGTTGCTGCTGCTGTTGCTGTTGACTCTGGCCTGCGGACTGGTGTAGTAGACATTGAGGTGCTCCTGTTTCTTGCTGCTGCTGCTGCTGCTGCAGCAGCAGCAGCAGCAGCAGTGTTTGCTCCTCTGTATCTGAGGGCTGACGAGGGTCTCCTCCTTTTATTTTTCTTCTCTTCGTCAGACACACCACCACCATCAGAATTGTGCTGCCGAGCAGCAGCAGCAGCAGCAGCAGCAGCAGACCCCTGCTCCCCTTCTGTATAGAACGTCCTCAGACCAGACTCAGCTAGGTGGCGCTCATCTTCAGCAGCATACTGCTGCAGTTGCTGCTGCAGTTCCTGCTGCTGCTGCTGCTGCAGTTGCTGCTGTAGTTGCTGCTGCAGTTGCTGCTGTAGTTGCTGCTGTAGTTGCTGCTGCAGTTGCTGCTGCGGTTCCTGCTGCAGTTGCTGCTGCAGTTGCTGCTGCTGCAGCAGGGAAGGGGAAGCCAAACCATCATCCTCTGCTCCCCCCACTAAGTCGTGCTGCTCCTGTTGCTGCTGCTGCTGCTGCTGCTGCTGGTGGAGGTCACCTGCAGCGTTGCCTGGAAGGGGGAGGATGCACAGGCAGGCAACGAGCAGCAGCAGCAGAGCAGCAGCAGCAGCAGCAGCAGCAGCAGCAAAGGGTTGTTGTATGGGCCTTGTAAGCCGACCCTGTAAGAATATCATGACGCCTCATGGGGGTAGGTTGCAGGGTAGGGCTGAGGGCGCTGCAGCTCCTCAGTTCCCCTTGAATACCCACCAGAAATAAATAAAATTAATTTAAAATTAAATAATAATAATAAAATAATACAAAGAAAAGCAAGAAGAAGCAAGAGAACGCGCGGCTCCCCTGCCTGACCAGTGGTGAGGTAGGGGGGGGGGGGGGGCGAAAGAGAGGGAAGATGTTTGTTGTTTATTTGTAGGCGATAACGTGCATAATGAGTCAAATAAAATAAAATAAAATTAAATAAAATATAATATTTATTAAAATACAAAGAAAAACCAACAAAAAAGAAACACGACGGCAGCAACAACCGCAGCAGCAACCGTGGGGTGTATGCATGTACACCTCAGCCCTTCTATGTTTATTGTTTTGTGTTTCTACTATCCTAAACATTTAAATACTTCTTTTTCTCTGTTTTATTTTAAACATAATATAAATAAATAATAATATTCCTTATACTACTCAGACAGCAGGAAGCTAACAGCATCCTGTAGCCCCCCACAGACCAGTGGTTAGGATAGGGGTGGGGTTGTTGTTATGTTGTGTTGTTGCTGCTGCTGTTCTTGCTGCTGCTGCTGCTCTTTCTGTTCTTTCACTGTCTCCTTTGTGCTTCTCATGTAGATCTACCTAGACAAAC
>OY986946.1:5413446-5425946 GCA_963920595.1 Eimeria praecox | reverse complement strand
AGAGACAAGAAAAGAGACAGTTAGAAAGGAGACAGTTAGATACTTGAAGAAAAAGACAGAGACACTAGAGGAGATAGTTAAACACACTATGTGAAGGAGACAGAGACACTAGAGGAGACAGTTAGACACACTATGTGAGGAAGACAGAGACACCAAAGGAGACAGTAGCTTTCTTACATTAACATCTGCCTCTGTATCTAGAGAAAGACCTTGCGACTTCAAAAATTTAAATATACGAGGTCGATCTATCTGTCCTAGATGCTCCTCATCAAGAGAAGCCCACATAGCAATCATTTGATCTTTTACAGCGCGAGAGACAGAAAGAGCTCTAAAGGAGACAGAAGAAAAATTAATTGAAAGAAGATAATATTTATTATTTTATTAACAAAAGAAACAAAAAAACATTTTCATACAAACGCAGCCATTCTTTGCATGTTTGCAATCATTATAGCTTTTGTATATATATATATATATATATATATATATATATATATATATATATGTATATATATATATATATATTTGTTTGTTTATCCTTTTTCTGTGTATTTATTTACACTTATTTATATTATTTATATTTATTTATATTTATTTATTTACTTATGCCTATGTATATTTGTATTTATATTTATTTAGTTTTAACGTACTTGATTTGCATCTGTTTCCAGAACAAGTCTCCTCCCTCTCGAATAGCAAACAAAGTCGACTGAATACGAAGACGATCAATCAACTCCGCCGTACGACGGACGTTCTCAGCTCGCTGAATCTCCCAAACCTAAGGAGGAAAGGAGACAGAGACAGAGAGAGACAGAGAGAGAGTAGGGAGAGAGAGAGTAGGGAGAGAGAGTAGGGAGAGAGAGTAGGGAGGAGACAGTTTAGAGACAGAAGGAGACACTTGAGAGACAACAAGAGACAGCTTAGAGATAAAAGGAGATACTTGAGGGATAAGATGAAACAGAAGGAGACAGTTGAGAGATAAAGGGAGACACTTGGGAGACAAGTGAGAGGCAAAAGAAGAGATGAAAGAAGAGACACACAAGGAGAAGCTTGATAGATAGAAGGAGACACTTGATAGATAAAAGGAGACACTTGTATCTACACAGATACACCTACATAGATACGTAATATATATAATGTAGCTGATAGAGATACAACCTAGATACATATATACATGCATATATATATATATATATATATATATATATATATATATATATATAATTGTTTACCTTTTCAAGTAGGGGATGATCTATGAGCATACCACACCGTAGAGCGAGAAGAGTCGAGTAAAGGA
The DNA here is from genome assembly GCA_963920595.1 of Eimeria praecox. Lineage (NCBI taxonomy): Eukaryota > Apicomplexa > Conoidasida > Eucoccidiorida > Eimeriidae > Eimeria > Eimeria praecox. The sequence continues at coordinate 5,424,652 of OY986946.1, read as the reverse complement.
CTTGTTTTAAAAGTGCAAAGTGAAGAATAGCACAAACGCCTATGCAGATATCCCCCCACCAAGACAGACGAAGCCACGTTGAAGGATGAGAGCGAAGGAGCTGAACCCACCAAGCTAACACCAGCAACTGACAGAAGTACGAAGCCTGAAAGAAGGAGACAGAGAAAGAGACAGAGACAGAGACAGACAGAGAAAAAGACAGAGAATAATTTGTTTAGTTATTACTTCAGAATTCAGTCAGAAGACGTTGTTCAATTTGATAAGGCAAAATCTGTATCTGTCTCTTGTCTCTATATCTGTCTCTCTTTCTTTGTCTCTGTCTCTCTCTTTGTCTATGTCTCTCTCTTTCTGTCTGTCTCTCTCTTTCTCTCTGCCACTCTTTGTGTCTCTCCATCGGTCTCTGGCTTCTGTCTCCCCTTTAGGAGGGAGACAGAAGCCAGAGACAGATGGATAGACACACTCTCTCTCCTCTAAGACACTAAACAAGTAAACCAGCTCCATCCCTCCTCCTCTCCCCTCCCCCCCTGTCTCCTTTCGTCTCTCCCTTGTCTGCTGTCTCCTTTCTGCTGTCTGTCGTCTCCTTTTGGGTGTCTCCTTTTGGGTGTCTCCTCCCTAGTGTCTCTTTTCTGGTGTCTGGCTCCTTTCTGGCGTCTGTCTCCTTTTCCTTTGGTGTCTGTCTCCTTTCTGGTGTCTGTCTCTTTTCTGGTGTCTGTCTCCTTTCTGGTGTCTGTCTCCTTTCTGGTGTCTGTCTCCTTTCTGGTGTCTGTCTCTTTTCTGGTGTCTGTCTCCTTTCTGGTGTCTGTCTCCTTTCTGGTGTCTGTCTCCTTTCTGGTGTCTGTCTCCTTTCTTACCTCTAATACTCGCATTACAATGGTGGGCCCATTTGCCCAAAAGCAAAATAACTGTTGATGTTTGTTAGGCAAAGTTGTCCCGTAAAAATAACGAGAACAGACGCCTGGCCATGCGCTCTTAACGGACACAATAAACACAAGAAAACAAACAAAGAGATATGTAAATAGAGACAAGCAGCGGATACTTTAAGACACAAAGAGACACAAAGAGAGAGACACTTAATAGCAGGCGAAGAGACAAACATTATCAAAGAGACGGGTAAAAATAAACAAAGAGACACTTAAACAGAAACGAAGAGACAAACACATAGAAAGAAACAAAGATACAGACACACAACTGGAGACAGACACAGAAACGGAGACAATGGAGAGAGTGGAGAGACAGAGACAGTGAAGAGACACGCAAACAGTAGAGACAGAGACAGCAGAGGGATAACATGGAGACAGGGAACAGACCCACAGACATCGCATAAGGATAGCCAAGGAGACAGAAGATTACGATTGAAGATCTGAAGGAAGAGACACTGTGTTTGTATTAATACATGTTAGAGGCGTTGTGTTGAAGTGTACAGACAGCTCGTTGAAGTACCTGCTGTTGCTGTAGTTTGTATGGAGGAGTAAATTGTTGCAAGTATGAAGACGAAGAAGAAGCGTCAGCCCCAACTTCATTATGATATCTTGTAAGAAGATATTGAGAGACATTTGAGGGGCGTATCTGTCTCTCTATACATGAGGTGTATGCCCAGGTAGCTAGCATAATAAGTAGACAAGTAAAAGAACAAAGAGACAATACAGCGGCCTCTGCATGCACTCTAAAACTTAAGACAGGACGTAATATCATAGCAGCAAACATTAATAAGACTAATGTACTATTAGGAAGTCTTAACATTTCTATGGCCATCTTCATTAGAGAAGCCCGAAGATATTCGAAGAAATAATACCCTGAGGGATCGATCCCAGGTATACTTATCGCCTCTACGTTATCAGCAAACTCATATCTGTTAGGTAACACACAAACACAAACAATAATAAGATATATATATATATATATATCGACATAGATATATAGAGATAGATAAATAGATAGATAGCTAGATAGATAGATATAGATATAGATATAGATATAGATATAGATATAGATATAGATATAGATATAGATATAGATATAGATATAGATATAGATATAGATATAGATATAGATATAGATATAGATATAGATATAGATATAGATATAGATATAGATATAGATATAGATATAGATATAGATATAGATATAGATATAGATATATAGATATAGATATAGATATAGATATATAGATATAGATATAGATATAGATATAGATATGGATATAGATATAGATATAGATATATATATATGTATGTATAGATATAGATATAGATATAGATATAGATATAGATATAGATATAGATATAGATATAGATATATAGATATAGATATAGATATAGATATAGATATAGATATAGATATAGATATAGATATAGATATAGATATAGATATAGATATAGATATAGATATAGATATAGATATAGATATAGATATAGATATAGATATAGATATAGATATAGATATAGATATAGATACAGATATAGATATAGATATAGATATAGATATAGATATAGATATAGATATAGATATAGATATAGATATAGATATAGATATAGATATAGATATAGATATAGATATAGATATAGATATAGATATATACATATCTATATCTGTATCTAGATATATAGATATAGATATGTAAATTAATTTGTGTTTTTTGTTTTGTTTGCCCTGAAGAATAGGATTAGTCTAACCTGTGAGCTAAGAAGCAGGCCTTGGAGATATCTTCAGAATGTAGGCATCGCCCAAGGCACGATGCTTCTGCTGCTGCTGCTGCTGCTGCTGCTTCAGCAACATCTTCTTCTTCGTCTACAGCACGCATCCATCCTGCTAGCTGTCTCACCAGACACTGCAGCAGCACTACAAACACCACGTACCTGTACAGCAAACAGCAGCAGCAACAGCAAACAGCAGCAGCAGCAACAGCAGCAGCAGCAGCAGTAACAGCAGCAGCAAGAGGAGGAGAGGTATATACAGCAGCTGCAGCAGCAAAGACTTGCAGCTGAGACTGCAGATAGGAGGTGTGTGTGAGGAGACAGTGTATGCCTATCAGGTATGTCTATCTTATTTCAATCTATCTAGCTATTTATCTACCTTTCTATCTAGCTATCTCTCTCTCTCTCTCTCTCTCTCTCTATATATATATATATATATATATATATATATATATATATATATATATATATATATATATGTTTAGAAAGGAGACAGTAAAAGAAAGAGGCTATTAGAGAGTGGCCTCACCATACTAACAACAAGATAGCAACAAAGAACAGTTCTTCAAATAACACTTCAAGCATAGGAGAGACATTCTCTAATACGATATCAGCATCACGCTGTTGGGGCATTACCTGCAAACGTATACAAACAAGAAACAAAAACATAATATGCTCTCTGTCTCCTTTCTTCCGTCTCTTCCCTCTGTCTCCTGCCTCTATCTCTGTCTCTGGTGTCTCTCTAGTGTCTCCTGCTTAGTGTCTGTGTCTCCTGGGTTTGCGTTCTGCCTCTGTCTCTGTTTTCTGTCTCTGTTTGCTGTCTCTGTCTCTGTCTCCTGCCTCTGTCTGCTGTGTCTGTCTCTGTCTCCTGTCTCCTGTGTCTGTCTGCTGTCTCTGTCTCCTGTTTCTTTATACAGCAAGAGACTGCAAGCGGTGAAGACAGCCAAAGAGGAGACAGCCGATTTCTTACAGCTCATGCTGTAAAACCTCAACCCCTAAACCCTAAACCCTAAACCCTAAACCCTAAACCCTAGTTGTTCGAGTGGGAATGTCTTACATCGCCAAATACAAGCTCGTCAAGGATCTCCGCAACGTTTGATTGCATGCAGCCCCAAAGAATAACATCAACAATAGCAATATAAGCAATTTGTCTGAACGCAGTCTCCATAACTTCTTTGGAGAATAAATCTCCTTTCTTCAATATTTTTTTTTCTAATAAAGAAAATGTAAATTGTACTATAATAGAAAATAATAACATAGCTAAAGATAAAACAAAATATGTATTATTCTTTCTATTCTCTAAACTCCAAAGAATATCTGCTGCTCGAGGATTATCTTCCGAGGCACAATACGCAGGACCAAATGTAGATATATCGCAGCCCTAAGAACAGACATAGTATACACTAAAGGAGACACTTTCATTGATAGAGGAGACACTGGGGGGGAGGAGACATCTAGGGGGATAGAGGAGACACTGGGAGGGAGGAGACACTTTCATTGATAGAGGAGACACTGGGAGGGAGGAGACACTTTGATTGATAGAGGAGACACTGGGAGGGAGGAGACACTTTGATTGATAGAGGAGACACTGGGGGGGAGGAGACACTTAGGGGGATAGAGGAGACACTTTGAGGGGGGAGACACTTAGGGGGATAGAGGAGACACTTGGAGGGAGGAGACACTTAGGGGGATAGAGGAGACACTTGGAGGGAGGAGACACTTAGGGGGATAAGGGAGACCCTCCGACTATTAAAGGAGACACTTAGATTGATAAAGGAGACACTTAGAGTGTAAAGGAGACACGTTGATTGTTAAGGGAGATACTTTGACCGCTAAGGGATCTCTAAGGAGACACTTAGATTATTTAAGGAGACACTCTGTCTGCTGAAGGAGACACTTGTACTGCGGAAGAGACTCGCATACTGCGAAGGAGACAGGTGCCTGTCTGTCTCCTCAGGTGTCTCCTCTAGTGTCTCCTCTAGTGTCCCCTCTAGTGTCTCCTCTAGTGTCTGTCTCCTTTTGTATTTGCTTACTGGTTTGATAAGCTTCTGATTCTCTAGATGAAGGCTTGAGCCCGCCTTCAATCCCACTAAACGTCGAACGTTCTTTGCTACTTCTGAGGAGACAGCAAAGGAGACAGATAAAGGGAAAGAAAGATATATTAAAGAGAGAGAGAGATAGTGAAGGAGACAGATAAAGAGAAGGAAAGGTATATTAAAGAGAGAGAGGGAGACAGCAAAGGAGACAGAGAAACAGAAAGAGAGATATATCAAAGAGAGAGAGAGAGAGATAGTAAAGGAGACAGATAAAGAGAAAGGAAGATATATTAAAGAGAGACAGACATAGGAAGATATAAGAAGAAATTAAAGAGAGAGAGGGAGACAGCAGAGGAGACAGATAAAGAGAAGGGTAGATAAGTTGAAGAGAGAGAGACAGCAGAGGAGACAGATAAAGAGACAGACCAGTAAAATACTATTTCATACAATACAAATTGTCTCTACCGCAGCACTCGATATAAATTATATAGAGTATATGATCTAAGATATATTAAATGTTTTATACTAAATATAATAAATATATTTTAATAATAATATATAAGAGGTATTGTATAAAATCTATTATATAATAAAGTGTAAGAAAGAGTAAACTATAAACCGAAGAAGACAGACAAAAGACAATAGGGGACACTCAAAGACCGCTGTCTCCTTTAGAGCAAGACATCGAGGTGTCTCTTCATCTATTTGTGTATCTGCTTTGTGTGTCTGTCCCTCTGTCTCCTCCAGGTGTCTCTCTACATCCTTCAGGTGTCTCTCTCTGTCCCTTTCAGGTGTCTCTCTGTCTCCTTCAGGTTTCTCTCTCTCTCTCTCTCTCTCTCTCTCTCTCTCTATCTATCTATCTATCTATCTATCTATCTATCTATCTCTCTCTCTCTCTCTACCTCTCTACCTCCTTCAGGTGTGTCTCTATCTCTTTCAGGTGTCTCTCTATCTCCTCCAAGTGTCTCTCTATCTCTTTCGGGTGTCCCTTACCTTTAGTATCTACAAACTCCTTAGTCTCCTGATCTGTAAGTTTTAATTTTTCTATCTTTTGCGCTAAGGCCTTTTCTAGTGTTTGTCTCCCCTGTGCTGCTTCTCTTCTTCTGCCTTCTCGGCCTTCTTCTGCAGCTTGCTGTTGCTGCTGCTGCTGCTGCTTCTGCTCCTGTTCTTCGCGCTGCTGCTCTTGCTTCTGAAGCTGCTCTGCTACTTGCTGTGCCTCCCTCTCCATAGCTTCTTTCCCAGCAGCAAGATCTGCTGCAGCAGCAGCAGCACCAGCTTTCTCTGTCTCTGGCTCCTGAGGTGCTTCTGTCTCTGTCTTTGTCTCCTCCTTTGTTGCTGCAGGGGACGGAGGTGTCTCCGGCTGAGCAGCAGGCTGCTGTTCTGCTGCTGTCTCCTTCGGAGGCTCTTGAGGGGGTTGTTGCTGCGTTGTTGTTTCCGGTGTCTCCGGAGCTGTTTCCTGCGGTGTCTCTGCAGCTTTTTCGGGTGTCTCTGCAGCTTTTTCGGGTGTCTCTGCAGCTTTCTCAGGTGTCTCTGCAGCTTTTTCAGGTGTCTCTGCAGCTTTTTCAGGTGTCTCTGCAGCCTTTTCAGGTGTCTCTGCAGCAGCAGGAGACACAGGAGGAGGGGGGACCCAAGGGGCGAAGGGATCGGAGACAGTAAAAGCAGAAGGCGTGTTAGTAGTTGTTACAGATTTTTGTATGAAAGAGCCCCTCAGAGTCCCCCAGGGGCTACCTTCTGTCTCCTCCTCCTCTCCCCCTGCTGCTGCTGCTGCTGTTGCTGCTGCTGCTGTTGCTGCTGCATGGTAGGCTGCTGCTGCAGAGCGTCGTGCTGCTGCTGATAAGCTGAAGATACGGGGGGCTGGCTCCTGACCGGAGAGGTGCCTATACACTGCGTGGTCTTGATGCTGCTGGTGCTGCTGCTGCTGCTGCTGCTGCTGCTGTTCGAGGTAAGAGAAGGGACTGTCTCCTTCTGTTGTTAGGAGACTGAGGCCTCCCGGCCAGACATCTGCTGCTGCATCGTCTTCAAGTGCAGCAGCAGGTGCAGCAGCAGCTGCTGCTGCTGCAGCAGCAGCAGGATACAGCAAAGGAAGTCGTTCGTCTCCTAACTTGGCTGCAGGTCTCCATGAAGAGGAGACAGACAGCGGAGAGCTGCTAGAGGAGACACCTATCTGCAGAGACACTCGGAGACACATACACAAACATAACAATGATGCTGCTGCTGCTGCTGCAGCTGCTGCAGCAGCTAAGGACTACTAGGGACACACAGACAGACAGATCAACATAGGAGACAGACAGACAAACAGACAGGCCAGACGCAGCAGCAGCAACGTGCGCTGCTGCTGCTGCTGCTGCTGCTGCAGGCAGCAGCAGCAGCAGCAGGCAGCAGCAACAGCAGAAGGCCGCCTATGTAGCATCTCAGGTGTATCGTCTCCTCAGCAGGAGACAGGCGAAAGGAAAGGAGACACTAGAACTAGACTAGAGGGGGACAGTAGAAGCGAAGGAGACAGAAGAGAGGAGACAGGGGAGAGGAGACAGTAGAAGGGAAGGAGACAGTAGGAGGAAAGGAGACAGTGCAAGAGTGCAGCATAGGTGATAATAAGAGAAAGAGACAAAGAGAGAGAAACAAGAGGAGACACAAGAGAGGAGACAGAAGAGACAGAAGAGACAGAGGAGAGGAGAGGAGAGAGAGGAGACAGAAGAAAGGAGACAGACAGAGGAGAGAAGATAAGAGAAAGGAGACGGAAGAAAGGAGACGGAGGAGAGAAGATAAGAGAGAGGAGACAGGAGAGACACAGGAGACAGAGGAGAGGAGAGGAGATAAGAGGAGAGAGAGGAGACAGAAGAAAGGAGACAGAGGAGAGAAGATAAGAGAGAGGAGACAGAGGAGAGGAGATTAGAGATAGAAGATAAGAGAGAGGAAACAGAAGAGACAAAAGAGAGGAGACAGAAGGAGACAGAAGGAGACAGAAGGAGACAGAAGGAGACAGAAGGGGACAGAAGGAGAGAGAAGGAGAGAGGAGACAGCGTAGCCTCAGCGAGCAACAGCGATGAGACTAACAACATGTGTTGTTTACCTGGAGAGCAGCAGCAGGAGACAGCCTGCAGCAAAGGAGACAGAATATAGTATAGAAGGAGACAGCTGCTGCTGCTGCTGCTGCTGCTGCTGGTGCAGCAGCAGCAGGCCGCAGCAAATTGATAGAAAGAAACATCATAATAATTATAAACTGTCTCTTCATATAAAATAGACTAACATCTTCTATATATATATTTATATATATGTTGCTATAGAGAAGGCAGACAGCAGGAGAGACACCTCAAGTTAAGTGTCTCCTTGCAGCTTAGATTGCTGCTCTAGACCGCTGCAGCAACAGCAGCAGCAACAGCAGCAACAGCAGCAACAGCAGCAACAACAACAGCAACAGAAAGGCTTTATCTCTGTTTCTTAGAGACAAATACAAACAAATAATAAACAAAAGAAAGATATATATATACATTTAATACATATTTACAGTGTATAGACACCTTACTAGCTGCTGTAGGTAAAGCAAGGCTCTCCTCATAACCCGCCCGCTGCAGCAGCTACCTTCCAGTCGCTGCTGCTGCTGCTGCTGCTGCTGCTGCTGCTGCTGCTGCTGCTGCTGCTGCTTGAGGTCCGCCCCCCGCAGTCTGTAGCTGCGTTGTTGCTGCTGCTGCAGCAGCAAGAAAGAAATAAAATTATTAAAAACAATGAAAATATATTTTAATTATAAATTAAAATAAAGACAAACAAAAAAGAAGAAGAAGATCAGAGAAACACAAACAGGCGGCCTCATGAGCTCGTGCTGCGGTGTCTGTACAGCTGCTGTTGAGGAGACAGCAGGAAGGAGACAGAAGAAAGGAGATATAAGAAAGGAGACAGACAGTTTAATATAAATGTATAAAAATGTGTTATACAGCAACAGAAGACTGCAAGAGAGGGAGAGAGGAAGGAGACACTTGCTACTACTAAGAGACAGACGGCAGAGCTGAGGAGACACCCCGTTGCTGCGGTGTCTCCTGTCTCCTCTCCCTCTTATCATAACAAAAGAAGGAGACAGTAGAATATATAAAACACCTTAAACATATCTGAAGGCGATAGAGAGACAAACAAACAAATAAAAGGAGACAGACGAATGAGAGGAGAGAGAGAGGGAGGGGACAGACACTCGAAGGAGACAAGGAGACAGGCAAGCTGTCTCTAGATTAAGATATAGAAGGGCTTCATACATATTTATAAATAAACTAAAAACAATTATTAATATTGAAACTGTATCCTGAAGGGAGGAGACACTTGTACGCTACAGGTAGGGGCTGATAAGGAGACAGAGAAGAGCGAGGAAGGAGACAAGAGAGAGACAGAGACAGATTCTGTCTCCTTCCAGCTGCAGCAGCACACATTCTTGCTGCGCCAACAGCAGCAGCAACAGAGCAGCAGCAGCAGCAACAGACCAGCAGCATTTGGAAGTTGTAGACAGCTACTCTTAATCTCTTTTTATTGTTTTTTATATTCTGTCTCTCATAGAAAAGAAGTAAATAACTTAGTAGTACAGATCATGCTGTAGCTGCAGAGACACCTGAGAGAGAGTGAAAGACTGTCTCCTTTCTCTCTCCCTCTCTCTCTCTCTCTGTCTATCTATCTCTATCTCTATCTCTATCTATCTATCTCTATCACTATCTATCTGTCTCTTTGTCTGTCTCCTCTCTTTGTGTTTCTCTCTGTCTCTGTCTCTCTCTGTCTCGCTTTCTGTTCCTGTCTCTGTCTCTCTCTCACCAAAGAAGTTAAGTCTCCTTCACTCTCTCTCAAAGGAGACACTCGAGAGGAGAGAGAAGGAGACAGCAGACAGAAAGGAGACAGTGTCTTCAAACTTAGACAGGATAGCCAATCATAATACAAATAAGCTGAGGAGACACCTCAGCACTCTACGCCTTCCTTCCCACACGTTCTTCTGTCTCAACATCTCTCTCTCTCTCTCTCTCTCTCTCGCTATATATATATATATGTATATATATATATATATATATATATATATATATATATATATATATATATATATATATTGTCTCCTACGTTCAACACTAAACAAATACATTTTCTGCTTGCTCAGTGTTTAGGGTTTAGGGTTTAGGTTTTGTAACCTCTGAACTGTACGAGGGCTCTGCTGAGGGCGGAGCCCTTAAGGAGACAGCAGCAGCAACAGCAACATATCTTTCCTTCTGTCTCCTATGCAAGAGCTGAAGATGCGTAGCCCTTGAAGGAGACAGTCTCCTTATTCTGCTGTCTCTAAACTATAGTTAGGATAAGCAATAACAACAACAGAGACAGGAGACAGAAGAAAGAAGTAAGAGAAAAGACAGAAGAAGAGAAGGAGGCAGACACCCCAAGGCCTAGCCACTAAGAAGACTAAAAGATAAACACAGAGACAGAGATAAATTAAGAGAAAGAGATAAATTAAGAGACAGAGACAAATTAAGATATAGGGAGTAGAGACATGTTGACAGAAAGAGACAGATACAGACAGAGATACATATATACAGACAGAGACATAAACAAATGCGGAGACAGAGATAAATACAGAGACAGATAAACATACAGAAAAATATAAAAATATAGAGAGAGACAGAAATACAGAGACAGACAAGATAGATGCATACGCAAAGCAAGAGACACAGACAGAAAGAGAGACAGAGACAGAAAGAGAGACAGAGACAGAAAGAGAGACAGAGACAGAAAGAGAGACAGAGACAGAAAAAGAGACAGAGACAGAAAGACAGAGAGAGAGAGACAGAACGAGAGACAGACACAGAAAGAGAAACAAACACAATAACGAGCTATCGTTCAAGTTGGGGATCAAAGAGAATAAAGAGACAGGAGACACTCCATAACAATCAGGGACACTTCATAACAGAAAGGAGACACTTCATATCAAAAAGGAGACAGTTCATATCAAAAAGGAGACACTTTGTAAGAGAAAGGAGACACTTTGTAAGAGAATGGAGACACTCTGTAAGAGAAAGGGGGCACTTTGTAAGAGAAAGGGGACACTTTGTAAGAGAATGGAGACACTTTGTAAGAGGAGACACTCTGTAAGAGAAAGGAGACACTTTGTAAGAGAAAGGAGACACTTTGTAAGGGAAAGGAGACACTTTGTAAGAGAATGGAGACACCTCACGACCATACACATAAGAGGGGAAGCCAGCATCTCCCTTCTATAGCGATCGCTACAGATGAGGCAGAGGCAGCAGCTTACTGCTGCTGCTGCTGCTGCTGCTGCTGCTTCTCTATAGGCGGTGCTGCAGATAAAGAGACGGAAACTGCTCAGAAGGAGATAGGAGACAGAGGCAGGAGACGGCAGGAGTCAAGGACAAGAGACAGCAAGAGACACATACAGGAGACAGCAGGAGACACCTAGAAACACTACACGAGGAGACACTCGAGCTCGTTCCAGAGACACCGGGGGATTAT
>OY986946.1:5368446-5410946 GCA_963920595.1 Eimeria praecox | reverse complement strand
AGCAGCAGCAGCAGCAGCAGCAGCAGATCAAGGACGGAGCTGCATGTTCAAATCTGCGATGTTGCGGGTGGAGACGGAGAGAAAGTCGAGTGGCAGGGACTCCAGAAGGCAGGCCCTCTTACCCTACAAACTTACGTGCTAGCTAGCTACACCCAGCACCAGATAGATAGCTAGCTGGCTAGCTAGCTGGCTTGCTGGCTAGCTAGCTAGCTGGCTTGATAGCTAGCTGGCTAGCTGGCTTACTGACTAGCTGGCTAGCTGGATAGATAGATAGATAGATAGATAGATAGATAGATAGATAGATAGATAGATAGATAGATAGATAGATAGATAGATAGATAGATAGATAGATAGATAGATAGATAGATAGATAGATAGATAGATAGATAGATAGATATTAAAGAGAGAGAGAGAGCTAGGCATATAGCTAGCTAGAAAGACAGGTAGATAGACAGATAGCTAGCTAGACAGCTAGCTAGCTAGACAGCTAGCTAGCTAGACATACAGCTAGAAGTTATAGCTATACAAATAGCTAAACAGATAACTACCCTAGCTAGCTCCTCTCCTCCTGTCTCCTGTCCCTTTGTGCCTCCACCTGTCCCCTCCTGTCCCCTCTGCCTGTCTCCTTTATCTGTCTCCTTTATCTGTCTCCTTTATCTGTCTCCTATCTGTCTCCTCTATCCGTCTCCTTTATCTGTCTCCTTTGTCTGTCTCCTTTATCTGTCTCCTCTATCGGCCTCCTATCTGTCTCCTTTATCTGTCTCCTCTGTCTGTCTCCCTTATCTGTCTCCTTTATCTGTCTCCTTCATCTGTCTTCTCTTCTATCTGTCTCCTCTTCTATCTGTCCCCTCTTCTATCTGTCTCCTTTTCTGTCTCTCTCTTATCTATTTCCCATCTGTCTCCTATCTATCTCCTCCTCTATCTGTCTCCTCTTCTATCTGTCTTCTATCTGTCTCTTTTTCTATCTGTTTCCTCTTCTCTCTCTCTATCTCCTTTTCTATCTGTCTCCTATCTATCTTCTCTTTTGTCTGTCTCCTATCTATCTCCTCTTCTATCTGTCTCGTCTTCTCTCTGTCTCCGTTTCTATCTGTCTCCTCTTCTATCTGTCTCCTCTTCTCTCTGTCTCCTTTTGTATCTGTCTCCTTTTCTATCTGTCTCCTTTGTATGCAGCAAGCAGATTGTGTTTGGTTTGCTGTTGATTCTTGTTGTGGCTTGGCGGCCTTTGAGGACATGCGTAGAGAGTTATTAGATATTTATTTTGAAGAAGAGTTTGTTATTAGGAGAGAAACTCTTTTCCTTATATTAGCAACTAAACAGGTGTCTCCTCATCTTTATCTGTCTCTCTCTTCTCTTTATACTTATTATATATATATATATATATATATATATATCTACGTACCTCTGTCTTTTTTTTGTCTTTTTCTCCTCTTAGCCACGGTATAACTCTCTCTCTCTCTCTCTGTCTCTCTCTCTCTCTCTCTCTCTCTCTCTCTATATATATATATATATATATATATATATATATATATATATATATATATATAATGTAGATGTATTGTCTCTCAGTCTGTGTCTGTCTCTCGCTTTCTCTGCTTCTTTCTGTCTTTGTCTCCTCTGTCTCTCTTTGTCTTTCTTTCTCTGTCTCTCTCTGTCTCTTGCTCTGTGTGGCTGTCTGTCTCCGCTTGTCTCCAACAGTTAACTGTCTCCTTTAGCCCCTGTCTCCTGTCTGTCTCCTGTTTGTTATATCCTCCGTCTCCTCTCTGTTGTTGTTTGCTGCCTGCTGTCTCCTCTGTCTCCTGTCACCTACCTTCTATCCGTTATATTTTGTCTTCTATCTTTTGTCTTTTATATTTTATATTTTATATTTTATGTTTTATATTTTATGTTTTATATTTTATATTTTATATTTTATATTTTATATTTTATATTTTATGTTTTTGTCTCCTTTTATTTCTACCATTTATAATTTATTATTTGTCTCCTTTTTATTTGTTAAGGATCTATCTTTTATCTTGTATATTTTATTATCTATTTGTCTCCTTTAACATAACTTCAACAGATTATAATTTATTTTATCTGTCTCCTTTTATTTCTAACATAATTTATTTATCTGTCTCCGTTTATTTCTAAGATATTACAATTTATTTTATCTGTCTCCTTTTATTTCTAAGATATTATAATTTATTTTATCTGTCTCCTTTTATTTCTAGCATAATTTATTTATCTGTCTCCTTTTATTTCTAGCATAATTTATTTATCTGTCTCCTTTTATTTCTAAGATATTATAATTTATTTTATCTGTCTCCTTTTATTTCTAACATAATTTATTCTATCTGCCTCCTTTTATTTCTAAGATATTATAATTTATTTATCTGTCTCCTTTTATATCTAACATCTTATAATTTATTTTATCTGTCTCCTTTTATTTCTAACATAATTTATTCTATCTGTCTCCTTTCATTTCTAACATCTTATAATTTATTTTATCTGTCTCCTTTCTGTTTAAGGATCTAAGCTCATCTCGTAGTCCTTCGGAGATAGAAGAAATTTTGGCTCTGCCTGAGGAAGTCAAACGAACGTAAGCAGACTGAGAGGCCTCTGTCTCCTGTCTCCTCCCTCTGCCTCCTGTCTCCACCCGCTGTGTCCTGTCTCCTCCCTCTGTCTCCTGTCTCCTCCCTCTGTCTCCTGTCTCCTCCCTCTGTCTCCTGTCTCCTCCCTCTGTCTCCTGTCTCCTCCCTCTGCCTCCTGTCTCCTCCCTCTGTCTCCTGTCTCCTCCCTCTGTCTCCTGTCTCCTCCCTCTGCCTCCTGTCTCCTCCCTCTGTCTCCTGTCTCCTCCCTCTGTCTCCTGTCTCCTCCCTCTGCCTCCTGTCTCCTCCCTCTGTCTCCTGTCTCCTCCCTCTGCCTCCTGTCTCCTCCCTCTGTCTCCTGTCTCCTCCCTCTGTCTCCTGTCTCCTCCCTCTGCCTCCTGTCTCCTCCCTCTGTCTCCTGTCTCCTCCCTCTGTCTCCTGTCTCCTCCCTCTGCCTCCTGTCTCCACCCTCTGTCTCCTGTCTCCTCCCTCTGTCTCCTTCTGTTCCCTTCGTCTGTCTCCTTTATCTGTCTCCTTTATCTGTCTCCCTTCTAACTGTCTCCTCACTGGCTGTCTCCTTCGCCTGTTTCCCTTGTCTGTCCCCCTTATCCCTCCCCTTTGACTGTCTCCATACTAACTGTCTCCTTTATCTGTCTCCTTTCTAACTGTCTCCCCTATCTGTCTCCTTCATCTGTCTCCTTCCTAACTGTCTCCTTTATCTGTCTCCTTCATATCTGTCTCCTTTACCTGTCTCCTTCCTAACTGTCTCCTTTATCTGTCTCCTTTCTATCTGTCTCCTTTCTATCTGTCTCCTTTCTAACTGTCTCCTTCCTAACTGTCTCCTTGTCTGTCTCCTTCCTAACTGTCTCCCGTCCCCTTTATCTGTCTCCTTCCTATCTGTCTCCTCTATCTGTCTCCTCCCTCTCTGTCTCCTTTATCTGTCTCCTTCTTAACTGTCTCCTCTATCTGTCTCCTTTATCTGTCTCTGCAGATGTCAAGTAGTTGGGTGGAGTGCTGTATCAGGGGAAGGAGTTGCTGAGGTGCAGCAGTGGCTTGGTGCTGCTGCTGCTGCTGCAGCAGCAGCAGCTGCTGCTGCTGCTGCAGGGGCAAACCGCAGCAGCTACTGGAGGGGCTACTCTAGGGGGCCTATCCGGAGAGACAGAAGAGACCTAAGTTCTCTTGCTCCTCCTCCTCCTGCTGCTGCTTCTGCTGCTGCTCCTGCTGCTGCTGCTGCTCCTGCTGCTGCTGCTGCTGCATGCGCCTTTAAAAGCCCTAGGGGTCTGGTGGAGAGGCAGCAGCAGCTACTAACAGCAGCAGAGACACCCGAATTGTCTCTCAGTGTACGTGAAGCCTCTTTGATGTCTCCTTCCTGTCTCTTTATTTAAATATATCTATATCTATATGTATATCTATATATCTATATCTATATCTATATCTATATCTATATATCTATATCTATATCTATATATATATATATAATATTTATTTATTTCTCTTGTCTCGTAGTCGTTTCTTTTGTCTCTTCTGTCTCTCTCATCTTCTCTGCCTCTCTCTTCTCTCTTTTGTTTCTCTGTAGCCTTGATGCTCCTCTGACTGTCTTCTGTCTCCTTCTGTCTCGTCGTCTCCTGTGTCTCCTTTATTTTCTTTGTGTCTCTCCTGTCTCTCCCCCCTCTCCTTCTTTGTTTCTTTTCGTCTGTCTCTTCTGTCTCCTTTGTCTCTCTTATCCGCTGATAGTCTCTTAGTCTACAGACAAGAGCTGAGGAGACAGCTCAGAGAAGAGACAGACACTTCAGACGCTACTCTGTGTGTCTCCTCAGGCCCAGGGCCCCACACATGCAGTGCATGCAGGTGTCTGTACACCCGAGAGGCCCTTAGCTACTTCTTCGGTGCTGCGAGCTGCAGCTCTAAGCTGCGCTGTCTCCGCTGCTCCTGCAATGTCTCCTTCCCCCTTACTAAAGGAGACAGGAGACAGAGACACAGCAGCGGCAGCAGCAGCAGCAGCAGGTGCAGCCGTAACACCTGGAGGAGCACAACAACTGCAACAGCAGCTGCAGCAACTGAAGCTGCAGCATCAGCAGCTGCAGCAACAACAGCTGCTGCAGCAGCAGCAACGGCAGCAACAGCAACAGCAGCTGCAGCAACAGCAGCTAGAGCAACAGCAGCAACAGCAGCTGCAACAGCGGCTGCTGCAGCAGCAAGAGCTGCAGCAACCCCTTCAGCTGCAGCAGCAGCAGGAGCTGCAGCAACCCCTTCAGCTGCAGCAGCAGCATGAGCTGCAGCAGCATGAACAGCTGCAGCTGCAGGAGCAGGTGCAGCAGCAGCAGCAACAACAACAGCAGCAACAACAACACCAACCACAACAACAGCAACAGCAGCAGCAACAGCAGCAGCAGCAGCAGCAGCAAGGGGACACGAGCCCAGGCTTCCTGGGGTCTGTTTCCCTTTTAGACGGCCTTTAAGTCTTTTCTATTTCTTGTTAGTAAGAGAAGCTCCCCATATAATCTGTGGTGTCTTTGTAAAGACAGCAGACACTCTAGACAAATATATAGCTGCAGAGACACCTGGAGAAGATAAACAGTTTAGCTGACATGTCTCCCTGCTGCACACGAGGGAGCGTAGTCTCCCGATGAGGTGTACGTACACCGGAGACTATATATATATATATATATATATATATATATATATATATATATATATATATATATATATATATATATATATATATAACACTCAGGTGTACATGCCTGCATACACCTGACAATGTAACGTAACGAAGACAAATCTAAAGACAAAAAAAAACGCCCTGTGATTTAAACCTACAGCCGACACTGCGGTGTACATACACCTGAGTATACGGTGTATATACACCTGAATATGCGGCGTATATACACCTGAATCTACGGTGTACATACACCAGAATGTGAGGTGTATATACACCTGAATATGCAGTGTACACACACCAAAATATGAGGTGTATATACACCTGAATCTGTGGTGTACACACACCTCAATTTGTGATGTACATACACCCGAATCTGCGGCGTATATACACCTGAATATGAGGTGTCTATACACCAAAATCTACGATGTATATACACCAGAATATGATGGGTCTATACACCTGAATATGAGGTGTATAGACAACCAAAATCTGCGGTGTCTATACACCTGAGTATGAGGTGTCTATACACCTGAGTATGAGGTGTCGATACACCAGAAAAGGAGGTGTATATACAGCAGAATTTGTGTTTACATCCTGAGAGGTTTTCGTCTCGCCTTCATGGCTGCAAGGGCCCGCTGAGCTGCCAAGGGGACTCCCTTCCTTACCTTCTCTCCTACAAATAAACAATTAAAAGGAGACAGATAATATTTAGAGGAGATAGATAACATTTAGAGGAGACAGAGAATATTTAGAGGAGACAGATAATATTTAGAGGAGACAGAGAATATATTTGAAGGAGACAGCGACAAGTATGATCTAAACCAGTCAAAAGAGACAAACAATATTACAAACAATATTTAAAGGAGACAGACAAAAAATCGAAGAGAGAAAGGAGATAAATAATATTTATAAGGAGTAAAAGAGACAGCAGAATTGGAGGAGGCACAAGAAAGAAAGAAAGATATAAATGAGAGAAGAGAGACAAATAAAAACTAAAAGAGACAAAAGAGACAGAGAATATTCAGGAGACAGAAAAGACAAGAGAGACAAAATAAACGAGAGGGAGAGAGGGAGAGAGAGAGAGAGAGAGAGAGAGAGAGAGAGAGAGAGAGAGAATATCTACAATAGATCAAGGAGACAGAGAAGATATAAAAAATAAGACAGGGATGATGCAGAGGAGAGAAAGCAGATATAGAAGAGACAAACAAGATAAGAGAGAGAGAAGCAAGAGAGACAGACAAGCGAAAAGAAATAAAAGAAGAAGAGAGGAAAGATACAACAAAGGAGACAGATAAACATCGACGCCACCTGGGCCTGTATACTGAGAGAGTCTGCGGCGTCTGTCTCCTCTATCTGTCTCCTCTGCCTGTCTCCTCTATCTGTCTCCTCTATCTGTCTCTGTCTGTCTTGTCTGTCTGTCTCCTCTGTCTGTCTCGTCTGATCTGTCTCTCTCTCTGTCTCTCTGTCTCTCTTTCTATCTCTCCCTCTCTCTATCTATTTGTCTCTCTTTCTACCTGTCCCTCTATCTATCTATCTATCTATCTATCTGTCTGTCTATCTATCACCTCTGTCTGTTCTGTCTGTCTCCCTAATCTTATCTGTCTCCTCTGTCTGTTTGTCTCCTCTGTCTCCTCTGTTAAGAAAGCACGCACCTGGAGCAGGAGACGTCGTAGCTGCTGCAGCATCAGTCTGTGCTGCTGTTTGTTGCTGCTGCTGCTGCTCTTCCGCAGCTCCTTCTGCCCCTGCTGCTATGTCTGCAGCCATTTGCTGCTGTCTCATTTGCTGCTGCTGCAGTTGCTGCTGCTGCTGCTGCAGTTTCTGTTGCTGCTCCCATAATGCTCGTCTTTGAGCTTCTGCTGCTGCTTCAGCTTCTGCAGCAGCAGCAGCTTCTGCTGCTGCTGTTGCTTCTTCTGCTGCTGCTGCTGCAGCTGCTGCTGCTGCTCGTCTATGCGCCTCCTGCTTCTGCTTTAGTTTCTTTACCTCTGCTGTCTCGGTAAGGAAGGGGGCTGCTGTAGTCTGACGCAAGCCAGCTAGTTGATTATCTGCTAGCTGTCTCTCTGTCTCTAAACATTTAAAGTGTTTCTTCTCTTTTTCTGTCTCCTCATTAAATGCATCTACACATACTGAAGCCCCTCGTAACACCTGTTTCTTTCGACGCCCCCGCTGCTGCTGCTGCTGCTGCTGCTGCATGCGAGGCTTCCCAATACAAATCTTCGCAGACAGAGGCCAATGGTCAGAAAGCTCTTCGCCGTAGCGTTGTGCTATGATGTCCATACCTAATAATAAAACAAACAATTACATATATATATATGTATATATATATATATATATATATATATATATATATATATATATATATATATATATACCTACTGCCGATATATAGACAGTAGGGACAGAGAAAGAAAGAAAGAGAGGAGAAGGATACGTTTGGTTTCTTCCTGTGCTCGCTTTGCTGTTGCTGCTGCTGTTGCTATTGCTGCTGCTGCTACTATTGCTGCTCGAGAATTACTATTGCTGCTGCTGCTGCTGCTGCTGTTGCTGCAGCTATTGCTGCTGTAGCGTTTGTGTTTGCTGTTAAATCATTAGCTGAGCTCTGGGTTAGCAAGAATAGTCAAATAAATAATAATATAAATAATAATATAAATAATAATATAAATAATAATATAAATAGCAATATATATAATAATATAAATAACAATATATATAATAATATAAATAATAGTATAAATAGCAATAACCAATAGCATATATTAAAATATAAATAATAAAATAAATACTAAAATACATAATAAAATAAATAATTAAATGATGAATACTAAAATATATAATAATAAATAAATAAAAGCACTATATATATATATATATATATATATATATATATATATATATATATATATATATATATATATATATATATATAATAGAAGATATTGTTTACCTAAACAATATATTTGTTGAAACGTCACAGCTAGTCCCCCCTGTTTAAGAACAGGTATATCCATGTCCTCAAATTCAGGCCCTAAGACTTCTTCAGGGGGGAGACGGTTAACAAAATCTAAGACTTCGTCATTAGATAGAAAGACAGCGTCTACACCAAACATGTAATCTACTCTCCCTGTTTAGTTTATAAACAAACAGAATTAATAATTTAATTAATTAATTAATTATTAATTAGTTAATTATATAAATAAATAAATAAATAAATAAATAAATAAATAAGAAACAGACAAACAAAACAAAACAAAGAGACTTACATGTGTATACACCATGGAACTCGAGTGGGTGTATAAACAATTAAAACAACAATTAAATAATTAAAACAAAATATTAATATCTAAATTAATAAACAACACGAAAAAACAAAGAAACAAATAATAAAATAATAAAAAATAAAGTAATAGATGAAAGCGCACAAAACACGAAGCACTAAAGCACCAACAAATACAGAAGAAACGCCCACAGCAGCAGCAGCAACAGCAGCAGCAGCAACAGCAGCAGCAGCAACAGCAGCAGCAGCAACAGCAGCAGCAGCAACAGCAGCAGCAGCAACAGCAGCAGCAGCAACAACAACAGCAGCAGCAGCACCAGAAGCAGCACCAGCGCGATATATATATATATATATATATATATATATATATATATATATATATATGTATATATATATATATATATATACAGAGAGAGGGAGAGATAGATTTGTACATATATATATATATATATATGTATATATATATATATGTATATATATACACATGTACATACATATATTACCTTTGAAGGGCCATGGGAACAGGCTATTCCCCGTATATACGACAGATCCATCCTTTTTTGTAATTTTTTTGGATCCTTCTTGCGTATAGGAAGTAATTTGTGAATAATAATTTGGATTATTTTCTGGTAGGAACAAATCCCTCAATTTAGCTGAGCCGATGAGAGATGTGAGAGAATTGTAGTCCTTAGGGCATCGTGTTGCGTCAATATTAAAATCTCCTAGTAATAAGAATGCTGTGTCTTGTATAAAGGATGGGGCTGCATGCGTATCTTTATATTTTTTTTTAATTGTATCTTGTTGTAATTGTCTTCCTAACCATAAAAGATATTGTCTCCATACTAATTCTTTTATATACAGTGTAAGTTGTTTAATATTCTTCTTTCTAGGTTTACTACCTAACACACTAAAATGTGTTGATACTACAATTAAATACATATTGGGATAGACAGAAGATATATCTAAAATAATTGATGTTATATTCTGATTCGAGAAGGGGACACGAGCATCTGAAGAAAAGAAAGATCTATTAAAATTAATTAATTTACATTTAGACGCTCTCCAAGCAAACCATAAACCCCCTGTTTTTCGGGTGTATAGACACATACAATCTACTATATCTTGGATTATATTTAATGTTTTATTTGATAATGTTTCTGGTAAAATATTATGAGTAGACAACACGCATGCATTCAAGCCCCGTAAATTCGCGCCCCACACTTCTTGAAGACATACTATATCGTACTGCGCGCTTAGCCTGCCTATCTGTATACAAACACAAACATTTATATACATATATATATATATATATATATATATATATATATATGGGTTAGAGAATAAATAGTTGATAGTAAATAATAAATAATAAATAATAAATAATAAATAATAATAAACAATAAACAATAAGGATTCAACAGTAAACAATAAACAATAATAGAAAATAAAGACTAAGGAATAAAGAATAAATACAAATATGTTTAGGCTATTAATCAAATAATTAAATAATTAATTGTTATACAACGCCACACAACACAAATATATAAACCCCACAAAGGATGCGAGACAGAGACAAATATACGACAGACTCAAAGGACAGAGAGGAGACACCTAAAGATATATACACAGAGACAGACGAAAAGGAGACAGCAGAGCCCACACATACACACCAAATGCTCAAGGAGACAGCAGTTAGGAGAGAGAAGACGGGAGGAAGGAGACAGAAGAGAGGAGACACAGGAGACAGAGGAGACAGAAGAGACAGAAGAGACAGAAGAGACAGAGGAGACAGAGGAGACAGACAAGACAGAAGAGACAGAAGAGACAGAAGAGACAGGAGACAAGAGAGAGTCAAAGAGACAGCAGAATCATCCGAAGGCCGCAGGAGGAGACAGAAGAACAGGCAAGGAGACACTACAGCCCTCGTCAAATGCATGCAGCTTAGAAGTGTCTCTATCTCGTATTTGAGGTGTCTGTACAGCCTAATAATATAATACCTGAGGTGTCTGTACAGTCTAATAGTTTAATATTTGAGGTATCTGTACAGCCTAATAATTCAATATTTGAGGTGTATATACAGCTGGCTCGTCTTACTCTACGATGTATATATATATATATATACATATATATATATATATATATATATATATATATATAGCGTAATAAATAGTGTTTACTATATGAGGTGTCTGTACAGCGTAATCATCTAATATTTGGGGTGTATATACAGCTGACTGTTCTAACCTGTTCTGCTCTTTCGTCAGGTCGTTTACAACTCCAGAAGGGGGCCCACAGGTAAGGATTCCAAGAAACAAAAGAAGGGATAAGATAAGCATTTAAACACAAGACAGACAGATACTGTCTGTACACCCCGTCATCATCATCGTCTCCTTCTCTCCCCTCTCTTGATGATGAACGTGAGAAACTCTCTTCTCGAGATGATCCGCCTGCAGCAAACAGCAGCACCAAACAGCAGCACCAAACAGCAGCAGCAGCAGATAACAGAGGAGACAGCAGCAGGCAGCAGCAGACAGCAGCAGACAGCAGATAAGCAAAGGAGACAAAGGGGAGGCGGAGACAGACACCCCAACATCACTATACACGAAGGAGACAAAATAAACAACATACAACAAACTAAGCTCCTTCAACCATCACAACAGCAAGATTCATTTATACTGCACTGACAGGCAAGTCTCTCCACTGTTGCTGCTGCTGTTGCTGCTGTTGCTGCTGTTGCTGCTGTTGCTGCTGTTGCAACAGAAACAGCAGCAGAAGCAGAAGCAGCAACAACAGTACAAGGAGCAACAGCAGTAGAAGCAGCAACAGCAACGCGTCAGCAGCAACAATGAAAATAGCAGGGAAGGCACCGATGACAGCAGCAGCAGCAGCAGCACCAAGAAGAGCAGCAGAAGCAGCAGCAGCAACAGGACAGAAGAAGGCGATGTATATATATATATATATATATATATATATATATATGTAGAGCCGCCCTCAGGTGTATGTGTCTCTCTGTCTCTGTTTCTAAAAAGGAGACAGTAGAGCTTCAGAGCAGCAGCACGTACACCTCAGAGAGAAGGCAGACAAACGATAGAAAGAGACAGCGAAGGAGACACTCAAATATCAAACAGCTAAATCCAGGTGTCTCCACATAAGCAGCAAGAGCAGCAGCAGCAAGAGCAGCAGCAGCAAGAGCAGCAGCGGCAACAGCAGCAGCAGCAACAGCAGCAGAAGCAGCAAGAGCAGCAGCAGCAAGAGCAGCATAGCAACAACGGCGGGTATAGCTTACGGGATGTCGAAGAGTAGCTCTTGCTGCTGCTGCTGCTGCTTCTGCTGCTGCTTCTTCTACTGCTTCTGCTACTAGTGTGGCTGCTGCGTTTGCTC
The DNA here is from genome assembly GCA_963920595.1 of Eimeria praecox. Taxonomy (NCBI): domain Eukaryota; phylum Apicomplexa; class Conoidasida; order Eucoccidiorida; family Eimeriidae; genus Eimeria; species Eimeria praecox. The sequence goes on along the minus strand of OY986946.1, from coordinate 5,399,065 downwards.
TTGGTGTATCTGTTGCTGCTGTTGTCGCTGCTGTTGCTGAAGCTGCGGCTTCTGCTGCTGCTGCTGCTGCTGCTGTTGTCGCTTGTGTGTCTGTTAGACGGCTTGCGTGTGCTGCTAGCTTTTGCTGCTGCTCTTTCAGGTGTACGCTCAGCTGTATGTACAGCTGAGCCCCCAAGAAAGGCCGAGGAAGCAGAAGAAGAAAGAGTAGAAGAATGTTTGGGTAAGACAGAAGAAACCCTAGAGACATTTCGTTTAATATTACTTTTAAACTTCTGCATTTTAAATTATTTAGTCCCTCAAAAAAACCAACAAGGCTGCATATACACCTGAAGGTGCCGCCACCCAAGGCGGAGCTGCCTATACACCTGACACCTATACAAAAAGAAATACCTTAAGAACACAAATCAAAGAAAACTAAATCCCCTTCTTCCTCTAGCTGCAGCAGAAGCAGCAGCAGCAGCAGCAGCAACAACAGCAGCAGCAGCAGCAGCAACAGCAGCAGGTAGAGCTGCAGCTGCTGTATTGCTGCTGCTTTCTCTCCTGTACTTGAAGAGATATTAGAAGAGATAAAGACCTTCTTTGTAGACAAATGATTATATATTTCTTTAAAATATACTACTTTTAACGTTGCTGTTATATTTGGGGCTTCGATATTCACATGCAACTTGCGCCCATAGAAGGCGAGCCGCTGGTGGCCGGTGGTCTGGCCTGGGGTGTCTGTACACCTCAGCTGCATGCAGATGAAGTAGAGAGGCTTTAAAGACTTTCTTTACACTTTTATAATATTTATTTAACTCTATAAAGAGCCTATTGCATGCATACAACCCCCCACAGCCTCACAAACAAAACACACAGACACACACCTCAGACATGCCCATACACCGGACACCTCAGCATACACCTCAGAGCTATATGCATGCATTTAAGAGCTGCATATACACCGAAGAGCTGTACATACACCTAAAATATACATCTTCCACCCGCAAAAGTTGCCTATACACTTGAGGGCTGCATGCACGCTCCCATGAGCTGCACATACACCTCAGCGAGCTGCCTGTACACCTGAGAGCTGCACATACACTTGAATTTCTTTTCTTGAGGACGCCTCCCCTTATACCACCATAGCATCTCTCAGGTTGTCTGCAGCCAACTGCCTCAGCCTATGAGGAGGGGAGACAGCAGGGCCTGTAAGATGTTTAGCTTGTATGTAGCTGTACTCCCTCATAGGCTGATTACTAACAATCTAATTCAAGTTTCTCTATAGATAAATGAGTAAATTATCTATCTATCTATCTATATATATATATATCTATATATCTATATATATATATATATATATGAACTATAAATAGAGAGAAGGAGATAGATATCTATAGGAACGGCCTCTTGTCTATTGCCTGCGTGTGTATAATATATGGCTGTATATCTCTAGATAATATTATATAAGTTATCTCTGTTTTAAAACATGTATAAACATGTAGGGATATGGAGAGGAGACGGAGAGCCTCCTTTTCTTCTGTCTCCTTCGGGTGTACATTCAGGGGGCTGTATTCTCTCTTATCTTTTAAAAGGAGACAGATAAAAACAAGGAGACACAATCTGAAGAGAGATAGCATGGTGTATGTCCTTATAATGACAAGTACAATTAGCTGCTGTGAAAGGAGACAAACTGCAGCAGCAAGGGTAGGAGACAGCTGTCTCCTACTTGACGGCTTCCTCTCTGGTGTGTGAGGGAAGTAGAGGAGACACTCTCTCTCTCTGCTCTGTGGCTAGGCAGCAGATTTGCTGCTGCTGCTGCTGCTGCTGTTTTCAGATTGATGCAGCAGCAAAACAAACTAGGGGAGAGATATAGAGAGACAGCGAAGAGAGAGGGAGACAGATATAAAGATAGAGGCAGATCTAGGGACAGACACAGACTTGCAGACACAGACGCACGTAGAGACAGAGACACTCCCAGGGAGAGAGACAGAATTGGGGACAGAGAAAAATATATTTATCTATATCTACGTCTATATATTTATATACCTCTACCTCTATCTCTACCCCTATCTATATCTATATACATACATACAAATACAAAGAGAGACAGAGAGAAATGCAGACTGAGGCGAAGGCAAGCCTAGAGAAGGAGACACCCTAGGAGGCGGAGACAGCACAGGTTGCTTACGGAGGGTAAGAGGAGAGAGAGACGGCGAGAATAGAGTGGAGACAGAGAAAGAGACAGATAGAAGGAGAGAGAGGGAGAAGACAAGGAGACAGGGAGGTAGGGCGCAAGGAGACGGAGAGACAGGAGACACAAGAAAAGGAGACAGAGAAAGAGACAGAGAGAGAGAGAGGGGGACAGGCAGATGTTGAATGACGCTATACGTCTACTTATCTGTTCTGTGTCTTAGACAACTCTGCCGGTGTCTCCTTTGGGGTGTCTCTGTGTCTTGTCTCTTTGACGTTTGTTTTTTTATTAAACAAAACCCCCAAAGAAAATAAAACATATAAACAAAACGTAATATATATGCAGACACGCAAGAGAGCCTTCAAGAGAGGCTTTCAAATCAACCACAGGGGGAGACAGATGGGGGAGACAGAAGGAGACAGAGGGAGACAGAGCGAGACAGGAGACAGATAAAGGAGACAGAGACAGAGGGAGACAGGAGACAGATAAAAGAGACAGAAGGAGATAGACGTAGGGAGGAGACAGATAAGGGATACAGAAAGAGACAGAGGGTGACAGAAGGAGACAGACAAAAGAGACAGAGAGAGGCGGAGGGGGACAGGAGGAGACAGGAGACATAGACGGAGACAGGAGACAGAAGAAGGTTTAAAGAAACAGAGGCACAGGAGACAAATAAAAGAGATAGAAGGAGGCAAAAGGAGACAGAAGGAGACAGAAAGATACAGAAGGAGACAGAAGGAGACAGAAAGAGACAGAAGGAGACAGAAAGATACAGAAGGAGACAGAAAGAGACAGAAGGAGACAGAAGAGATCGAAGAGGTAGAAGGCAGGAGGAGACAGAAGCGAGAAAGAAGAGAGAAAAGTGAAGAAGGAGACAGAAAAGATAAGAGGGGACAGGAAGACACAGAAGAAGGAAGGAGACAGGAGGAGACACGAGGAGACAGAGGGAGACAGGAGGAGACAGAGGGAGACAGGAGGAGACGGGGGGAGACAGGTAGACACAGAAGGAGACAGTAGTTCTATTTGTCTGTTTCTTTTCTTCAATTATTTGTTCCTCTCTCTCTTTTCTATTATTATATTGATTTTCTTTAAACAATTTGCTTGTATTCGTCCTCAGAGACAGGTGTGGGGCCCCACACATTTTGGGGCTGCATGCGCATGCATGCACAGGTCTTCCTGGGTTATCTGTGTGTCTGTTTTCTTTGTATTTTCGCTAACTTCTCTTTTTTTTTTATTTATTCTGGTTTTATTGTATCTTCTCTTCTTGTTTATGTGAGAGAAAGCCTTACTTAAACCTCCGAAGACACCCCAGAGAAGAGACAGTAGAGAGGAGACAGGAGACAGGAGACACTCTCTTAAGGCCTTCGTGCTGCTAGCCTTCTTATCTTTGTTTATATTATATATTGAAGAAGCTGCACTGTCTCCTGCTGTCTCCTCCTGTCTCTGCTGCTACCTTACAAACCTCTAGACCCCCCTGCTCCCGTTGCTGCTGCTCCTGCTGCTGCTGCTGCTGCTGCTGCTGCTGCGGCCTTCAGCTCCTGCTGCTGTCTCCTGCTGTTGTCTCCTTTTCTTCTTGTAGAATATATTTATTGTCTCCACTATATTAACTGTCTCCTTCTATATGCGGCTTGGCCTTCTGAGTTTGGAGACAGCAGAAACTGTCTCCTCACTGCGGGTACAGCAGGGGCCTTCCCCCCTCTTCAACTAGCAGCAGCAGCAACAACAACAACTGCAGCAGCAACAGCAGCAGCAGCAACAAGAGCAACAACTGCAGCAGCAACAGTAACAGCAAAAGCCCTACCACCACCGCCACCAACAGCAGCACTAGCAGAAGCTGCAGCAGCAGCAGCACCACCACCACCACCAGCCACAGCAGCCGCCACAGCAGCAGCAGCAGCAGCCACAGCAGCAGCAGCAGCAGCCACAGCAGCAGCAGCAGCAGCAGCAGGAATAGGAGGCCGCCATGGAGCAAGATCTGCTGCAGGAGCTGCACGATAATTTACGTCAGGCGAATAGCAAGAGAGGCCGCCAGGGGGGTTTAGGTGTCTCCTCATCTCTAGGAGTATCTAAGGGGACACATCTAATATTTGATGAAGACGGGGAGGCACCTAATACAAACTCAAAGTCAGACAAGTGCTGCTGCTGCTGCTGCTGCTGCTCGTGGTGCTGCTGTTGCGCATGCTCGTGCTGCTGCTGCTGCTGCTGCTGCTGTTTGTTGCTCTTACCTGTCTCCTCGGCTGTATCTGCTGCTAGACAGGTTGCATGGTTTGTGGGTGGTTTGTGGGTGTTGTTAGTTTTCTCTTGGCTGTTTCTTCTGTCTCTGTCTCTGTCTCTTGATGGCCTCATCTGTCTCCTTGCTGTCTCTCTGAAGTGTCTCCTCTTCTGCTGCTGTCTCTTTCAAGTGTCTCCTCTTCTGCTGCTGTCTCTTTGAAGTGTCTCCTCTTCTGCTGCTGTCTCTTTCAAGTGTCTCCTCGTCTTGTGCTGTCTCCTTCTGCTGCGGACAGCTCCAGCGGCCTCTACTCCAACTTTGTAAGGGGAACCACCCTAGAGCCCGCCAAAGGTAAGCCCCCCCCTGCTGCTGCTGCTGCTGCTATTGTTGCTGCTGCTGCTGCTGCTGCTGTGGGGCGTTGTGGAGAGACAGCATCGAGGTCCTGTAGCTTCTCCCTCAGGCTGAGGTGTCTCCTTTTATTTTGTCTCCTGCTGCTGCTGCTGTTAATGTGCTGCTGCAGACTTTCGCTGCACCGTGATAACAGCAAAGAAGGAGACACAAGATTCAGAGTCTGAGGAGGAGCCATCAGAAGCAGCAGCAGCAGCAGCAACAGCAGCAGCAGCAACAGCAGCAGCAGCAGCAAAATCTGGATCTGGTAAGAAAACAAAAACTAAACGTTCCTTACCTGATAGTTTGAGCTGCGAAGACACCGCAGCAGACACAGACACCCCACCTAAGAAGCAGAAAAAGAAGAAGAATGTTTCTGCTCCTGCCTCCAGCAGCAGCAGCAACAGCAGCAGCAGCAGCAGCAGCAACAGCAGCAGCAACAGCAGTAGCAGCAGCATTGTACCTGTTGTAAGAAGCATTTGTCCTGTCTCCTTAACATGTCTCCGAATGGAGACAGAGAAGATGTCTCTTCTTCAGTGTCTGCAGCAGGCCCTGCCTCGCTGCTTCACCTTCTTGCTGCTGGGGGGCCGCGGGTGTATTGATGTGCTGCGGCAGTATTACCTTGAGGAGACAGTCTCTAAATCTACTGTCTCTAAATCTACTGTCTCTAAATCTACTGTCTCTAAGGAGACATACAGGGGAATGACACACAAGTTGAAGAGGCTCCAGGCTGTACACATACAGGGCACGTGCGATCTTAGAAATGGTAAGGAGACACCTTATGCTGCTGTCTCCCCCTGTCTCCTTCTGTCTCCTGCTGTCTCCTTCTGTCTCCTTCATCTGTCTCCTTCCGTCTCATTCTGTCTCCTGTCTCCTCCATCTGTCTCTTTCTGTCTCCTTCTGTCTCCTTCTGTCCCCTTCGTCTGTCTCCTTCTGTCTCCTTCATCTGTCTGTCTCTGTCTCCTCCATCTGTCTCTTTCTGTCTCCTTCATCTGTCTCTTTCTGTCTCTGGCTGTCTCCTTTTGTCTCCTCCCGTCTCCTTCTGCCCCAGTTGCCCTTCGCAAGATATCTCATGGTGCTGTTGCTGCTGCTGCTGTTGCTGCTGCTGCTGCTGTGTGTGTGCTGCAGACGCTACTGACTGTCCCTCACTCTCCGGTACGTTTCGCCGTCTCCAAACAGAAGAGGACGGAGATCTCTCTCCTCCATTCTTCAACGCAAACTTCGGGGTAAGCAAAATAGCTAGCTAGCGAGCTAGCTAGCTAGCTAGCTGGATAGCTAGCTAGCTGGATAGCTAGCTAGCTGGATAGCTAGCTAGCTGGATAGCTAGCTAGCTGGATAGCTAGCTATCCAGCTGGCTAGTTAGTTAGTTAGTTCGTTAGTTAGCTAGCTAGCTAGCTAACTAGCTAGCTGGATAGCTGGGTAAGGGGTTATGTAAGGGGAGAAGGCCTGGCCTGCTTGTAAAGGTCACTTGTGTGCGTAGGCGTGCTGTCTGTCGTGGTTAGGGGGTTTATCTGTTTTCTCTAGGGTTTAGGGTTTAGGGTTTTTGTCTGCATGCGCAGGCTAAGGATTTATACGCCGGAGGCCTCGGCGTGTGCGAAGTTTGGGGCTTTGCGCTTGACAAGAAGGGGGCATGCATCACACTTTCTGAGTGAGACGCTGTCTCCTCAGCTGTCTCCTCAGCTGTCTCCTTAACTGTCTCCTCAGCTGTCTCCTCAGCTGTCTCCTCAGCTGTCTCCCCAGCTGGGTCTCCAGGTGTCCCCTCAGCTACCCTTCCAGGTGTCCCCGCAGGTGTCTCATTAGCTGTGTCTCCAGGTGTCTCCCCAGCTGTCTCCTCGGCTGTCTCTCTAACGTTTCATAAGACATACACGAGAAGGAGGAGACAAACAGACAGACGAAAGGAGACAAAGGGCGACAAGCAACAAACAGACAGAGACAGATAAGCAGACAGAAGTTGAGGCTACACAGCCGCTGAAGCACAGCACGGATAATCTGCTGCTGCTGCTGCTGCTGCTGTGGAAACTGATGCAGGAGTTGCAGCAACTGCAGCAGCAGCAGCAACACCAGAAGCCCCAGCAGCAGCAGCAGCAGCAACAGCAGCAACAGCAGCAGCAGAAGGCTTCAGTCTCCGACGAAGATATACTCGAGGGTAGCTTTGCTGCATCGCCCACATAACAAGAGCAACTGTTTGTCTCTATTTCTAAAAGGAGACAATATGGGGTGTTGATGCATTACTTCTCTTTCTTGCTGCTGCTGCTGCTGCTGTCGGTGTCTCTCCTGCACCATCACCCCCACTTACCCCTCCCTTAATAGCCGCTCAGCCCGCTGCACTTCATAGTAAAACAGCTCACTACCTGCGCATCCATGCATGCATGCATGAAAGCCCCATGCATGCATGCATGCAAGCCCTATGCATGCATGCATGCATGCAAGCCCCACGCATGCATGCGTGCATGCATGGGGCTTTGGCCCCGATATTTCGAGGCGAAGCTAAATACTTTAAGACAACTTCTTTCACTAAAATGAAGCAACCTCAAGGGAATGACGAGAGCGTGTTGCTGCTGCTGCTGCTACTGCTGCTGCTGCTACTGCTGCTACTGCTGCTGCTGCTACTGCTGCTGCTGCTGCTGCAGTTTTTGAAGTCAGTGTATTACTATTATGAAGAAGGCGAAAGGCAGCTGAGCTCACCTTCAGGCCTCTTATACGTATTCTGTCTCCCCGTCTCCAAAGGGTCTTCTATGACGAGGCCAAAGGAGACAGTCTGCTTCACTGTACACACGCAAAACACAACGTAGAGAGACCTCAAATTGTCTCCTTCAGAGCATGCAGACGCAACAGCCGCAGCAGCAGCAGCAGCAACTGCTGCTGCTGCTGTTGCTGTTGCTGTTGCTGCTGCACAGACAAGCATCTCAGCTGCCTGTACACTACAAAACAACAGATACTCACGGGCTCTCTGATCCTCTATGGCGTTAAGTAATTTATCTCTGAGGCCCAAGAATGTCTCCTCGCAGGCCGCGTCTGTTTGGCGTGTCTCTCGAGCTTCCGCAGGGCCCCCCAGATCTTGAGCTGCTGTTGCTGTTGCTGCTGCAGCTGCTGTTGCTTCTGGTTCTGCTGCTGCTTCTGTTGCTGCTGCTGCTTCGCTCCCTACGGCCCTCACCTGTCTTAGGTGTTGGGCTGAAGATTTGTTGAGCCCTTGAAGGCCCATCTGCCTCAAGTCCTCGCTGCTTGGAAACAGCTGCAAGGGTGTCTCCTTGGGGGCTGTCTCCGTGGGGGTCGCCTCCTTGAAGGGTGTCTCCTTGAAGGGTGTCTCCTTGGGGGGTGTCTCCTTGGGGATTGTCTCCCTGGGGGGTGTCTCCTTGATGGGTGTCTCCTTGGGGGGTGTCTCCTTGGTGGGTGTCTCCTTGAAGGATGTCTCCTTGGAAGGTGTCTCCTTTGGGGGTGTCTCCTTTGGGGGTGTTCCCTTTGGGGGTGTCTCCTTTGGGGGTGTCTCCTTTGGGGGTGTTCCCTTTGGGGGTGTCTCCCTTTTGGATCTCCATCTGCTCAGGGACTGTTTAGGGGTCTGATGAGGGTCTTTTAGAGACACTAGGAGGGAAAAGGAGTTAAAATAAAACCCGTAAAATACAAAGAAAGCATGAAAAAGAGATGACAGCCTGATCCACTCACCCTCACTCAGCGGAGGCTCCCCCCGCCCTTTGCTTCGCCTTCTGCGGGATCGATCCCCCGATCCCGTGGGACGTCGATCCCCCGATCCCGCAGGGGATCGATCCTCATCGGGAGCCACTGGACAGGCCAGTGGTCTCCTGGGCGCGTCCACTCCCGGGATCGCGTTGTGTGGTGTGGGGTGTTGAGCTGTCTCCTCAGGGGGCAGGAAGAGACACCCCGGGATATAACGATGGAGACAGTTGAGCAGGTGTCTGTCTCCAGCGCCTCTCAAAGCACCTCCTAACAAGTCCGCCGCCCGCGACCCCCACAGATTAGAGGCCCCCGGCCTTAAGAACCATACGTTGTGACGCCCCCCCACGATCTCCACAGGTGTAGGGGTGAGTGAGGGACTGCAGAGACTACTGTCTCCTTTTAAGTGTCTCCTCTTCAAGGAGCTGGGGCCCTTGCATGCGGGCTGTACCCGAGCAGCAATCCCCCGCTGTTGCAGCTGCGGCAGCAACGGAGGGCAAACATTCTGTAAGAAGAAGACAACCAGAAGAGACCAGGCATAGTTGGAGAGACACCCCTCCCGAGTCCCTGAACACAGCAGCAGAGACACCTCCAAGGGTCTCCTGTCTCTTGCAGCAGCAGTCTCCTCCCTCTTTGAGGTGCGAGGTCTCCGTCTTGTGATGTTCTCCTCCCATCAGTTCTTAGAGACACAAACTACTAAGTGGCTAGCCACCCAGCCATACATTCCGAGCAGTGTAGCTAACCTGACAGCTAGCTAGACAGCTAGATAGATAGATAGACAGCCAGGCAGCTAGCCAGACAGCCAGCTGGCTAGCTATCGACTCAGCTGGATAACCAGCTAGCTAGCAGTTCACCCAGCTAGCTAGCCACTCAGTCCTCTAGTTAGTTAGCTAGCTATTGGGCTAGCTAGCTAGCTAGCTAGCTAGCTAGCTAGCTAGCTAGCTAGCTAGCTAGCGGGTGCCAAGGCTAAAGGGGCGTGGGAGGCCTACCTGTGAGACCCCTGCACTCTGCCCAGTGTCTAACTATTCGGGCCAGCGGCTTTAGAAGGAGACAGCCCTTCGCATATTCCTTAAGGAGCTGAGAGTTTAGGGGGCCCAGGGGACAGCCAGCAGTAATATCGAATTTGATGCGGGTGTACAGACGCCAGCTAGGCTGCTCTTCAGGCGTAGACAAGCCTTCTTCCGAGTGTCTCTCCAGGTCCCCTGCCTCTGAGGAGGGGGCCCAGGGGGCCCCTCGAGGAGACTGTTTCTGTGCATCATCTGGCTGTGGAGAAGACACTTGACAAGGTGTTGTTCTTGGTTTAGAGGTTTTGTGTTTGCTGTCTCCTTCTTCAATTCTCGTAGAGGTGGCTGTGGTGATGTGTTGTGTTTCTTCTATCTCTTTTAGTTTTTCTTCTTTGATTGCTTCGTCTTCATCGCTTGTTTGGCGTCTGTCTCCTTTTTTCTTAAGGCCTTCAGGTGTATAGAAGGAGGTCTTATTGTTATTAGAAGGACCTGTCCGAGGAGACACTTCTTTGTTAGCTGAGCGAGTACGACGTTTCTGAGGGGTTCTCGGGTGTCTATACACCCCACGCAACACTGGAGGAGCTACCTGGGGGACTATCAGCTCTAAAGAGGTGAAGAGACCCTCGAGCTGCTCTTGTCCTCGAAGGAGACACTCAAGGCTTGTGAGGGCTGCAGCTGCCTCTGCTCGTGAGGGAAAGGAGTGGGGACAGTCTCCTTCCTGTCCGCAAAGGAGACAGCAGCATGAAAAAGGAGACAGACGAGAGCAGCTAGTAGGAGACAACTCAGGTGTCTCCTTTGTCTCTTTTGTACTGCAAGGAGACGGCAGCAGCAGCGCGAGGTCGAGGTCAGAAGCCCAGTCTCCGAAACCCGTAACAGAGGAGCCGTAAGGTAGTAAGAGAGGGGGGAGTTTACTGTCTCCTTTGTTTCTCTTGGCTTTCTTGCTGTCTCCTTTATCCCTGTCTCCTCCATTTATTCTCTGTCTCCACGCAGGCGTTCTAAGCCATTTAGATAACAGCCTCACGAGACTGCGCTTTTCTCTGTCTCCTCTCAGAGAAGGGCGGAGCTGCTGCTCCAGGGCCTTCAACTCTCGAGGGATGCTGCTGCTGCTGCTGCTACTGCTGCTGTTGCTACTGCTGCTGCTGCTGCTGCTGCTGCAGTATGACGGGTCCCCGCAGGGACCCCCCTGAGGACTCCAAAGCGGAGACAGTACCTGCTGCTGCTGCGACGGCCCCTGGGGACAGGCAGGCGCTGGGTCTGTGCAGGAGCCTCTGCTGTCTCCTTCTGTTCTGCTGTCTCCCTCTGTTCTGCTGTCTCCCTCTGTTCTGCTGTCTCCCTCTGACTTTCTTTCTCCTGCTGCTCTGCTGTCTCCCTCTGTTCTGCTGTCTCCTTCTGTCCTGCTGTCTCCCTCTGTTCTGCTGTCTCCCTCTGTTCTGCTGTCTCCCTCTGTTCTGCTGTCTCCTTCTGTCCTGCTGCCTCCCTCTGTTCTGCTGTCTCCCTCTGCTCTGTCGTCTCCTTCATTTTGCTGCTGCTTGCTGAGCCACGGAGTGTAAGGTCTGAGATGGGGGTTTAGGAAGCAGCAGAGGGCCGTGGCTGAGGCCTCGTAGTTCTTAGGGGGCAGCAGCAGCACTTTGTTAACTGTCTCCTTAGTTTGTTGAAGACAGAGACTGCGGGATTTGGAGACTGTCTCCTGTGCAGGTTGTGGAGAGGAGACACCTTCTAGTGTCTCCTTCTGTCTCCTTCTCTCAAAACTGTCTCCTTTAGGACTCTGATGTGTCTCCTCTGTCAAAGAACTGTGGCCCTTAAGCTGGAGGAGACAGTACGATTCTAACCCTGCTTGCTGCAGCAGCTGCTTGCATGCAGCAGCTAGCCGGCGTCGGAGACAGTTGGAGACACATTGTGGGGAAGAGGCAGTGAATACAGCAAAGTAACGAAGGAGACAGTGATAGAACAGATGAGAGACAACTGTCTCCTCAGGGGGATGAAGGGCCTCTAAGTGCTGCAGGGGGGGCCTCTGCAGCAGCTCCTCTATAGCAAAGAGAGCAGCAGCAGGATCTGCAGCAGCAAATGCTGAGAAGACACAAACAAGAACAAATAAAAGAGACAAAGTATAAAAGAGAAGAAACAAAGACACAATATCAAACATAAACATAGAAAACACAAACAATCATACATTAAAAAATACAGAAAAAATATAAACAGAGACAAATACAGAGAGAGAGAGAGAGAAAGAGAGAAAAGGAGACAAATATAGATAAAGATAAAAGGAGACAGATAGAAACAAAAGGAGACAAATACAGATAGAGATAAATACACACAGAGAGAGAGAGGGAGACAAAAGGAGACAAATATAGATAAAGATAAAAGGAGACAGATAGAAACAAAAGGAGACAAATACAGATAGAGATAAACACAGAGAGAGAGAGGGAGAGAGAGAAAAGGAGACAAATATAGATAAAGATAAAAGGGGACAGATAGAGACAAAAGGAGACAAATACAGATAGAGACAAATACAGAGAGAGACAAATACAGAGAGAGAGAGAGAGAAACAAAAGGAGACAAATGCAGACAGAGGGAAAAACAAACAAATACAGACAGACACAAACGCAAACACATGCAGGCAGAGACAAACGAAGACAGACACACGCAAAGACAGACACAAACACAGACACAAACACAGACAGACACAAACAGAGACAGAGACAAACAGAGACAGAGACAAACAGAGACAGAGACAAACAGAGGCAAACAGAGACAGAGACAAACAGAGGCAGAGACAAACAGAGACAAACCGGGACAGAGACAGAGACAGAGACAAACAGAGACAAACAGAGACAGAGACAAACAAAGACAGAGACAAACAGAGACAGAGACAAACAGAGACAGAGACAAACAGAGACAGAGACAAACAGAGACAGAGACAAACAGAGACAGAAACAAACAGAGGCAGAGATAAACACAGACGGAGACAAACGCATTCAAGTACAAGCAAAGACACACACAGAAAGAGACAGAAAAATACGGAGACAAACGGAGACAGAGAAAAATACAGAAGGAGAGATAAACACAAAAAGAGACAAACAGAAGAAGAGACACTTCCCCTCAATTTAATCTAATGACAAGTACTAAAGATAAAAAATTAAACAAAGACAAAGCAACTTGATAAGACTGACAGACGAAGACAGGCGAATACACAGTATAATAAACAATCTATCCGGCAGCTGTAGTGTTGAGGTGTACGTACACTGCAAGGTGTTTAAGGCTTCCCTCTCAGCCCGCAGCTGCAGCAAGTAGTCTGTTAGTATTGTTTGAAACGAATGTGTGGGGTCTTCTTCGTTTTCGGAGTTGTTGATATTAGGGAAGAAGACACGAAGGAGGTTGTGTCTTTGCTTGTCTCCTTTGATTCCTTGAGCTGTCTCTGTCTCCGTGTCTGTCTCTGTCTCTGTCTCCTGTCTCTTCGACAGAAAGTGCTGCTGTCTCCTTGCTGCATCAGCTTGTTGCTGGAGACAGAGCTGCATAGCTGAGAGTAAGAACTCCCCTGCAGGGGTCAGTACTGTCTCCTCCTCTCCCAGGGGACAGCAGAGAGGGCCCCCCCTTTGAAAGAGCTGCTGCAGCAGGTAGTTGGGGTTGATAAGCCTCAGCAGCTGCTGCAGCACATAAAGGAGACGCTTAGAAGGAGACAGAAGGAGACACCTGCGAGGAGAGGAGACTCGAGCAAGACGAATAACTGTCTCTAATGCTTGTATAGCTCCTTCTCTTTCTACGTTATCAAGACAACAAGTGTCTCCTTCTTCTCTGTCTCCTCCCCATAGAAAAGAGACAAGAGATTCTTCTGCATGCAGCAAATCTAAACAGGGTATATAATCCTTGAGAGGTGAGGAGACACCTAAAATATCTCGAAAGGAGACAGTAGGAATATCAGGCAACCCCACACTCATTCGAATAGCCCACAGACAATTCTCTGTCTCCCATGGAGGTGTCTCCTCCTCAATAGCTGAGGTGTCTCCTCTTGTCTCTAAACCTGAGGGAGAGAATAAGCTGCAGAGACACTCCAGCTGCAGCAGGGAAACACTCAGCAGCAACAATTCTGATGTTGCTGAAGGTAGCGCATGCAACAAAGCCCCATTATTTAACAGATATTCTACAGGGCTTGTCATTTCTTATGTATAGAAGAGGCTGTATCTCATCATAGTCTGCGGTGTATGCATGCTTCAGGTGTATGTGTTGTGTGTGCGTGTGTGTGCTTCTCTCTCTGTCTCCGATTGTAGTCCCCTCAGCTGCAGCTGCTGTCTCCTTTGCAGTTTGTCTCTTTTTAAAATAATACTTAGGTGAATAATAATAAGAAAATAATACAACAAAAAGGAGACACATGTAAGACTGTCCCCTAGGGATCGATGGGGATCGTCTAGGGGAGACGATCCCAGAGCATCTGCTCGTCGAAGGTCACTCGTTGTGTATATACACCCCACAGAAAAGGAGACACTTCTTACAGCTAACTCTTCTTATAAATACATCAAGGAGACAAACAATATTTATTATTTCAGGGATAATAAAGACTCTTAAGGCCTAGCTGAAGAAGAGACAGCAGGGCCTCGTGCAAGGAGACAGACAGCGCGAGGCCGAGCAGCAGCAGCAGCAGCAGCAGCAACTGCAGCAGCAGCAGCACAGCAGCAGCAGCAGCGTCGCAGAGACTCTTTGGGGCTTTCGAATTTAAAAATAAACATTAGAAGAATGCATGCAGATAGGAAGAAGGCAAGCTCAGGCTGTCTCCCCTTACGAGGAGACAGGAGAAACAACAGATACAGTCATCTAAGACGCTATAAAGTTAATATAATAAAAGATATATATTATAACATAGTAATAATAATAATAATAATAATAGAAAAGGAGACAATCGCTGGCAGCAGCAAGAGACAGGAGAAATTGTTTAGAGAGATGTAAGCAACTAAGGCAGGTTAGTAAAGAAGAGGAGAAAGGAGACACCTGCAGCAGCAGCAGCAGCAAAAGTGTCTCTTCTCCTGCTGCTAGTAGTAGCATGTTTGCTGCTGCTGCTAAGAAGAGACACTTAGGTCTTCCCTCTGATGCGGCAGAGTCCTAGATCCCTCGAGTTTAAATTAATAGAGAATTTAAATTATCTCTCTCTACTCCCGCTGGCCGTCAGCACAAGCAGACGTCTCCAGGTGTCTCTACAGCTAAATTGATTGAGGAGACAGGATGACTGAGGTGTATGTGAAGGTTATAAAAGGTTTAAGACCCTTGTATTATATTATTATTATTATTTATATAATAAGGGGCCCCTTCATAGTATTCTCCCTACTCTCAATACCATCATCATCATTATACTGCTATATATATATATATATATATATATATATATATATATGTATATATATATATATATGTATATATATATGTATATGCATATATATATATATATATATATATATATATATATATATATATATATATATATATATACATATATATATATATATAGCAGCACTTAGCGAGCTAAGACAAACAAAAACAACAAGAGCCCCCCTAATAAAACTATTACAATTAAATCAACTACGTAAGAAGGGCCTCTTTATAAAATTATTATAATAATACTTTATAAAATTACTATAATAATATTGTTATTATAACATGACAGATATCCTCACAACATTATTATAATATTAATAACTACATACTAACATTATTATAATATTATTATCTACACATAATAAAATTACTATAATACTATCATCTGTACACAATAATATTATTATAAAGCTACTATTAACACATAACAAGATTAGTATAATACTACTCTGAGTAGATAATAAGGGGCCCTCCTTTAACATCATAACTACAATATTATTATTATGAAATAAATATATTTATTTGTTTAACAAATAAATATAATAAATAAATAAATAACACATAACAAGATTAGTATAATACTACTCTGAATAGATAATAAGGGGCCCTTCAACATCATTACTACAATATTATTATTATTATTAAATAAATATATTGCTGCTGTTTCTCCAAGGAGTTAATCTATTAGGCTATACCCCCTCCCTCCCCCCCCCCCAACCCCACCCAGCCCGCTGAGGTGTACAGGCTATCTGTCTCCTTTCTCTTCTTTCTTTGCTAAAGCCTCAAGCAACCCTCACTCGAGTGTCTCCTAACCAAAGCAAAGAGAAGAGACAGAAATAGGTGTGTAAGGCGTAGACTATGGAATATATATATATATATATATATATATATATATATATATATATATATAATAAATATATATATATAATGTATACTTATAAAAGTTTAAGTTCTATACGTACGTATAGAAGCAAGGCAGAATATGTTGCTGTATTGCAACAGAGCACAGTGCGTGGGGACTGTCTCCTCTAATATGTCTCTGCAGGTTGTCTTTAGCAGCAAGAAGTAGAGAGCCAAGGAGACAGATACACCCGGTCAGCTGTACATACACCGCAAGTCACCATAGACTTTGTGTGTTCTTCAGAGACAGGAGACAGTCCCCTTTCGAATTGACTCTCTCTCTTTCTAGAGGAGGAGACAGACAACGAGCCTCCCCTGTCGCTGTCTCCTTCGCACCTTCTGCATGCACATGGGCCTGCAGACGGTTTGCTGTCTCCTTTCAATAATGTTGAAAAGGAGACAGTCTCAGATAATAAATAGAAAGGAGACAGTCTCAGATAATAAATAGAAAGGAGACAGTCTCAGATGCTAGACAGGAGACAGCCTCGTATGATAGAAAGGAGACAGCCTCAGATAATAAGCAGAAAGGAGACAGCCTCAGAATCTAAAAAGGAGACAGCCCCCCATGGAGACAGCTTAAGCTGATAGAGAGGAGACAGTCTCAGATGATAGAAAGGAGACAGCCTGATAGATAGATAGAAAGGAGACAGCCTGATAGATAGATAGAAAGGAGACAGCCTGGTAGATAGATAGGAGACAGCCTGATAGATAGATAGAAAGGAGACAGCCTGATAGATAGATAGAAAGGAGACAGCCTGATAGATAGATAGAAAGGAGACAGCTTAGGCTGCTAGAGAGGAGACAGCTAAAGCTTCTAGAAAGGAGACAGGAGACAGTTAAGATGCAGTTATGACGCCCGTGTCTACGAGGTACGGCACTTCGGCAGCAAGCCAGGGCCCCAGCTGCAGCACAAAGCACCCACACAACACACCTGCTGCCTCTGCTGCTGCTGCTGCTGCATCTGCTGCTGATGCATCTGCTGCTACTGTTGCTGCTGCATCTGCTGCATCTGCTGCTGCTGCTGCATCTGCTGCTGCTGTTGCTGCTGCATCTGCTGCTGCTACATCTTCTGGTGCTGCTGCTGCTGCTGCTGTCTCAATCTGAAGATGAAGGCGAGCTCCACGCAAGCTCTAGCGAGCAGCAGCAGCAGCAGCAGGAGCAGCAGCAGAGGAGACAGGAGACAGTGTAAGGAGACAGTGTAAGGAGACAGGACGTAAGTAGACAACACCCCAACCTACTCCGAGGGCTAAGGCGTGAGCTATGCCAAATTTGGGGGCATTTTTGCTCCATAGAGGAGCGAAATGCGCGTCTAAACATATCCGGCCACCCCTGCATGCACAGCAGCAGCAGCAGCAGCAGCAGCAGCAGTAGCAGCAGCAGCAGCAGCAGCAGCTAAGCAGCAGCAGCAGCTAAACGCAGCACAAGCCACCAAATCCAACAACAGCAATAAAGAGACAAGGGCGCTCCTCTCTACTCTTACAAAAACATAAAACACATACATACCATACACATACACATACACCGCAGGAGACGGCCCCACAAAACCAGCAGCAGCAGCAGCAACAGCAGCAGCAGCAACAGCAGCAGCAACAGCAGCAGCAACAGCAGCAGCAGCAGCAGCATTACCTGTACATTTTGCTGGTTTTACCGTCCAGCTCTGGGAGACGAAGTTCAATTGGGGTTAAGGGGTAGGTTGGGGGTATCTGCAATAAACAAAGAAGAGAGACAGATAAGAAAGAATAAAAGAATAAGATATTGAAAACAATTATTAAACAAACAAATACATAAAAATATATACATAAAAATATATATTTAGAAAGAAAACATATTCTTTGTGTACACCCGAAGAAACAGGACATGTAAAATAAAAGAAAGAAACACAAAGAGGAGATTCATATATATATATATATATATATATATATATATATATATATATATATATATATATATATATATATATATATATATAGAGAGAGAGAGAGAGAGAGAGAGAGAGAGAGAGAGAGACAGACAGAGGGAGAGAGGTAATGTGCATATAAATAATATAGATAGAGAGATGTACACAGCTATAGGTATAGATATAGATAGGCATAGGCACAAATCTATAGGTAGATAGAGTAGACAAATTAGATAGATCAGGTTAAAGGCATTAGATAGATGAGATAGATGAGACAGGTAAGATAGATAAGATAGATAAGATAGATAAGATAAATAATATATATATTTGTTTATATCTATCTATCTATCTCTCTCTCTCTCTCTCTCTATATATATATATATATATATATATATAAACAACTATAATCCTACAAAAATATATGCAGCAATAACAGATCTATACAGATACAGATATGCCCATGGAAATAATAAACGCACACACACACACACACACACACACACACACACACACACAATATGTATATATATATATATATATATATATATATATATATATATATATATATATATATATATATATATATATATATTCGTCGTCTTACATCGAAGGCTAACTCGAATTCGTACTTGGCCATTTCGTACATACACCAACACTTTCCTCTCCATCTGCATGCATCAGAAGATATAAGTACAAAGAATATTAAAATAAATAAAAAAAGATAAATTGAAAACACAAATAAAAATATAAATATATAATAAATAAATACATAGAAGATGTAGATAAGATGTCTATTCAGTTTCTAAGGAACAAATATATTTTAAATATATTAATAATTTATTTTTTTGCTAGTTATTTTCAGGTGTATGTACACCTCAACACAACATTCATGAATGTATAAAATATAAAAAAAAGGGGGGGGGGGGGGGGGAGGGGGGTAGGGTCCGAGTATCTGACTCGGTTCCTTCTTTATTAGCTTCGATTCGGATCCATTCTTTATCATTTTCTTTCGTAATTGTTAAATATTTAATTAAAGCAATATATTCTTCTTTCAAACGCTCTGTCCAGTCAGGGCTTCGGGGTCCCGCATTTATTGTACATAGAGGCAGTTTCGCTATAACCGCACGAGTAGCGGCGTCTGTCATTGTTTATATATATAAATTTATATATATATAAATATATAAATAAATAAAAATTAATAATATTTAATAATATATACAAAAATAAAAAAAATAAAATAAAAGATCGTGATGTCACACAATACAAGAAACGAGATCGAGTAGCAGTAAGCAACAAGTAGATAGATATATAAATATAAACACACACAAAAATTACATATATATTAATGAGAGGCCTTCTGAGATGTCTCGATATTCTGAGGATAATAAAAATAATATTTATATTCAAAAGAATAAATAAATCAAAATTATAAAAAAAAATATATAATATACATTCTCGTCGGTTATGCCAGCCCCAAACGCATGCATTTCTGCATGCATTGCCTTTGATTCTTCTTCTCTCGAATAAATATATAAATATATAAATATATAAATATATAAATATATTTGAATAATATATAATTAAGTTTATATATATCTTTCTTTCTTAAAACTAAATAAAGAGCTTCATAAGGAAGCCTGCAGCAACATTTTGTTTTTATATCTTGTGTTTCTCCTCGCTAGTTTGTTGAGGGGTAGGAGGGGGCCCCCCGGCCCCTCTCTCTACCTCTTCAAATATTATTTAATATATTCTCTCTTCTTCTAAAGTATGCTACAGCATTCATTAGACAGTCAGGGGGGCCCCTGGCCCCTCAAGGAGGGGACAGAAGCACAAGACCCTCTCGTGTTGCTGTCTCTCCCACCTCCCTCTTCCTTTTGTCGCTTCTTGCCGCTGCTGCAGCAGCAGCTGCAGCAGCAGCAGCAGCAGCGTGCTGCTGCTGCTGCTGCAGCAGCAGCAGGGAAGAGCAGCAAACAGCAGCCAGCAGCAGCAGGCAGCAAGAACAGCAGCAAGCACCATTCTCCTTCTATAGGTATTGATCCTTCTACTATTGCGCCTCTCACGAAGCTGTCTCCTTCTCTTCTACCTGCGGGTCTCCGTCGTCTGTTTGTTAAGGATTCACAGCAGCTAGCTACAGAGAAGCAGCAGCTAGCTACAGAGAAACAGCAGCTAGCTCCAGAGAAGCAGCAGCTAGCCACAGCTACAAAGCTACGAGGGACCCTCAACCATCAAACCTATACACTCAATATCCCTGAGCTGTCTCCTCTATCTATAGTGCTGCTGCTGTCTCTAGTAGCTCGTCTGCGGCAGCGACAGCAGCAGCGACAGCAGCAGCAAGTTGCAGGGAATCGAATTATCTATGCTCAACTTCTTGCTGCTTCTCCCTCTCCCTCCCTGCTGCAGCAGATGCATGCAGGGAAGCCCTTTATGTGCTTCTGCTGCTCTCGTCGCTTCTCAACATCTGCAGCAAAGCTGCTGCACTTAGAACGACACATGCGAAGGCGCATGCAGCTGCAGCAGCAGCAGCAGCAGCAGCAGCAACAAGCCATTGGAGGGAGACACTCTATCACATCCATACGGTCAGCAGCAACAACAGCAGCAACAGCAGCAACAGCAGCAGCAGCAGCAGCTCGACAGCCGTGGCCTTCAGCAGCTAGCTGGATAGAGTTAGCAAGCCGTTCTCACACAGATGATGGTATAAGTGTAGGTGCAGCAGCAGCAGCAGCAGCAGCAGCAGGGACAGCAGCAGGAGGAGGAGAGAATGAGGATGCAGCAGCAGGAGCATCAGACCCGTCTGTGGCGCTGCAGCAGCAAATGAAGAGAGCCTTTCATACACTTATATCTTTAGGTAGAGCAGAGCTAAGACAGCAACAACCTACCAGCCCCATAAACAAACAAGAATGCATGCAAGATCATCTTGCTGCCATTCGCTTTCCTTCCTGGCTTCCTCCTTTTGTTGCTACTCTGTTTGCTTCTGAAGCAGCACTAGCAGAACCTACTGCTGCTGCTGCTGCTGCTGCTGTGAATCAGCCTGCTGCTGCTCCTCCTCATTCTGCTGCTGCTGCTGCTGCTGCTGCTGCTGCTCAAGGAGCCTCTACATTCACGGGGGCTGGAGAAGCAGCAGCAGGGGCGTTGGCTCGAACAGGCGCAGAAGCAGGGGTTGCGGGCTCTGCAGCAGCAGCAGCAGCAGCAGCAGCAGCTACAGAAGAACAGCAGCAGCAACAGCAGCAAGGTGGCGGTCTAGCAGCTGTGGCAGCAGAGATAGTGCAGCAGCTGCAGCAGCACGAAACGAAGCTGTGGGAGTGGTGCTTTGCAGCAGCAAATCTTGGCTGCAGCAGCAGACTAGCAGCAGGGGGCCCCTGGGGGCCCCCCTCTTTATATACTGATTCATCATCACCAGCAGCAGCAGCAGCAGCAGCAGCAACAGCAGCAGCAGCAGCAGCAGGAAGCAGCAAAGACAACACATCGTTGAGGTGTACGTACAAGGTCTCGGCCTGTCCGAATCAGTGGAGAGATGCTCTGATGCAGCTAGCTGCTGTTCTACCTGTAAAAAAAGCAGCAGCAGCAATTGCTGCTGCTGCTGCTGCTGCTGCTGCTGCTGCTGCTGGTCCCGTCCGAGGGGGCACAGGGGGCGGAGCGGCGTCGGAGGAGGAGAGGGAGCGTGTGATGCATGCGATCGATCAGTGCGCAGCAGCAGCATCAGGAGCAGCAGCAGCAGCAGCAGCTGCTGCTGCTGCTGCTGCTGCTGTCAGCCCCACTCGTATCCTTATGCAAGAGGCCCAGAGACTACGACAGTGCTTCTTGTGCTGCTGCTCTTTTAAGCTAAGCCTCGATGAGCAGCAGCAGCAATATTACCTTAGAGACGCAGTTGCTGCTGTCCTCAAGAGGCGACAGCAGCAGCAGCAGCAGCAGCTTGCTGCTGCTATCATTGCTGCCATTGCTCCAGCAGTGCGCTTAGCAGCAGTAGCACTTGTACTCAACAGCAGCACCAACAATAGCAGCAGCAGCAGCAACAGCAGCAGCAGCAGCAGCAACCAAAGTAGCAGCAGCAGCAGCAGCAGCAGCAACATGCAGGTTGAGGGGACAACCGAACAGAAGCAGCAAGTGCTGCTGCCGGGGCTGGCAGCAGCAGCAGCAGCACTTGCATGCGCCCCTCTGTTGCGTCTTGCTGAGATGCATCTTTCAGACCGATTTTGTGAGAGCAGCAGCAGACAGCAGCAGCAGCAGAAGCAGCAGAAAGACGATGCTGCAGCAAAGCAGCAGCAGAAGCAGCAGCAGCCAAAGTACATGCAGGTCAGCTCTTGTATTGGGGCGCAGCCTGCTGTTTTATCTGTTGCTCTTGAGTTAGAATCAGCAGCAACGATGCAGCAAACGGAAGGAGGATATCCGACATCCGTTGCTGCTGCTGCTGCTGCTGCTGCTGCTATTGCTGAGGGCCGAGCAGCAAGCGCGGGAGATGCAGCAGCAGCAGAAGCAGCATATAAAAACCTCGTTAGTATGGAGATGGCGGATGGAGAGATGGAGCAGCTGCAGCAGGAGATGTTGGCGCTGCTGCGGCAGCAGCTACCTGCCCCTAAGCAGCAGCAGCAGCAGCAGCAGCAGCAGCGTGCAGCAGCTGCTGCTGCTACTGCTGCAGCAGGTGTTACTGCTGACGGGACCCCACCACCAGCAGCAGCATCAGCAGCAGCAGCAGCAGCAACGCAGCAGCAGCACGAGCATATGGGGGGGGTTGCTGAGGGATATGAATGTTTTGCTGCTGCTGCTGCGCGTAGTCAGCTGACGCTGCAGCGTGTGCTGCCGCCAGATGTGGTGTACATACACCGTGAGTGCTATCTGCAACATTTGCAGCAGCAGGGGGCCCTGTTCCACCTGCTGCAGCTGCTGTTGCTGCTGCGGTGGTCGGGCACGCAGGAGAACAGAGAGGCGCTGCTGGCAGTAGGACGGCTGTTGCTGCAGTTGCTGCAGCAGCAGAAAAGTAGCAGCAGCAGCAGCAGCAGCAGCAGCAGCAGCAGCAG
Source organism: Eimeria praecox (assembly GCA_963920595.1). Lineage (NCBI taxonomy): Eukaryota > Apicomplexa > Conoidasida > Eucoccidiorida > Eimeriidae > Eimeria > Eimeria praecox. Next base: position 5,376,456 of record OY986946.1, on the reverse strand, counting down.
GAAACGCCAGCATCTGTCGCTTTTGTCTGAGCATAGTAGACAGGAGAGACTGTCTCCTATCAAAGTTGTTAAGGCTTCTACTTGTAGTAGGAAGGCCCCACGGAGATTCTAGTGGGTTTGTTAATAACAAGCGCATCACACCTAACCCTGAGCAGCAGCAGCTGCTGCTGTTGCTGTAGCTGTAGCTGCAACAGCAGCAGCAGCAGCAGCAGCTGCTGCTGCTGCTGCTGCACTTTTTGCTGTCTCTCCATGCAGCATATCTATGGTGGTCGGGTGAGACTTCTCTCCTTTAGAGAAGTGTCTCCTGAAGCATTTAAGTTGTCTCCTTTTCTTTGGTTTTGCACAAATATATATATATATATATATATATATATATATATATATATATATATATATATATATATATATATATATATATATAATTTGTTTTTTTTGAAAGCGATGAAGCCTAAGGAGGGAGGGACAGACAGAGAAGAGAGGAGACAGACAAGGAAGTAGATAGTAGAACAGTCAGAGACACTTACTAGCCCCGTCTTCTTTATATATTAACAGTATTCATAGAAGCCATGCTGCATGCAGCTAGCAGCTACAAGCTGCTGCTGCTGCTGCTGCTGTCAGCATACTAGGCAGTAGATTACAGCTAGAGGAGACAGCCGTATTTTTATTTAGATAGTAGCGAGCTTGAATGTTGTGAGTGAGAGAGACAAAAGTGAGGGGTCTGCTGTCTCTATAGAGAGGAGACAGGAGACTGAGAGACACTTCCTCTAACAATCTATGATAGCAGCAGCAGCAAAAACAACCCTCAGCTGCTGCTGCTGCTGCTGCTGCTGCTGCTGCTGCTGAAGGCTGCTGTATAAACGAAGCGAGCTTCTTCTTCTCTTATTTCTGAAGTCTCTTATCAGAGTCTTCTCTCTCTCTCTCTCTCTCTCTCTCTCTCTCTCTATATATATATATATATATATATATATATATATATATATATATATATATATATACATATATATATATATATATATTAAATATACTTTTTTAACGGTGCAGTTATTTTCCTTGTCGTCTCTAAGCTGCTACAGAGACAAACTTGTCCCGAAGAGAAGTAAGTCACATTGTTTAAGAGGACAGCATGAGGCACGACGGGGCGGCAGACACCTTCTATATATATTTATATTTATTTATTTATTTTATTTATTTATTTATTTATTTAATTTATTTATTTATATTTATATATGTATGTATAGTTTCACGTACTGTAAAGCCCGGGGGACTGCGGGGTGTCTCTGTTAGTATGGATATATATGAGTGTAGGTAAGTTCGTATTTCCTTACACTTCTTCTCTCTGTCTCCTCTTCTCTATAATTTCAAGCTGAAGAACAAAACAAAATTATAAAAACATCATAAGTAATTGATGGGAGAGGGAGAGAGAGAAGGAGAGGCCTATGGAGAGATCTGTTTATTTTATAATAAGAAGGACAAAGGCCTACACACTCAAACTCTCACTCGTTATCTAACATGCATATTATACTTGCTCACAACGCTAGCCTGTTTCTTCACTTAAGCTTGGAGCTGAGGCTCTAAGCAGCCTAGCCTAATCTAGCTCAGGGGCCCGCGTCTTAAAGCATAGTTAATATCTATTTTCTATAAATAGATATAGATATATAGACGTAGATATAGGTATAGGGATAGAGATGTAGAGATAGAGATAGAGATATGCATATACATACATATAGATATAGATATTCAGATATAGATATAGATAGATGCAGATTTAGATTTAGTATAGATTTATATTTATTATAGACTTAGATTTAGATATACATTTATGGATATAGATACAGCGCGCGAGGCACTGTTTGTATTGCGACGCTCCATAGATTAGTAGAAAAATCGTTTTGGACTCTGTGTATACGAGTGCGGGTTTTACTTCTTCGCCTCTGGCTCCTGGAGCTGCTGGACTTGTCATGAATTTTCTGTTCCTTCGCTGCATGCTCAGAACCCTACACTGACAGCCCCATAGCTGTTACCCCGTCTATGCGTGCGTTAGATTCGTGTGTCCCTGCTTAAGCATCCTTGTATATCAAGTTTGCCCTTGAAGGATAGCGGCCCCTTCTTTTGCTTGCAGGGAAGGCCACTGAAAGACTGTAGAATTTGTCCTAAGACAGCCATAGACAGCCAGGCTACAACTTGTTATTGAACTCGTTGGTAGTGTTTGTCTTCGTTCCATAGGTATTTTGGTGTCTATGGGATCTCTTCACTGTGCAGATTGTGGTGTTTCTCATATCTGGTAAGGTGGGAGAGAAGAGTTATTTTATGATGGCTTTGGAGACGGCATCGGCTTCAGCAAGTCGAGCGGGCCCCCGAACACCAAGCAAGGCTGTGTAGCAGGGGATGTTAGGTGTTAGAGGTCTCTAAATGCTATTATATTTGTGTGTGTGCTGGCTAGAGAAAGTCAAGAAACTGTTCAAAAGTAGTGTGCAGTTATGATGCATGCATCAAATGGCTTCTTGGCGAGGGGAAGGGGAAGGGGAGGGGGGGGTGCCTTTCAGCAGCCGCTGCAGCACAAATTGCAGCCCCTCAGGAATGAAATCGATTCATCTTTATAGAAGAAGATGGTGGTGGGTGTAGATTAACAACTCAGCCACCTACTTACGATTTCCTCATTCCATTTGACCATCAGCCAGCTGGTGATTCTGTGTGGATATCTTACGATCGGTGTCGAACAGCATTATGAATTCGCGCCAGAATCTTTAAGAAACCCAGGAACCGCAGCTTTCAGTTACACATCTGTGGGAGAATGTATGGGCTTTTCAGACTAGGGGTTTTAGTAATCAACCTACTCCCTTTGCTCTACCTAAAATCGAAGAGGGTATTGAAAGGGGGGGGGGTGGGGGGGGGGGGGGGTGGCGGGGACACATTTGCTGATCAAATGCACAACTACGTAAGCGCTGTTTGAGTCTTGCATTGGTGAAATATACACTGTAAAATCCATCGATCGATTCGTCCAACTTCGTTTAAGAAGTTGAAGACAAACATGAAACTGCATGCATTTCTTGGAGAATTATCTGAGGCTTTAGATGCCACAATTCACGGCAAGTGAGAGTATATTATATATTACTTGAATCAATGGTGCAAACTCAGTTAACCGAAGGACCTTTACTGCATTTCTACTATTCTGTGGACTCTTTGATAAAAGGTGTTATCGTCCATCTTGCACAAAAACGCCTGCACGAAGTGAACCTGAAGAGCATAATCAGCGAAGTGGGTGCTTCTTCTGAAACAGCAAACGATTGCGATCTATGGGGTTATGCTTAGCCTGTTATCCGCTGTTGGGCGGAGCAAGAGTAACCACAGCCAAGCGATTATCTAAGGGGGAAGGGTAAAGTAATTTAGAAGGGGGAGAGAAACGACCTTACAGGAGAGCATCTGGTGTAGCATGCTCTGCATAATGTTGGTATTCGTGTCTCTACTTGATCACAGGTTGACTAGGGAGGGACAATTAACTGTTTAGAGACTGTCTACGCTACAGTCTACAATGCCAGTGCATGCAGAAGACGGGACGACTGGCTGTACTTGCACGTGGGGCTTTGCTCCATTAGCTGCAGCAAGGTAAGCTGCAGCCCGTGACAAGCTGTTCGTTTCCCACCAGCCCCAGGCCCTTGGGTAGTTGTGCCCAGGACGCCTGGCTGCTGCAGGGGAGGTCACCTGCTTTGGGGGGCAGCCAGTTATTGAAGTTTCGTGCCTCTTTGGCAGCTAGTAGCGCTCTTTAGGTAATATCGAGGGCCCCGTTACACCGAGGTTGACTACGAAGGCGTCGAGAGAGACGGCTTGTGAAGCCGTTGGTGACTTTGATACTTCGGATGAGCCGGCAGTGCCACCCCACAAGGCTCTCTTTGTCGAAGCCTTGAAAAGCACTTGGCAAGCTTGCGAGGGATACATAACCGATGGGCCTGCCTATTTAGTAGTAGCAGAGTTTGTTTATTATTTATTTATTGTTTCTACTGCCGAACCCATGTGACCGGTCATACCAGGCCCGTCTAGTGGTGTGACCACTGGTCAGTACGGCACTGTGTGCGTTGTTCCTGTTCTTTCGGGACCGTTTTAACGCGGGAATTTCAGGGAGAAGATGTATATAGCTACTCACTTCCAGGTAGAGTCTAAGTGCTCATGATTTAGGGTGTCAGACGAGACCACAAGGGGGGGGGTGTACCTTCATACTTTGTCAGGAAATTGAAATGCTGCAGGGGGAGCCTTCGGCTTAACAATAGCAGGTAAAGTAGCGTTTAGAGGGGATGTGGATCACAGTGAGGAAATAATTAAAGCCATAATATATGTATATATGTTGGTGAAGCCCTCTCTAGACACTGTACAGAGCGGGCGCCTGTAAAGGCTGTTATGGTCTATTCGCTTAATTGCCTCTATATACTCCTGATAACATGATTCGAGCAAGTGTACTTCTCTAAATTTTTGCATTAATTCTTACTTGCGGGCCAAACTTGTTAATGATAGCATCTTTTCATGGGGAGGCTCGACACTGAATCAAGTGTATAGAAACCCCGAGTGTATGCTAGAGACAGCTAGGATAGAAACCTCATAAAGTAAAGCTCTACTTAGAGCACACTTTGTTTAAGTTTTCTAAAATCCCTCATAGTCTGTTCCTGTAGAGATACGTGAAAACAAATCTAAGTGTATATTCATCTAAGATGTTTCCCTTTCCTGATTTTGCCTCGAAGGAGAGCGATATACACCTGCACGGGGAAGAGACTCAATAGTATTGTGTCTCCCCTTCTACGAAAGATAATCGTAATGATAGCTGTATCTCTTCGGGTGTATTTGGAGAATATTCAAACACCTATCCAGCACAAGTATGAAAATTTCTACATTTTCTCTCTGTCCCCTCATCGAAGCACTTATCATATTGAAGCTATTATCGAAGGGGAAGACACACTTTTTGATTTAGCTCTTCAATGAAAGCGTCTTTAGTTTAATATACTGTAGGAAGTGTAGTCATAAGGACCCAACAAACAGCTTAGACCCCCCATAGAAGACAAACCCTCCACAGTTGATGATGAAAGACTATACTTGTGGCTACTACGTGTTAGGAGAATGTTTGGTATTTCTCTTCTCCTAACCCAAGTAGAAACAGCTACACGAATAACTGCTCCGTTCATTACGTTTAGCTAGTTAGATTTGAGGTGAAGCTGCCAGGGCGTCTCTACCCTTCTTGTTGACGGGGTCACCGAGTCTAGCAACCATCGTTGGCCTTACCATAGAACAGCTGTCTCGAGCGGGGGAGTCAAAGCACTTAAGATAACAGCTAACCCCCCAAGATAGCTAACCTGCTATCCTGTCTCCAGGTGTATTGAGCACATCGGCCAGGCCTTCTGTGGTGAAAGGGAAGAGAGGCTGGCTGTACAGAGGTGTAATCTGCTATAACTGCTACTATCATCAAAGTTTATATCGGGGTAGGAGGAGGCCCTCTGTACGTGTTTATCCTAACGCCGCATGCAATTATTATTTGTTTAGCTACTCTTCACTAGTCAACGCGCAGACAAATATCGATACTTGGGCTTCCCTCTAACCAGCTAGCACTCCTCCTACGCCACCGTAGACTACGATACAGCTTCGGACTAGATGGCTGTGCCTCTCTCCCACGGCTGTGGGTATGGGAAGGTATATGTGAAGAAGACGTTTTTAAATATGATTGAGCTGTAGCTTGAGCTACCTACACTACTTTAGTTATACTCAACAAAGCTAAAGAAAGACCTCACGGCTGTCTGCTTGCCTGACGTTCAACTAGTAGTAGTGAGGCTTTCTGAGGTGTATCCTATACACTGCAAGGGTGAGAAGAAGGAGAGAAAGGAAGTCTACTCGATGGTGAAGAGATATGTCTTGAGATATTAAAGCTATCAACTGTATGCTAAAGAAGAACCCGAGACGACACGCTGCTGTACAGCCCTAAGAAAGACAGAAGCCAAGTCTGGTGCTTACACGATAACAAGCTCCTTCCTATCTTCCCCTCCTCGTATCAGGCTAGAAAGCTGCAATCTTGCTAGATAGAGGAGACACTCCAATAACACTATACTCGCCCTAGACAACACAGCCCTAACCTACATCTAACCTATCCTACCATTGTCTAACTAACATCTTAACAGTTAAGCTAGTAAGGAGGAGCTCTGGTATCTCGAGGATTCAATTTCTTTCAAATAACAAGAGGGGAAAGGGAGAATGAATAAGAGAAGGTCTATTCAATGATAGATAGCCGAAAAACAAAATGTTAGGATCAAAAATACGGCAGAGGTCCCTACTCATAAGACAGCGGTTAACACCTTAAGGTGTATATGGCTGGTGCGGCGGAGTGTATGGCCGCCTAGAAAACGCTGAGAGAGGGAGGACTGTTCGCTTATAGGCAACAGCTGAAAGCCTGAGGGAAGGGAGGTGGGGATAGTTGGGGGGGCGGGAAGGGGGGGGGGTTGGGGAGGGGGGCAGGGAAGGGAGGCGGGGGAGGAGGAAGGGGGCCTCCTTAAGAGGGAGGGGGCATTGCAGGGACGATTTCTTTAAGATCATCATGTCACCGACTGTGTGAATGGTGAGAAGAGATGAACTGTGTTATATACTTGCATTTTCAGCGATATATAAGATAGAAGATATACAACCTCTACTTAGCCTGTTAAACCGCTATCTTCTACCTCCTATCGTACTTTACTTTACCTGCGTGCTGTTATATATATATGTATATATATATATATATATATACATACATATATATATATGTATATATACATATATATGTATATATATGTGTATATATATGTATATATCCTACTCCCCACTCTGCTACCGCTATACTCGCCAGCAAGGGAGGCAGACAAACATACTACTGATATAAAGGACAAGAGGACCCAGCGGGAAGACACCCACAAGTACCGCCTTAGCTAGCAAAGCTCATACAAATGAGCCGCTGTAAGACAGAGACGGCTGTTCTGTATGAGCCTGTGCTGCTGCTGCTCTGTGTGTATAAGAATATCCCTCGATTGACTGTCTCTTTCTTAACAGACATACAGACAGACAGACATACAGACCTGAAGCAGGAAGTGCATGTATATATATATATATATATATATATATATATATATATACATGTGTGTTTATGTATAGATAATGTATAGACGCCCCTGCTTTAAGTGTTTTTGGAGTTGCTCCTCCCCCACACAATCTGTTTCTTATTATATATGTGAGGGAGAAAGCGCGTTGGCCACCAAAGAAATGCCTCCGGCATATATATATGTATATATATATATATACATGTAGATAGATAGATAGATAGATATATATAGATAGATATAGATATAGATATATATAACAACAACTTACAACACTTCACTGCCTCTAATCATGCAAGCTTTGCATGTTAAAACAGAGAGGAGGCCCTAACAGGCCCGTGTTTGCTGTTGCTGAGACCCCTCGTAGCTACACCACAATATCTAAACCCCTAAGCTACCGCACTGCTGTGAGTAGGTTATGGGCGCCCCCAACATCTACTCCGTGAAGGTTAAGAGCCAGGGGGGGGGGGGGGGGGGAGGAGGCAGAGGGGGGGTTAGGGGCCAAGAGGGAGGGAGGGGGAGCTTTAAATGCGATAGACAAGCTACAGACAAGAGGAGACACCAGACAGAGGGACACAGAATAAGGAGACACACCCGTAACATCATGATTCCTCTATGAAGGAGACACACGAAAGGCCCCCCCTCACATACATTTATATACATATATATATATATATATATATATATATATATATATATATATATATATATATATATATATATGGGGGGGTTTAGGGGGTTGACCAGGTGCTGCTGATATGATGTTATAGATACAAGGGCCAGGCTTGAAAGCCATAGGAGAGCTGCAGGCTTATAAGAGAGGAATACTACCTAATCTTTCTTCTGCTAATAAAGAAAGATATAATAAACGGTGTTCCCCTCACTCTCTCTGTTGTCTTTCTGTTGTATTTAC
>OY986946.1:5355946-5358446 GCA_963920595.1 Eimeria praecox | reverse complement strand
GAGCAGGAGTGTGCAGATATATTGGGGGGAGACGGAGGATGTCTCTCAAGTCTGCTGCAGGCGATGACGCAGCAACTCCTCCTCCCACATCTACAACCTATCACGGACTCGAAGGGGAAGCCGATGTGGAGATTGGCTATTGATGTTGTTGTAAGAGAAAGGAGACACACAGACAGAGAGAGAGGGAGGGAGGGAGGGGAGAGAGAGAGGGAGGGAGAGGGAGGGAGAGGGAGAGGGAGGGAGGGAGAGGGGGAGAGAGGGGAGAGAGGGAGAGGGAGAGAGAGGGACAGAGAGACAGAGAGAGGAGACAGAGAGGGAGAGAGGGGAGACAGGAGAGAGGCAGAGGAGACAGAGAGACACAGAGACAGACACAGACACAGAGACAGAGACAGAGAGAGACAGAGACAGAGGGAGGGAGATAGAGAGGAGAGGAGGGAGATTCAGAAGGAGCGCGAGACCAGACCAGACCAGACCAGTCTCCACAGCCTCTACACATACAGAACGCCGTAGAGCATATTAGTATATCTTATTTATCTATCTCCTGCTGCAGTAAGGAGACACCTCCCTTGTCTGCTGTATGTACAGGTCTTGAAGGCTGGAGGCTGTCTCCTCGATGCTATCAGCATGGCGATATGGGGGGCCCTCAAAGCCCTCAAGTAAGCAGCCGCCTGTTGCTGCTGCTGCTGCAGCAGCAACAGCAGCAGCAGCAACAGCACCAGCAGCAACAGCACCAGCAGCAGCTGCACCAGCAGCAACAGCACCCGTAGCAACAGCAGCAGCAGCAACAGCAGCAGCAGCAGCAGCATCATCAGCAGCAACAGGATCAGCAGCAGCAACAGCAGGAGGTTGTAGTATTCCCTTGAGTCTGTCTCTCTTTATAATATTAGTATAATCTGTATTTTTCTTCTGTCTCCTCAGACTGCCAGAGGTGTTTATAGAAGAAGAAGAAGAGAAGGACCAGGGACTCGCACACACGCACTACAAAATATCTTGCGATGAACGGTCAGCTTGTTCACTATGCTAGATACCTAGCTAGCTAGCTAGCTAGCTAGCTAGCTGGATAGCTAGCTGGCTAGCTGGATAGGTAGCTAGCTAGCTGGCTGGCTGGCTGGCTAGCTAGCTAGGTAGGTAGCTATGTAGGTAGATATCTAGGTGGTTAGGTAGGTAGCTAGCTAGCTAGGTATCTGCTCGTTCAGCTAGCTAGCTAGCTAGCTAGCTACTCGTTCAGCTAGCTAGCTTGTTAGCTAGCTAGCTAGCCAGACAGCCAGACAAACAGCTAGCTAGCTAGTTAGATGTTTGTCTCCTTCTGTTGTTTGTTTAGTGTTAGTTTGTAATCATATGCCCGGCCTATCCCCGCATAGTCTGTCTCTTTATTTTATTTATTGAGGAGACACCAAACATCCTGATGTTTGAGGATCCTGTCTCCTCTCTCCTGTCTCCTCTTTCCTCTCTCCTGTCTCCTCTTTCCTCTCTCATCTCCCCTGTCTTCTCTCTCTCCTCTCTCCTGTCTTGTCTCCTGTCTTCTGTCTCCTGTCTCCTCTCCCCTGTCTCCTGTCTCCTGTCTCCTGTCTCCTGTCTCATCTCTCCTGTCTCCTATCTTCTGTCTCCTGTCTCCTCTCCCCTGTCTTCTCTCTCCTGTCCCCTCTCTCCTGTCTCCTCACCCCTGTCTCCTCTCTCCTTTCTCCTCTCTTTTGTCTCCTCTCTTCTCTCCCCTGTCTTCTCTCTCTCCTCTCTCGTGTCTCTCATCTCCTGTCTCCTGTCTCCTCTCTCCTGTCTCCTGTCCCCTGTCTCTCATCTCCTGTCTCCTGTCTCCTCTGTCTCCTCTTTTCTTAGGGTGTCAGCGGGGAAGCCGTATCCGATAGAGACAGTCCCCATTCTTATTACGGCGGCTCAGGTGGGCTTCTGTCTCTTCTGTCTCCTCTGTCTCTTCTGTCTCCTCTGTCTCTTCTGTCTCCTCTGTCTCTTCTGTCTCCTCTGTCTCTTCTGTCTCCTCTGTCTCTTCTGTCTCTTCTGTCTCTTCTGTCTCTTCTGTCTCCTCTGTCTCTTCTGTTTCTTCTGTCTCCTCTGTCTCTTCTGTCTCTTCTGTCTCTTCTGTGTTGTTTGTTTGTGTTTTATTTGTTGTTGTTCTTAAGATGCTGCAATTAAGATTAGTTTGTTTATTGTTTTGTTTTATGAGGAGTTTCTATGATGTTCTGTTGGTTCTTCTTAAGATGCATGCATGCATGCATGCATGCGTATATATGGGGCTTTTTTCTCTAATGGTTTTTGTCTTTTGTGTGTTGTTGTTTTGTTTGTGGTTTGTGTGATGTTAGATTGGAGACACCTATATGTGGGATCTAACAGAGACAGAAGCTGCATGCGGAGACAGCTTCTTAGTTGCTGCTTTCTTACCCTCCGGTGCATGCGTGGGGCTGCAGAAGTTTGGACATGTACTCGCAGACTGTCGGACCCTTCAGACTACTCTGGCCGTAAGTATTCTTACTTTACTGGCACCGTTTAT
>OY986946.1:5338446-5353446 GCA_963920595.1 Eimeria praecox | reverse complement strand
TATTATATTATATTATATTATATTATATTATATTATATTATATTATATTATATTATATTATATTATATTATATTATATTATATTATATTATATTATATTATATTATATTATATTATATTATATTATATTATATTATATTATATTATATTTATATTATATTATATTATATTATATTATATTATATTATATTATATTATATTATATTATATTATATTATATTATATTATATTATATTATATTATATTATATTATATTATATTATATTATATTATATTATATTATATTATATTATATTATATTATATTATATTATTGTTTATATCAAGTTTCCATCATTCCCTGACATACACCTGAAGAGGAGTATTTAAGAAACATAATAATAATTAATATTATTATTATATATTTAATATTTTATAATAATAAAATACTAATAAGTATTATTATTATTATTATTATATTAATTGTTTTTTATAATATAATATTAATAATTTTATAATATAATAATTACGTATAAGAAGAACCTTCTAAACATTTTCTCTCTAAGGTGGCTACAATATAATATATTTATAATTATAATATAATATAATTATAATTATAATATAATATAATTATAATTGTAATGTAATATATTTGTAATTATAATATAATATATTTATAGTTATAATATAATATATTTAAAAATATAATATATTTATAATTATAATATGGTATATTTATAATATAATGTATTTATATTTATAACATATTTATAATTATAATACAATATATTTATAATTACAATATGATATAATTATAATTATAATATATTTATAACTATAGTACAATATATTTATAACTACAATATAATAATATAATATATTCATAACTATAATATAATAATAATTTATAACTATAGTATAGCATAGTTATAAATATAATATGATATATTAATAGCTATATTATTATATTTATATAACTACAAGATAATATATTTATAACCATCATATATTATATTTAGAAGCATAGTATATTATACCTATTTTATAATATATTTAATACTAAAATAGAAAATATTTATAACTATAATATAATATATTTATAACTATAATATAAAATATTTATAAATATAATATAATATATTTACATGTAGAAGAGACAGCTACTTAAGTAGCACCAAGGAGACAACAATCCTTCTTGCTGTATGCAACTCTTCAACTCATATGTATATATATATATATATATATATATATATATATATATATATATATATATATATATATATATATATATATATATATATATATATATATAGGGGAGTATGTTGGGGTGTAGCTGCCAGGAACGACATTTAAATAGTGAAGTACACTCGCTCGTAGAGTCTGTCGTTAATAAACAAATCTAAGATATATCTCGAGAGATTTGAAGCTACACTTCTATTCTATTCTATCTTCTATTCTTATTTACAATATATATATATATATATATATATAATATAATATGTATGTTATATATATATATATATATATATATATATATATATATATATATGAGGCCAGGGCCATATTCAAGTAGTTGTCTATGATTTTTTATTACTTTTTTCTACTGTGTAAATAAACTTAAGATATTATTATTTTATAAACTCATAAACTAACTCAATTATGAGACATAGACATTAAGAGACTATAAATTAATTAAATTGTTTCTATGAAGTATATATATATATATATATATATATATATATATATATATATATATATATATATATATATATATATATTAAATAATTTGGGGGATAAGTAGTAATAATATATATAATATACTACTACTAGGAAGCTACAAAAGCTATAACTCGTTGTAGACAGATCATCTTTCTTAATATTTATCTTGGTAGCAGTTATCTTAGTTTATTACGATAGATAGCAGCAGCAAGATAGTTTAGATTTTGAGGAGAATAAACAATTAATATCAATTTAAATATATATAAATTAATAAAACAAAGATGAGATTGAGTTTGAGAGAAGAAAAATTATATAAATAAATAAATAAATAATCGTGTCTACAACAGATAAGCTGCTGCTGCAAGTAGTAGTAATTAATAAACAGCCCCACATATACGAATACGTAATAAATCTTGATTTGATGCATGCATGCGTTTATATTATATATATTAATGTTTATAATAATAATAAATAAACTTAATTTTATATTATTTACTTGAAAAGCAACAAAGATAGTATATAAATATATATATAAATATATATAAATATATATATATATATTAGATTACGCTACAGCTGTACTGACGGTGTTGTAGTATTGTCTGTCAGCTCAATATAAACAATAAATAGGATATATAGAGTAGTAATTTATATTATTATAAATAAAATATTTAAATATATTTATATTTACATTATAATATTTGTTATATTAGTGTTGTTGAACGTAGATATAGCCCCAATCAAAACGAGATTGAATGAAGTAGGTATATTGTGCTATGGTCTGATGTGTTTATAATAATAAATATATATTAAATATATAAAAATAAATATAAAATAAATATAAAATAGATATACTATTATAAAAAACAAGAAATAATTATATTAATAATAACATAAAGCCCCCTCACCTCCATTTCATACGCGGTGCTGCTGCTGCTGCAGCTGCTGCTGCTGCTGCAGCAGCAGAGGTGGACTGCTGCTGCTGCTGCTGCTGCTGCTGCTGCTGCTGCTGCTGCTGCTGCTGCTGTTGCTGCTTACTTGTTTATATCGTTTATACGTTGCTGACATTCTCTAATCTCTCACTTTCTGTCTTTTTTTATTTATTTAGAGTTTTTATATATTTCTATATACCATTAAACTCTACTTTCTTCATTTGTTGTACCTAAGGTGAGCATACACTCCAATATTCGTTGTACACTATGACGGTGCGCGTGATATGTGTGGATAGGGCGATTTTGTTTGATTTTCTTCTTCTTTTTACAAATATTTATTCTTATTTTTATTTTAAATAATATATATTTTATATTTATTCTTTATTTGTATCTGAAGTCAGACATATAAGCTAGCTTCACCCTCATACACTACACCGCCTGCTTCTGTTCGCGGCTGCTGATATTATTAGAGCTATCATATTTGTGTTTTTTTTTGATTTTACACATTAAATTTATTTATTTTATTTAATATACTCCAATATTTGTTTATTTATATTTTATTTTGATGTTTAATACATCAAATATATGAGTTGATGTTATATTCATGTTATATATGTTTATATGCGGTAGATATAATTTATGTTTATTTTCTCTCTTTTCTTCGTTTTTTCGTGTTTTTCGTTGCTTTTCGCGTATTTTTTTATATATTTTAAATTATATTATATTATATTATTATATATTATTCGATTTATATATATTTATTGCTTTTTTATCCTTGTTTCGGTCTCTCTTCAGGATACACTTATGTCCCTCGACTTCCAGAACCTCGGCGTCTCTGACCCATTCGCCAATGACACCGCCAAGGCTGGTGGTGTCGGCGGCAACGCTTCAACGCATCTCATTCGTAAGCTGCTGCTGCTGTTGCTGCTGCTGCTGTTGTTGTTGCTGCTGCTGTTGCTGCTGCTCTTGTTGCTGGTGCTGCTGCTGTTGCTCTTGTTGGTGTTGCTTTTGTTGCTGTTGCTGCTGCTAGTGCAGTGCTGCTGTGAGGTGTTTCTGTAGGCTTTTTCTTGCTGTCTTCTATCTGTCTTTCTGCTCGCTCCTCGTGTCTTTCTCTCTCTCTCTCTCTCTCTCTCTCTCTCTCTATATATATATATATATATATATATATATATATTTGTGGTGTATGTACGTCCACCCTTGTTTCTCTCGCGAATTTGTGCTATCGCCTACAATCATTGTATTTGTTTGTTTGTATGTTTGTGTGTGTGTGTGTGTGTGTGTGTGTGTGTGTGTGTAATATCTATTATTAAAATATAAAACAACTGTTCTCAACGCCCGCAAATGAACCTGAACTCTTCTCCAACCCCACGAAATCTCAAAGATATAAGAAATCAACAACGTAACGGGCGTAAGAGTGTAACGACAGTGCAAGGTCTTCCGAAAACCTTTGATTTGAAGAAGATGGTTCGGGCTTTGAAGAAGGAGTTTAGCTGTAATGGTACTGTTATAGATGATCCAGAGCATGGGAGTATAATACAATTACAAGGAGATCAGAGACAAGCTGTTAAGGAGTTTCTGGAGAGAGAAGGAATCTGTGGGGCGGAACAGCTTAGAATCCATGGCGTTTAGGGAGATTGTTTGGGGAGAGAGATAGATGTAGAGAGAGAGAAAGAAAGAAAGAGAGAGAGAGACAGAGAGAGAGAGAGGGAGAGGGAGAGGGAGAGGGAGGGAGAGAGAGAGAGACAAACGATATGCTGGGTTTGTTGCTTGCTGCCAATCTTTCTTCTTCTTTCTTTCTTCATCTCGCATATCCTCTTCGTCTTCGTCTTAGATTAATTAACTTATTATAAATTGTAAATTATAAATATTATATAATTAAATTATTTATTTATTTGTTGGTTATTTATTACATCTACTCACTCTTCTGCGGTTGCCTTGTAGTCTGTATCTGTAGCTATATATATATATATATATATATATATATATATATATATATATATAAACGCCTGTGTATCTATATCTATTTGAGACAAAGAGAGGAGAGAAAGAGAGGGAGAGAGAGAGAGAGAAGAGACAGAAGCCAGGGACAGTTGCAGCAGAGCTGCTGCTTTTGTATGTAGACAGCAGCAGCAGCAGCAGCAGTAAGAGCAACTGCAGCAGCAACATCTACTGCAGCAGCAGCTACTACTGCAGCAGCAGCAGGTGCAGCAGCAGCAAGTGCAGCAGCAGCAGCAGCAGCAGCAGCCCCAGGGTTTTTATTATAGTGTAGTTCTACTTCTTCTGTTGCTTGGTTTTGTTGCTGCTGCTGGCTGTTGGGGTGTATGCACGCAACAGCAGCACGGTAGCTAGAGCGAGAGAGGGGGGGGGGAGGGGGGGGGGGAGGAGAGTTGTTATTGTTAGTAGTAGATTATTCAAATTATATAATATTATTATATTATAATTATATTATATTATTATAATTATATTATATTTATATTATTTATCTAAGGAGGCGCAGCAGGCTGTAAGAAGCAGCAGAAGGACAGAGCAGATGTGATGGAAGATGAAGAGCTACCAAAGCAGCTCCTACAGCAGCAGCTACTGCAGCAGCAGCAGCAGCAGCTACTGCAGCAGCAGCAGCTACTGCAGCAGCAGCAGCAGCAGCAGCTACTGCAGCAGCAGCAGCAGCAGCAGCAGGAGCAGCAGCAGATTGCCGGGCAGATCGCTGGTCTTAGGGGGGGAGGACTCAAGAGACCGAAGCAACTTAAAGAAATGCTTTTCTCGAGTTTGTATGACACAGCGATGTACTTAAGAGACAGAGACAGAGACAGACAGAGACAGATTAGTAGATAGATTAGATAGATAGAGATATAGTATTAGGTTTCAGATTATATATATATATATATATCTGAAGTTAGGTAGGTAGGTATAGATTTATATATATATATATATATATATATATATATATATATATATATATATATATATATATATATATATATATATAGGGTGTACGTACAGCTGAACACGTGCTGCTGAACGTTTTAGACTGCAGCAGGGAGGAGGGGAGATAGAAGAGAAGTTAGTAGTTAGTAGTTGTATTTAAATAATTTACATTCTTGAGAGGGAGAGGAGAGTTGATAGTAGGTAGATAGCCAGGTGTTGCTGCTGCTTTCAAACTAGTGCAGCAGCAACAGCAGAGCTGCTGCTGCTGCTGCAGCAGCAACAGCAACAACAACAGCAGCAGCAGCAGCAGCAGAGCTGCTGCTGCTGCTGCTGGAATGACTGGGGAAAGCATTGTAGAGATTTAGCTGGAACGGCTTAGGGAGGCTGCTGGAGTCGCATGCAACAACAGCAGCAGCAGCAACAGCAGCAGCAGCAGCAGGTGCTACCCGACCCTAAGAAGTAGATAGATGATAGAGTAGAAGTAGAAATAATAATAAATAGTAATAAAAGAACTTACTAACAAATATAAGATTAGTATTGACCAAATTAATTAAATTATATATATAATTTAATTAATTTAATTAAATTAATTTCGTTTCTTTAAATTTAAATTAAATTAAATTAAATCAAATTAAATCAAATTAAATTAAATTTAGTTCTGAGTAGATGGTAGAGACAGCCGCACACTGTGTCTGTTGAAGGGGCAGAGGAGACATATATACTCCCTCAGACACTGCAGACAGCCAGCTAGCTAGCTAGCTAGCCAGCTAGCTAGCTAGCTAGCTAGCTAGCTAGCTAGGAGGTGTATAGCTGCGTGGTTTGAAGCAGTTTCTTGTCTCCTGTCTCAGCTTATTTAAATAAACAAAGCAAAATAAGAGACAGAAGAAGAGGAGACAGAAAACACAGAGAGGAGACAGAGAAGATTTCTTCTTCTCTTAATTTTTTTTCGTTTATTTAAATAAGCTGAGGGATATAGAGCATTTAAGGTATACATAAAAATAATTAGAATAACATTTCTTATCAAAGACAGCATATATATATATATATATATATATATATATATATATATATATATATATATATATATTTGATTGTTATCTATGGTACTCATACAGGAGCATTCAGAAGCATAAAACCAGGCTAAATGTATGCAATAAATAAGTAAATAAATAAATAAATAAATAAATAAATAAATAAATAAATAAATAAATAAATAAATAAATAAATAAACAGATAATACTTAAGCTAAGAAATGCTAGAGAATGATTAGGATACTCGAGAAAATGACAGGAAAGTATATAATATATGCTGTCTGTATAAACTGTTAGCTTCTGAGGTGTATATACACCTCTGAAACAGGAAAAGAGGCCTCCTTTATAATATGTACAGAAGAAAGAATAAAATGTTTTTCTTTTGTAGAAGATAAAAGAAAGAAAAAGAATTATTTTCTACAAAAATTTGGGGCTGCATGCATGCAACTTGTGTTGGCTTTCTGTGTTCTCTCATCTGTTTTCTTTTTGTTTTCCGTTGTTTATTTTGTCGATATAATATGTTTATTTTCGTATTTTTAGTGTTTTTATCTTTATAAAAACATAAAAAACAATTATTTTCTACTTTTTTATTCATCAAAATTATTGCTTTACCTCTGCATGCGCGAGCGTTGCTCCTGCGGTACTAGGCTTTACGCCTTGTTTGTGTTGAATTCAAGATTAGAATATAAATATTTGTTTTTATTTATATTATTTTTTAATATTTAAGTGGGTTTAGAGGGAAAGGAGGGCCGTAGGCCCCCCTATTCTCGTCAAATCATCTGTTTTTCTGTTGTTGGATTCAACCTAACAGCAATACTCGAACACGATGGAGGCGCTAGAACGACTTAGTTTAATATCTCGTATTGCTACAGAACTACGAAATCATTGGGGAATTAGTGACAAAGTTAGTTTTATTTATTATTCTCTCTTATTTTCTCTGCTTTCCTTCATATTATTCAACAATTTACCGTGTTCCTGTTGGTATTATCTACCTGCCTATACACCCCAGCTATTGCGGTGCATGCGCACTAGTATTCATCTTTTTCGGGTTTTGGGTTTCTGTATTTATATATTTCCTCAGGGTTTTATTTTATATTAATCTTGTTTAATTTAATAAACGTATTTTAACTTTAATTTAATTTTAATTTGATATTAATTTAATTTAATATTAATTTATTTTTAATTTAATTTTGTTTTTTTGTTTGTTTAGGATTTGGCAGAATTTGTATTACATTTGGGTGAGGAATCAAAATCTTTAGAAGAGTTTCGTGCAAAGCTGAAGGCGAATGGTTCTGCTGTAACTCAGGCCCTTGCAGTTAGTCTATATACATCTATATCGAAATTTGTAGCTAAGAACAGATCCAACAGCAGCAGCAACAATGCCTCAAACACACCACACGGAAGCAGCAGCAGCAGCAACAACAACAACAGCAGCAGTAGCGTTTCCGCAGACAGGGCTGCTGCTGCCGCATCCAGCAGCAGCAACAGCAGCAACAGCAGCAGCAACAGGAGCAGCAGCAGCAGCAGCAGCAGCAGCAATGGGGGTATGGCTCCACTACCTCCGTCTGCTTTCTCACATTCTCATCATCCTCCAACAGAGAAAGAATTAAAATTTCCTGGGCTTTGCATGCAAAATCGTTTTGATAGACCGGAATTACAATTAGAGAGACCCGCAGATGATGCTCCTTTATCTTTGCATGCACAGAAATTATTAGAGAGAGAGAAAGATGAAAAGGAGTTGTTTAAGGAACAACAAGAAGCCATGAAGAGAGCGAAGAATGAGGGATATTGGGGAGGGAGAGACACTAAAACTAGCAGCAGCAGCAGCAGCAGCAGCAGCAGCAGGTTCAGTGCAACAGGCGCAAACGCGTTGCCTGTTGGTGGTGGCAATACAGCAGCAGCAGCAGCAGCAGCAGCAACAGCAGCAGCAGCAGCAGCAGCAGCAGGGGCTCTGAATTTTTGTGGGAGACGAGGGGCTCCTCTCGAACGCTACGGCATCTATGATGGTGTTGTATGTAGAGTGATGGAGTATGGGGCCTTCATAGAATTAGATTTAGAAGGAGGGAGACGAGAGGGACTGCTTCATGTTGCTGATATGTGTAGGGAAGATGGGAGCGCTTGTGTTAACCCTGCGTACGTTCTACAAACATAATCATACCTCTCCACTGTCTGTCTCCTGTCTAGCTGTCTTCAAATATATATGCATGTGTGGGGTGTATGTCTCCTCCTCTGCTGTCTCCTCACAAATGTTTGTGTGGGGTGTCTGTCTCCTACTCTTCTGTCTCCTAGCATATGGTTGTGGGGTGTATCCTACTCTGCTGTCTCCTTTCGTATTTTTTGGTTTCTCCTACTCGTGTTTCATATATAATATATCTAATATAATATATAATCTATATCTATATGCGTAGGCACATATATATATATATATATATATATATATATATATATATATATATATATATATATATATATTGCTTTGTATGTCCCTTCAGAGACGGTGTACGGAAGGGCCAGCGTGTGAAGGTGAAGGTGTTGGCAATCGCAGGTAGTCGACTGTCTCTCACCATGAGAGAAGTCAACCAGAAAACTGGAGAAGACCTCAAACCCAGAAACACTCAGGGGGGACAGACAAGTAAACACAGATACAGACACACACACACAGATAGATAGATAGATAGGTAGATAGATAGATAGATAGATAGACAGACAGACAGACAGACAGTATATGCATGCATGCATGCGGTTTATGCATGCGGTTTATGCATGCATGCGGGGTTATACAGGCAGAAATGTATGCGGTGTATGCATGCGGTGTATGCATGGGGTGTATGCGTGGGGTGTATGTATACATGCTGCGGTGTATGCATGCATGCGGTGTATGCATGCATGGAGTGTATGCATGCATGCATGCGGTGTATGCATGCATGCATGCATACACCGCAGGAGGAGGGAGATGAGGGAGGGTGTAGAGTAAGAGAGGGAAGTATGTTTGTGGTTTGTTAGGTTTTGTGATTTGTCTGTTTGTTTGTTTGTTTGTTTGTCTGTCTATCCATCTTCTTCTATTTCTTTCTCTCTTCTCTCTCTTCTCTCTCTTCCCTCCCTCTCTGTCTCTGTCTCTGTCTCTCTCTGTCTCTCTGTCTTTCTGTCTGTCTCTGTCTTTCTATCCCCGCCTGTTTGTCTCTTTCTCTGTCTTTCTGTCTCTCTGTCTCTCTTTGTGTTTTTCTGTCTGTCTCCTATCTGCTGCTGCAGCAGCCTATCAGTTTCATCTCCTTTTGGGGCTGTCTACAGCAGCATGCATGCAGCATCATCATCATCATCATCAGCAGCAGCAGCAGCAGCAGCAGGCCAAGTGTGTGAGTGTTGTTTGTTGTGTGTGCTGCAGCTAGCTCTCGTGCTGCTTTGTTTGAATCTCTCGCTGAAGAGCATGCACAGGCATTAGAGAAGAAGGGTTTAGGTAGAATAACCGGGGTCAAAATAAATATAGAACAAACAGAGGAAGAAACTGCATACGCAAGAAAAAGAAAGTATATATATATTTATATTTATATATTTAAAACCCTAAACCCTAAACCCTAAACCCTAAACCCTTCATTATAAACACCTTTCATAAACCCTACTCTGAAAAACAAACAAAACGCAGCACACCTCAAGGCCAACCAGATCACCTAGCTTAGGGTTTAGGGTTTAGGGTTTAGGGTTTAGGGTTTAGGGTATATGTTTAGGACTTGAGACCTATGTTAACTGCTCTAAGGGTTTAATGTTTAGGTCAACCGCTTCCGACTGAACCCAAGGGTGTATATAGGGTCTAGGGTCTAGGGTTTAGGGTTTAGGGTTTAGGGTTTAGGGTTTAGGGTTTAGGGTTTGTTCAGGTTAATGTCGGACTACGATAAGTGGGAGGCTCAGCAGCTACAACGTAGTGGTTTAGTTGGTAAGAAAGAAAATCCTTATTATGAAGAAGAGGCGGAGGGGATAGTGCCACACGAAGCAGAAGAAGATATAGAGATTGAGGTTGTTGATGAAGAGCCGCTGTTCTTAAGAGGACAAACTACCAGAGCAGGTTAAACCCTAAACCCTAAACCCTAAACCCTAAACCCTAGTTTGGAGATCATACCCTAACCCTACGTTCTTAAATGATAGAAAAATCTAAACCCTAAGCTACACAAACACGCACATAACCCTAAACCCTAAACCCTAAACCCTAAACCCTAGACCTATCCTAGAGCGGCCTTTTTGGACCCTCCCTTTCTGTAGAGAAGATGATAGGGGAGGAGGTTTAGGGTTTAGGGTTTAGGGTTTCGGGTTTTAGGGTTTAGGGTTTAGAGGCTTGCTAGGGTTTATGTTGCTGTTGGTGTTGTGATAATTGACACTGTCTCCTCTAGGCATGCAACTGTCTCCTGTGAAGATTGTAGCTAACCCCGACGGCTCGCTCGCTCGAGCAGCAGCGACGGCTCAGTCTCTAGCGAAGGAGAGGAGAGAAGTTAGGTATGATATGGCTGCTGCTGCTGCTGCTGCAAGTGCTGCTGCTGCTGCAAGTGCTGCTGCTGCTGCAAGTGCTGCTGCTGCTGCAAGTGCTGCTGCTGCTGCAAGTGCTGCTGCTGCTGCAAGTGCTGCTGTTGCTGCAAGTGCTGCTGTTGCTGCTGCTGTTGTTGTTGCTGTTGTTGTTGTTGTTGCGTGCGCTGCGGTGTTTGTGTGGGGCTTGGGGCGGGCTGCATGCGGGGTGTACATGCATGCATGCATGCATGCATGCATGTTTGTGTGGGGCTGGCGAATTGTCTTTAGTTCTTTCTTCGTGTCTTCTTTTATGCTGCGGATCTTGTTTGCGGTGTATGCCCAGGTCTGCTGCATGCATATGCCTATCTATCTATCTATATCTATATATCTATATCAAACATATATATATATTGATATCTATATATCAATATATCTATATATCAATATCTATATATCTATATCTATATCTGTATATCTATATCTTTATATCTATATCTGTATCTATCTGTCTATCTATCTATCTATATACGTATATACATACATATATATATATATATATATACATATATATATATATACATATATATATATATATGATTTAGGGTGTATATACATCAGTAGAGGTTTTTCTTCACGCCAAAAGAATCGTTTTTTTTCGTGTTTCGAGCTGCCGTTTGCTGCTGCTGCAGCAGCAGCAGCAGCAGCAGCATAAGGATTCGTATGTTTCTTGATATTATCTGTCTGTTTCTTTGTATATCTGTGTAGACAAGCACAAGAGGCTGCTATACTAGATTCTATCCCTAAAGATATGTCTAGACCCTGGGAGGACCCTAACCCTCAACCAGGAGAGAGAACAATTGCGCAGGCTTTGCAGGGATTAGGACAGACCGGTTCGTACTCATTAACGCCCCTTACACTGTTTTTATACTTATATTATATTATGTTTTATTTAATATAATATGTAATATATATATATATATATATATATGTATATATCTATATCTATATCTATATCTATATCTATATCTATATCTATATCTATATCTATATCTATATCTATATCTATATCTATATCTATCTATATCTATATCTATATCTATATCTATATATTATATATATTTTATATATAATACATTATATATAATATATGTATTATATGTGTATTATATATAATATAGTTTCTACTACAACATAATTTGTCTTGGGGCTGCTGAAGCTTAAGCTCGCTTAAGCTTAAGCTCGTGTTACTTCGCCGTATCCTGCTGCTGTTACTGTTGCTGCCTTTATATATATATATATATATATATATATATATATATATATATATATATATATATATATATATATATATATATATATATATATATATATATATATATATATATATATATATATGAATGATGTGTGTGTGTCAGGGTATGAGCTTCCTGAGTGGAAGAAGTTATATTTAGGTAAGAATGTATCATTCGGTATAAAGAGTAATTTATCTATAGCAGAACAGAGAAGGTCTCTGCCTATCTACAAACTTAAGGAGCAGTTGTTGAAGGCCATTACTAACAATCAAGTTCTTATCGTTATTGGAGAGACAGGAAGCGGTGAGGAAAAGAGACAGAGACAGAGAGACAGAGAGAGACAGAGAGAGAGGGAAGGGAGGGAGGGAGGGAGGGAGGGAGGGAGGGAGGGAGGGAGGGAGGGAGGGCGAGAGAGAGACAGAGACAGAGACAGAGACAGACAGAGAGACAGAGACAGACAGAGAGACAGAGATAGAGACAGAGAGAGAGACAGGAGAAGAGATAGTTGTCTTAGTGTTTGTTTTAGTTCTTTTAGTGTTTTAGATAGTTTGTTAGGTTTGTTAGTTTTGTGTTTTAATTGTTTTTTATTTTATTTTATTTTATTTTATTTTATTTTATTTTATTTTATTTTATTTTATTTTATTTTGATTTATTTTGATTTCTTTTATTTTTATTTAATTTAATTTAATTTAATTTAATTTAATTTAATTTAATTTAATTTATTAATTGCATGCATCGTGTTTGAGGAAGGAGATATTCCTATTCTTCTTCCTGCTGTCTCATCACTTGCTGACAGTTAGGGTGTTCTTGCTATATAGGGTTTAGGGTTTAGGGTTTAGGGTTTAGGGTTTATAAGGGTATGGGGGTTTGTTTCTTCTGTGTATCTGTTCTCTCTGTCTCTCTCTCTCTCTCTCTCTTAAATATATTTGGGGCTGTGTTTTTCTTTTCTGTCTGTCTGTCTATTTGCATGCAAGTGTTCGTTGTATGCATTTGTTTTATATTTTATATTTTATATTTTATTAGAATGTATGTCTGTTTATTTGGGGTGTATATACAGGTAAAACCACACAAATGACGCAGTATATGGCAGAGGCAGGTTTGGTTGCAGCAGGCAAATTAATTGCATGCACACAACCAAGAAGAGTTGCGGCGATGAGTGTAGCGAAGAGAGTAGCTGAGGAGTTTGGCTGCAGACTCGGACAAGAAGTAAGGGTTTAGGGCTTAGGGTTTAGGGTTTAGGGTTTAGGGTTTAGGGTTTAGGGGTGGAGGGGGGAAAGCCCTTTTCAGATGTGTATATATATATATATATATATATATATATATATACATATATATGTATATATATATATATATATATATATATATATATATATATATATATATATATAAGCGAACGCTGTCTGTATATCTGGTGTATGTATATAAGGAGTGTTTATATAGTATGTAGTATGTTAACTTATTTATATTTTATCCTGTATAATATATTATTTGTTTGTTGTATTGTAGGTAGGGTATTCGATACGATTTGAGGATTGTACCTCAGCAGATACAATTATAAAATATATGACGGATGGTTTGTTGCTGCGAGAGGCGTTAGTAGACCCGTGTCTCCAACGCTATTCTGTTGTTATGTTAGATGAGGCCCATGAACGGACGATCAGTACAGATGTTCTGTTCGGCCTCCTTAAGGTAAATAAACCTTGCAATAAAAAAATCTAGGGGTTACGGGTTAGGGGTTTGGGGTTAGGGTTTAGGGTTTAGGGGTTAGGGGTTAGGGGTTAGGGGTTAGGGTTTAGGGGTTAGGGGTTAGGGTTTAGGGTTTAGGGTTTTGGTGGTGTCATATGTATTCTGTTCTGACGCGATATTTCTCTTATGTTTGAATTCAATTAAAAATATTTATTATTATTATTATTATTATTTAATTTATTTATTTATTTATTTATTTATTTATTTATTTATTTATTTATTATTTTATAATATTTTAATACATCTTTCCGCTTTTCCCGCGCTTTGTGTGACGTTTCTGAGTCCACGGAGTGTCTAGACAGCTACATGAGCATAAACAGATATTCTATATCTGTTTTGTTTTTATTTTATTTATTATTTTAATTAATAAAGCGGAATAAAAATGCAGGAGGCAGGTGACGGCTGCGTGCTCAACAGCGTAGACGACAGATACCCTCCTTACAAGTTTACTTATATTATTGTTGTTGCTGCTGCTGCTGCTGCTGCTGCTGCTGCTGTTGCTCTGTTTCTTTTGTATTTTGTTGATATTTATATTCTGGTTCTTTCGTGTTTTATTTGCTTGCTGCTGCAGCAGCAGCAGATGCTGCAGCAGCAGATGCTGCAGCAGCAGATGCAGCAGCAGCAGATGCTGCAGCAGCAGATGCTGCAGCAGCAGCAAATGCTGCAGCAGCAGCAAATGCTGCAGCAGCAAATGCTGCAGCAGCACATGCTGCAGCAGCAAATGCTGCAGCAGTAGATGCTGCAGCATCAAATGCTGCAGCAGCAAACGCTGTGTTGGACTGTGGTGTATATCCTCTCGTAGCCTCTGCATGCATGCATTCATAGCTTCTACATACATACATTTATGTTTTTTTGTTTCGTGTTCAAATAAAATAAAATAAAATAAA
>OY986946.1:5323446-5333446 GCA_963920595.1 Eimeria praecox | reverse complement strand
TGCTGTTGCTGCCGTTGCAACAGCAGCAGCAACACCAGCTGCAGCAACAGCTGCTGCAGGTTGCGCCTTCTGCAGCGGCAGTTGCAGCAGCAGTTCTTTTTTGCTGCTGCTGCTGCTGCTGCTGCTGCTGCTGTAAGGGAGTGCTTTGGGGCTTCTTTAACTTGCGGCGGCCCGCACGTTTGGCTGCAGCAGCAGCAGCAGATGCATGCGTTTATCTGCTGCTGCAGCAGCAGCAGGTGCATGCGTTTATCTGCTGATGCAGCAGCAGCAGGTGCTTGCGTCTGTCTGCTGCTGCTGCAGCAGCAGGTGCTTGCGTTTGTCTGCTGCTGCATACGAATAGGGAGCAGCAAATGCAGTGAAGTAGCAGCAGCAGCAGCAGCAGCAGCAGCAGCAGCAGGTGTCACTGCATTCTCGTCTGCTGCTGCTGCTGCTGCTGCTGCTGCTGCAGTTCAGAACAGCTGAGGTGTATCTACATCTCTTGTCTCTATTTCTATTCTAAGTGTCTCTAGAATGCCTTGCTAGTTTGCTGCTGCAGCTTACAGCTGCTGCTGCTGCTTCTGTTGCTATCTGCTGCTATCTGCTGCTGCTGCTGCTGTTGCAGCAGCAGATAATATTTCGTGTGTGCTGCAGTAGATACGTCGAACAACACTTTAGAAAGAAGAAGTTAATAGCGCTGCGGCATCAGCAGCTGCTGCTGCAGTTGTTGCTGCTGCAGTTGTTGCTGCTGCAGTTGCTGCTGCTGCAGTTGCTGCTGCTGCAGTTGTTGCTGCTGCAGTTGTTGCTGCTGCAGTTGTTGCTGCTGCAGCTGTTGCTGCCGCAGTTGTTGCTGCTGCAGTTGTTGCTGCTGCAGTTGTTGCTGCTGCAGTTGCTGGTGCTGTAGTTGTTGCTGCTGCAGTTGTTGCTGCTGCAGTTGCTGGTGCTGTAGTTGTTGCTGCTGCAGTTGTTGCTGCTGCAGTTGCTGGTGGTGTAGTTGTTGCTGCTGCATTTGCTGCTGCAGCAGCTGCTGCTGCGGCAACAAGACTGGCTGCAGCAGTAAATGTGCGTGGTGGTGTTGCTGCTGTTGCTGCTGCTGCTGCTGCTGCTGTTGCTTCATATTGCTGGCAGCAAACGCTATGGCTTCAGATCCAAGAAAGTCTGAGCGTAAGTCTGGCTGCAGCTGCTGCTGCAGCACCGGCAGCAGCGGACCTCGCGGCTGCTGCTGCTGCTGCTGCTGCTGCTGCTGCTCCTGAAGATGCACAAAGATGGGAGACTGCCCCCCTTGGTGCTGCAGTACACTGTGCTGCTGCTGCTGTTGCTGCAGCTGCTGCAGCTGCTGCTGCTGCTGCTGAGCCAGCACGCTGCAGTCATGGGCGGGCTGCTGCTGCCAGACAAAGTGTTTGAGTGGCTGGTGGGTTTGAGGCTGCTGCTGCTGCTGCTGCAGCTGCTGCTGCAGCTGCTGCTGCATCTGCTGCTGCATCTGCTGCTGCATGTGCTGCTGCTGTTGCTGCTCTTGCTGCTGCCAGGCAGGAGACAACATGGGGGAGGAGGCGATAGAGAAGTGTCTCCTGCTGCTGCAGCAGAAACTAGTATTTCCAGCAGCTTCTGCTGCTGCTGCTGCTGCTGCTGCTGCAGCTGCTGCTGCTGCAGGTGTGGCTGCTGCACACCATCGGCCCGTTGGGCTAGTACACCTACGCCGAGGCAGCAAGCAACCATTGCTGCTGCTGCTGCTGCTGCTGTTGCTGCTGCTGCTGCTGTTGCTGCTGGCTTGATTCTTGCAACGATTAGTACTGCTGGCGGTAGAGCTGTTATTGCTGAGGCTGCTGCTTCTGTTGCTGCTGCTGCAGCAGCAGCAACAGCTGCTGCTGCTGCCTGCCCAGGATGGTGTGCTGCAGCTGCTCGGTACCTGCAGCAGCAAATGCTTCTGTGCAGCAGCAGCAGCTCCTGCTGCTGGTGTTGCTGCTACTGCTGCTGCTGCTGCTGTTGCTGTTGCTGGCGGTGCTGTGAACTCGGAAGCAGCGTGCCAATGCAGCAGCTGCTGCTGTTGCTGCTGCTGTTGTTGCTGCTGCTGTTGCTGCTGCTGCTGTTGCTGCTGCTGCTGTTGCTGCTGCTGCTGTTGCTGCTGCTGCTGTTGCTGCTGCTGCTGCTGCACTGATGCTACGGGGCACAAGGATATGGCAGGAAGGAGTGAGAAAGGCTGAGTATCTGCTGCTGCTGAGTCGCCCATAGAAGCAGCAGCAGCAGCAGCAGCAGCAGCAGCAGCAGCTGCTGCTGCTGCTGCTGCTGGTGCAGTATTTCTCCGCGGTCGTAAATGCTGCTGCTCTTGCTCTAGTTGCTGCTGCTGCTGCTGTTGTTGCTGCTGCTGCTGCTGTTGTTGCTGCTGCTGCTGCTGTTGTTGCTGCTGCTGCTGTAGCTGCAGCAGCTGCTGCTGCTGCAGCATGAGCTCACAGTTTCCTCGCATGCGGCCAACAGCATCAGACATATCCTGCAGCATCTCAGCAGCAAGACAATCAACAGCAGCAACAGCAGCAGCAACAGCTAACAACCAGCTGCTTCTGCTGATGCAGCATCCGCCCCACAATGTCTCCTCTATAGCAGCAAGACGCTGTAAGGCAGGGCTTTGCTGCAGCAGCTGCTGCTTCGCTGCTCCTAGCTGCTGCTGCTGCTGCAGCTGCTGCAGCAAATGCTGCTTCTCCCCAACAACGAGGAGCAAGCAACTTCTGTTCTCTCGCTCTGCTGCAGCTGCTGCTGCTGCAGCAGCTGCAGCAGCAGCAGCAGCAGCAGCCGCTGTAGCTGCTGTTGCTGAATCTGTGAGAGAAGTTTCTGCTGCTTTTGTTGCTGCTGCTGCTTTTGTTGCTCCTGCTGCTGCTGCTGCTGCTGCTGTCATTCGAAGCCCCACAGCAAACTCACGGGTTAGCTGCTCCCGCAGCAGCGTCAGGTGTACGTACACCTCAGCAGCAGGAAACAAAGAAGAAACAGATTTTGCTGCAGCAACAAGCCGATCCTGAATAGAAGTACTGATATTTAAATATCTTTCTTCTAGTTGTGCTGCAACAGCAACATTCTCTGCTGTTGCTGCTGCTGCTGCTGTTGCTGCTGCTGCTGCTGCTCTTGTTGCTGCTGTTGCTGCTGCGAAGTCATACCTGCCCGCTGCTGCTGCTGCATGCCACGCCTGCTGTTGAGCCTGTTCGTCTCCACTGCCTGTGCGTTGTTGTTGCTGCTGCTGCTGCTGCTGAGGGTGCTGCTGGTTTTGCTGCTGCTGCTGCTGCTGCTGCTGTCGGCGTGCATGCAGCGCAGCAAGCTGCTGTGTTGCTGCTGTCTGCAGCTCTTCTGCTGCAGCAGCCCATTCTCTGAATATCTGTTTCTGCTGCTGCTGGCTGGCGGTGTCTACATTTTGCAGTGCTGCAGCAGCAGCAGCTGCTGCTGCTGCTGCTGCAGCAGGAGTTGCTGCTTTTGCTGCAGTCACGGTAGTTGTTGTTGCTGTTGTTGTTGCTCCTGCTGCTGCTGCTGCTGCTGCAGCAGCAGCAGCAGCAAGAACACCGCGGGTTGCTGCTTGTGTCTCTCCATACCAAAGAAGGGAATCGTCATCTAAGTCTGTTGCTGCAGCGCAGCACGACAGCCTCTCAGCTTGCAGCTGCTGCAGCAGCTGCTGCACTACCGGCAGCTCAGCTACAGCAGCAGCTGCTGCTGCTACGTTTGCTGCTGCTGCAGCAGCAGCAGCAGCAGCAGCAGACTCTCTCTGCCCCTCTACCAAAGCTGAAGCGGGAGCGCTGCTCTTTTGAAAGACCCACGTGGCCTTTCCTTGTTCGCAGCTGCAGCTGTTGCTGCTGCTGCTGCTGCTGTTGCTGCTGCTGCTGCTGCTGCTGTTCCTGTTGCTGTTGCTGTTGCTGTTGCTGCTGCTGCTGCTGCTGCTGCAGGGCCATACAAGATGAGGGGAGCAGCAGATAGTCAGAGGAGAAGATATATTTGCTGCTTTGTTGCTCGCACTACTAGGAGTTGAGGTTCTGCCTCTGGCGCCGCTGCTGGCTGTTGTGCTGCAGCAGCAGCTCCACGCCTCTGCATGATACAGAGGCTTCCCCCCTGCTGCTGTTGCTGCTGCTGCTGCTGCAGCAGCAGCAGCAGGAGGAGCAGCAGCAGCAGCAGCAGCAGGAGCAGCAGCAGCAAAAGAAACGGGCGTGTTTTCGTTTGTCTCAGCGCCAAATACCAAACAGTGCGTCGGGTGTCTCAGCTGCTGGAGAAGCTGCCGTTGCTGCTGCTGCTGCTGCTGCAGCAAAAGCTGTTGCTGCTGCTGCTGCTGCTGTTGCTGCTGCTGTTGCTGCTGCTGCTGCTGCTGCTGTGGGGGATTGAGGGGCAGCCAGGGGTAATGAGGGTGAGAGAAGATTGCTGAGGGGCCTCCATAGAAATGCTCTTGTGCATGCAAAGCAGCCTGCTGCACAGGCAGCAGCTGCTGCGTATCTTGCTGCTGCTGCGTATCTTGCTGCTGCTGCTGCTGCAGCTGCAGCAGCAGCTCCTGTTGCTGCTGCTGCTGCTGCAGCTGCTGCTGCAGAGACAGGCTGAGCTGCGGCGTCTCCTCAGCTACAGTCTCGTGAGAGTAGCTACCAGCAGCTCGCTTTCTGCTGCTGCAGCAGCACTTAATACTTCCCTCGCTGCAGCTGTTGCTGCACCTGTTGCTGCAGCTGTTGCTGCAGCTGTTGCTGCTGTTGCTGCAGCCGGTGCTGCAGCCGCTGCTGCAGCCGCTGCTGCAGCACGAAGCACCCGCGGCAGCAGCAGCAACACAGGGCGCAGCGCATGCCTGCTTCCTTCGCTGCTCAGCCTGATATGGTTGCTGCTGCTGCTGCTGCTGTTGCTGCTGCATCTGGTGCAGCATCTGCTGCTGCTGCTGTTGCTGCTGTTGCTGCTGCACCTGCTGTATTTGTTGTCTTTGCTGAACCTGCGGCTGTATCATCAATCTCTGCTGCTGCTGCAGCTCTTGTTGCTGCTGCGCTTGCTGCTGCTGCGCCTGCTGGTGCAGCAGATGCTGCTGCTGCTGCTGCTGCTGCTGCTGCTGCTGCTGCTGCTGGGGGCCTGCAAAGCTGAAGGGCTGCACGGCTGCTGCTGCCGGCAGCAGCAGCTGCTGGTGTATGTTTGTCTTCTGTCTCCACGGCTTCTTGCTGCTTCTCTTCTCGTTCTTGCTGCATCTCCTGCTGCAGACGTTGGTGATGCTGCTTCTGCTGCTGCATTTGCTGCTGTTGCGGCTGCTGCTGCTGCTGCTGCTGCTGCGATGGCGCTGGCGAGGGCAGCAGCAGCTGCTGCTGCGGCTGCGCTGCAGCCAGCTGCCGAGCATAACGCTTGCGGGCTGTTGGACCTGCAGACTCGCTGACAGGTGCTGCTGCTGCTGCTGCTGCTGTTGCTGTTGCAGTTGATGCTGCGGCTGTTCCTGCAGTTGATGCTGCTGCAGTTGCTGCAGTTGCTGCTGCTGCTGCTGCTGCTGCTGTTGCTGCTGTTGCTGAAGGGCTTCTGAGCCCGCCGCAAACCAACGCGTGGCCTCGGAGACACTAGAGGAGACAGCCGCAGCGCCAGCAGCAGCAGCAGCAGCAGCAGCAGCACCAGGAGCAGCAGCAGCAGGAGCAGCAGCATGATCTGCGTCAGCTGCATCTCCCACTGCTTCATTGCTAAGGCAGTTCTGTCTCTCTTGAGGTGTATCGACAGCTCTTACGAGGGGAAAAGCTGGAGCAGCAGCAGCAGCAGCAGCAGTAGCAGCAGCAGCAGCAGCAGCAGCAGCAAGTGCCGCATTCTCTTTTGTTTTTACGATTTCCCCCCATGATTCTGAGTCGTGAAAGTGTGCTGGTATCTGCTGCTGCTGCTGTTGCTGCTGCTGCTGCTGCTGCAGCTGCTCTTCCTGCTGCTGCATGCTGCTGCTGCTTTGGAGCTGGGAGACTGCTGCAGCGGGTCTCGGCCTCTGCTGCGGTGTATGGGGACGGCAGCACGAAGTAGCAGGAGCAGCAGCAGCAGCAGCAGCTGCTGCTGCTGCTGCTGCAAACGAAGGCGCATCCGAAGGAATCCGCAGAAGGAAGGAGCTGCACTCGCCTCTAGCAGCAGCAGCAGCAGCAGCAGGAGCAGCAGCAGCAGCAGGAGCAGCAGCAGCAGCAGCATCAGCTGCTCGGGCCTGCAGAGGCTCGAGTGCAGGTGTATGCTCAGAAACCATGTTTACCTGCTGAGGCAGCAGCAGGCGCCGTTGCTGCTGCTGTTGCTGTTGCTGCTGCTGCTGCTGCTGCTGCTGTTGCTGCTGTATCTGCAGGCTTTGCTGCAGTTGCTGAGGGTGCTGCAGCGCCGGCTTCGTTTCCCGTGGCAGCAAGCAATCTAGTGAGTATCTGCTGCTGCTGTTGCTGTTGTTGCCGTCGCTGTTGCTGCTGCTGCTGCTGCTGCTGTCGTGGTTGTTGTTGCTGCTGCTGCTGCAGCCGTTTCTGTTGCTGGTAGTGGCGTTGCTGCTGCTACACTGCAAAGGGCGAGGGGTAGACAGAGACAGAGAAGGGTGCGAAGAGAGACAGCTGCTGCTGCTGCTGTTGCTGCTGCTGCTGCTGCTGTTGCTGCTGCTGTTGCTGCTGCTGTTGCTGCTGCTGTTGCTGCTGTTCCTGCTGCTGCTGCATTTGCTGTTCTGAAAGAGAAGAGCAGGAGTATCTTCAAGAGCCGCAGCCCCAAGACTGACGCCGCTGCTGCTGCTCTGTCTGCTGCTGCTGTTGCTGCTGCTGTTGCTGCGGCTGCTGCTACTGGTGCTCGTGCTGCGGCTACTGCTGTTGCTGCTGCTACTGTTGCTACTGCTGCTGTTGCTACTGTTGCTGCTGCTGCTGCCAGCACAAGGAGAGAAGGGACGAAGAGGCTGTGGGGTTCGAAGAAGATAGAGATCGTCGGCAGCCTTTTGCTGCTGCTCTGTCTGCTGCTGCTGCTGCTGCTGTTGCTGCTGTGGCTGCGGCTGCTGCTGCACCTGCTGCACCTGGGTCTGCTGCTCTGCGTTCTTCTGCTGCAGCTGCTGCATGTGCTTTCGTTGTTCTTCCTGCTGCTGCTCCGCGTGGTGCTGCTGCTGTTGCTGTTGTTGCTGCTGTTGCTGCTGCAGTTGCTGCTGCTGCTCCTGCTGCTGCAGCTTGCTTGTCAGGGCCCGAGACATCGTCTCCTCATCGTGCTGCTCTGCCTCTGCTGCTGCAGCTGTTTCTGCTGCTGTCTTTGCTGCTGCTGCAGCTGTTCCTGCTGCTGTCTTTGCTGCTGCTGCAGTCATAGGCGAGAAGACAGCAAGGCCTTGGGGTGTCTGTGATGCTGCTGCGCTGCCGGCTGCTGCATTCACTGCTGCTGCTGCTGCTGCTGCTGCAGCTGGTGCTGCTGCTGCTGCTGCTGCTGTTAGGTTAACCCCACTGCCAGAGCCATCGCAGGGCTGCAGCTGATCAGCCACAGCAGCAGCAGTTGCTGCTGCTGCTGCAGTCTGCTCGCATCCAGCTGCATCATCATCAGCAGCAGAAGAAGAAGCAGCAACAGCAGCAGGAGCAGCAACAGCAGCAGCAGCAGCAGCAGGGCTGTATGAAGGGTTTACTACTGCTTCTGCTGCTGCTGTGTCTGTGAGCTGTATTTCCAGGGACAGCCGCTGCAGCCACACAGTGAACCTGAGCAAAACAGCAGCAGCAGCAGCAACAGCAGCAGCAGCAGCAGCAGCATGAGCAGCAGCAGCAGCATGAGCAGCAGCAGCAGCATGAGCATGAGCAGCAGCAGCAGCACGAGCAGCAGCAGCAGCATGTTGAGTTGAACAGGCTGTTGGCCTTCACCAGCATCTGCTGTTTAACAACCTTGTTAGGTGTGCGTACACCGGAGTGTTCCTGTCTGCTGCTGCTGCTGCTGCAGCAGCAGCAGCAGCAGCAGCAGCAGCAGCAGCTGCTGCTGCTGCAGTTAATGTGTGTGCAGTGTCTGCTTGTTTTAAAACACTGTCTCCTCGGGTGTATGCTCACCTAACTCTCCCCTGTTTATCTTTACATGTTAATTGATAGAACTTCTCTATCAACAAAGAAGACAGACGAGGTAGATATAAGCTCAACACAGTGCGAAAGTGCTGTCTGATAGAAAACAACAAACCCTAAACCCTAAACCCTAAACCCTAAACCCTAAACCCTAAACCCTAAACCCTAAACCCTAGACCCTGAGGTCATTCATATTCGTAGCACATAATCCCAGTCAAAAGAAGCAGATAAGAACACCAACAGGCCCCACAGAACGCCTCAAGCCACGGCAGCAGCACCAGCACCAGCAGCAGCAGCAGCAGCAGCACCAGCAGCAGCAGCAGCAGCAGCAGCAGCAACAGCAGCAGCAGCAGCAGCAGCAGCCAACACTGACCTGCTGATACACTGGGCATTCTGACTATCGGCTCCTCTCAAAGCCTCCTCGAGGGCTGCTATTCCTTCTACCTTCGAGGACCCTGCTTGTACGCTTCCCTCCTGCAGCAGCAGCCGCTGCTGCTGCTGCTGCTGCTGCTGCTGCTGCTGCTGCTGCTGCTGCAGGTCCGTAGGGACAGTTGCGGTCTTAACAACCTCAGCAGCCCATCGAAGAGATTCTCTGTATGCCTCGTGTTTCTCGTAGAGCAGCTGATTGATAAAGAAACCTGCAGTCAACCTGCAGCAGCAGCAGCAGCAGCAGCAGCAATAGCAGCAGCAGCAGCAGCAACAGCAGCAGCAGCAGCAGCAGCAGAAATATCAACAAAACGGGGTTTACAGACAGCCAAGCAACCAAAACGAGTTGTACGTCTCTTACGAGCTGAAGATGGAGCATGCGGCAGCATAGCCCAAGCAGCAGCAGCAGCAGCAGCAACAGCAGCAAAAGCAGCAGCAACAGCAGCAGTTGCTGCTGCAGCAGCAGTACGTACACTGGAGCGCAGCACTTCGCCTGTAGCTGCTGCAGCGCGATGCTAGTTTCTACTTGAGATATATCAGCAGCAATTAAATCTGCAAAGGCTTCTAGCCAGGGCTGAGTCAGCTTCCTCTCTATAAACAGCAGCAGCAGCAGCAACAGCAGCAGCAGCAACAGCAGCAGCAGCAACAGCAGCAGCAGCAACAGCAGCAGCAGCAGCAAGGCGCCAGCACCACATTGGAAGTCGCTTCAGCAGCAACGAGAACTGCTGCAAGCAGTAGCAGCAGCAGCGAAATCATCATCATCAGCAGCAGCAGCAGCAACAGCAGCAGCAGCAACAGCAGCAACAGCAGCAACAGCAGCAGCAGCAGCAGCAGCAAATGCAGGGAAGCCAGCGAGTCTAACCGAGCAGCTGAGCTTCTTCCTGTGACGGCCGACCCTCATCTGCAGCAGCAGCATTTTCTGCTGCATCGTTCGTTTGCTGCTGCGCGTTGCTGCTGCCCCTAGCGACAGATGCAGCAGCAGCAGCAGCAGCAGCAACAGCAGCAGCAGCAGCAGCAGTACATGCATGTCTCTCAGTCTTCTCCTCTCGTTCAAAAGAAACATCATCAGGACATCCTGCTGCTGTTTGTCTCCACGCCTGCTGCAGCAGCTGCAGCGCTTGCGACCGATCCACAAGCCTGCAGCAACAGCAGCAGCGGCAGCAGCAGCAGCAACAGCAGCAGCAGCAACAGCAGCAGCAGCAGCCAGAGGATCTCACGGACATTCAAGCAATGCGGGATTGTGGGGCTCGTCTAACGTCTCATCAGCAGCTGCTGTTGCTGCTTCTGCTTCTCCATCTGCTGGATCTGCTGCTGCTGCCGCTGCTGCTGCTGCTGCTGCTGCTGCTGCTGCAGTAGTTGCAGTGTATGCTGACCTTTCTGCCATTCTTCCTAATATGATTTGAATATACTCATCAGTAAAAACAGCAAAGGAAGGACTTCGACTGTCTCTCCTCGTATGTGTGTCTCCTTTTATGTTTTGCTGCTGCTGCTGCTGCTGCTGCTGCTGTATCTGCTGCTGCTGCTGCTGCTGCTGCTGTTGCTGCTGCTGCTGCTGCAACTGCTGCTGCTGCTGCTGCTGGTGTTTTGTGTTTTCTTCTTCGCCGACATCATCTCGATCTAAT
>OY986946.1:5300946-5315946 GCA_963920595.1 Eimeria praecox | reverse complement strand
GAGTTTTGCTGCTGAGACTATCTGCAGCACCCACAGCCCACAGCAACAGCAGCAGCAGCTGCTGCTGCTGCTGTTGCTGTGCTGCTGCTGCTGCATCTGTGCTGATGCAGCAACAACGCAAGAGCTGCTGCTGCTTGCTGCTGAGTCCTGCTGCTGCAGCTGTTGCTGCTGCTGCAGCTGTTGCTGCAGCAGCAGCTGTTGCTGCTGCCCGGTCTTGCTGCAACCTGCTGAATCCTGCTGCTGCAGCACAACAAGAGCTGTTGCTGCTGCTGCTGAATCCTGCTGCTGCAGCACAACGAGGGCTGCTGCTGCTGCTGCTGCTGAGTCCTACTGCATGCTGCTGAGTTCTGCTGCTGCTGCAGCAGCACAAGGTGTTGCTGCTGCTGTTGCTGCTGCTGCTGCTGCTGCTGCTCGTTCCTGCTGCCACGAGGGCTATTGGTGCTGCCGAGTCCTGCTGCTTGCTGCTGCTGAATCCTCGTTGTGCTGCTGAGTTGTGCTGCAGCAGCACAACGAGGGCTGCTGCTGTTGCTGCTGCTGCTGCTGCTGAGTCCTGCTGCATGCTGCTGCTGAATCCTGCTGCAGCAGCACAGCTAGAAGAGCTGTTGCTGCTGCTGATTCCCGTGGCCTGCTGCTGCATCTGCTGCAGGAGCAGCAGCAGCACAAGAACTGTTGTTGCTGCTTGTTGCTGCTGCTGCTGCTGAATCCTGATGATGCATGGCGGCCGTTGCTACTGAGTCCTGCTGCTGCTGCAGCAGCAGCAGCAGCACAAGAACTGTTGTTGCTGCTTGTTGCTGCTGCTGCTGCTGCTGCTGAGGCCCTCTGCTGCTGTGTCTGACAGCAGCAAGAGCACCACCAACCCAACTAGGTGCTGCTGCAGCACGCAGCTGTTGTTGCTGCTGCTGCTGCTGCTGCTGGTGCTGCTGGGGCTGGCAGGATCAATCGACTGCAGCAGCAATATTATTTTGCTGCAGTCGAAAAGGAGTTGAAACTGTTGTTGCTGCTGCTGCTGCTGCTGCTGCTGTTGCTGCTGCTGCTGCTGCTGCTGCTGTTCTAAATAGGGGGGAAACAGGAAGAAGAAGAATGTGTTGTTATACAACTTAGTATATAAACAACAACAAATATATATCTATATAATAATATATATCTATATAATAATATATATCTATATAATAATATATATCTATATAATAATATATATCTATATAATAATATATATCTATATAATAATATATATCTATCTATATAAAAATATATATATATCTATCTATATAAATAATAATATATCTATATAATAATATATAATATATATTTATAATATATATACTCTATAATACATTATATAATATAATGTATTATAGATATGTATATATATTATATATAATTAATATATATATATATATATATATATATATATATATATATATATACATATATATGTTATATACATATATATTATAATTATATTTTAATTATATATATTTATATAATTAAAATAATATTATAATTACATTAAATATAATTAGAATATTATATAATATAATTATATTCTATATATAATAAAAATAAAACTAAACATATATATCCATATATATATATATATATATATCAAATTATATATAATAAATATATTTATATATATATATATATATTTATATATATATAAATATATTAAATTTACTTCTTAGCGGGTTGTACCTTCTGTGGGGGTTGTGGGGGGGCCTCTGTGGTAGCTAGCTGTACACACTGTTCCTTGAAATCTGTTTCATAACAAGTGAAGGGGACAGTAGTGGTTTCAGATTTGAAACATGTTCCAATTCTTTCTCCTCGTACATGTTTACAACGGATGTGTGGCTCCCTCTTGGGGCAAGCATACTCTTCACTCTCTTGTATAACTGTTGTACATGTCCCCATATCATATGCCGGCACATTAACACAATGCTCTTCCTCTATATGTTCAGGACATGGATATTCTACATCATCTACTCGCGTGTCTATACAGGGTGTGTCTACAGTCTGTTCTTCATCCTTGCATACTTCCTCAAACTCATGATGTTTACAAGGTTTTTCTATATGTCTGAATAGAGTAGCTGTACATACACTCCGTCTTGGTTTTTTAATCTCGTGACATCTTTCAAAAAATTCATGACGAGGACAATCAAATGTTTCCTTTCTAGTTGTAAATTTATATCCCTTCCTCGGCACAGTTTTAGGTACATCTATACATTCATTAAAATGTTGTATAGCTGAGCAAGCTACTTCTTCTTCTTGTGTTACTTGTCTTGTGCAATTTTTTGGTATTTCTTTTAATTCCATATCACATTGTATGTCTGCTACTTCCTTGGGGCACATATGTTGTTGTTTTCGTTCTACTTCTCGTGTACAGACCTTAGGTACAGATATATGTACATCCTCTGTACAGGGATATGTCTCTATTTCTTCTGTATCGACCTCAACAAACCTACACTTCCCCTTCTTCCCAGCAGCAGCAGCAGACAGCAGTCTTCCTTTCTTTTTATATTCTCCGCATCTTTCTACTTTAGCTTTGAGAGGAACACGTCTTGTACAGGTTTTAGGGACTTGTTGTGTTTTAATTTCGCTACAATCATATGTCTCTAAAGCTTTAATTATCTTCTCGCAGGGTTCCTGTATAACCTTCTTAATATCTATACATTTCTTCTCCCACTTCTCTTCATTACAAGGATATTGCTCTTCTGTTAATGTGCTTCGTAAACATTTACCGTGATCGATCGCACTTCTCTTTGTACAATGTCTCTCCATAACTACTTCTTCATATGTATACTCTTCTGGGGCTTGTACCTCACGTTTACATTTGTTAGCTGTCACAATCATATCTACAGAGCATTCCATAGAAGTCTCGCTTCCCCAGCATTCATATTCCTGTTTATACGCCTCATAATCAATGCACTTTCCTTCTGTTGGCTTTGCTACGATCTCACATTTAGGTATAGTAATCGATTTAGGACAAGTAGTAGCATACTTCTCTTCTACTTGTTTAATACAGTTCTTTTTAATTGTTTTCGGGACCTTTGCACATAACTTCTGTTGGGAAGCTTTCGGACATTGAAACTGCACTTCTCTTTCCACTAGACGATGGCATCGGCCCTCTCCATCTTGTTGACTTACAGCACAATATTCATGGGAGAGAGGATGGGGGCAGCTGTATGGTCTCGAAACAGTTTCATCCCGATAGCAGGTTTTTTCTACACTATAGGGGACCTCAAAACATTCTTCTTCTATATTTAAGGGCAGAACAGGCTCTGGAGGAGAAGGAGGGGATTTACTTGGGGGAGGGGATGGCTCAGATTTTTTCGGTGTTGGGGGTGGTGCTGCTGCTGCTGCAGGCTTCTTTCCAGATACAAATAATATAGTGTTATTGCTGCCTCCTGCTAGTGCAGCTAATAAAACAAGCATAGGACCTGCTGCCACACGCCTCATTTTCTTTTATTATATGGAGGATATTATGTGTGGCGATAGAGAAGAAATAGTGAGAAAGAGGAGAGAAGAAGAAGTTTTTATATATATATTTATTTATTGCTTAGATAGAATCGCAACTGCAGCAGCAGAAACGCAGTGTATATACACTTGCTAGCTGCGATCGAGTTAGCTCATAGCTGAAACTAGCGTTGTTTGTAGCTACTTTTCTTCATTTTAAAAACTATTTTGTATATAATTTTATATTTTTTATATTTTAAATATATTTAAAATTAAAAATAATTCAAATTTCATACAATTTAGTTGTTATTTGATGCCCGATAGCCTATATTCGAGGGTTACTTCTTTCCGGTGTCACTCACCCACAATCGACACCCTCAACAAACTGCTGCTGCTGCTGCTGCTGCTGTTGCTGCTGCTGTTGTTGTTGTTTTTATTTATTATTTATTTATTTTATATTCTTATTTATTTATTTTATTTATTTTTAACAACATTAATACCTCATACATACACTAGAGTTTCTTATCAGCAGCTACCAAGCACCCATCGATTGCTGCTGCTCTTGCTGCTGCCGACGCTACAAACAGCAGCAGCAGCAGCAGCAGCAACAGCAGCAGCAGCAGCAGCAGCAAAACTCATCCTATTCTTCAGATACAACATTATCAACTAACTCTTTCAACCCTTGAAGGGACAGACAGACAGACAGCAGCAGCAGCAACCCTGCTGCTGCTGCTGCTGCTGCTGCTGCTGCTGCTCCGCTGGTTCCTCCGACGGGAGACGAAGGACTTCGGCTGCAGCAACAGCAGCAGCAGCAACAGCAGCAACAGCAGCAACAGCAGCAGCAGCAATAGCAGCAGCAGCTATTTCTTCTGCTGCAGCCCTGCTATACTCTTCTTGATAAGCCTCACTAGCTGCTGCTGCTGCTGCCGAGGAGACAGCAACACTGAAGGGGGTACGAAGACCTGCTGTGTCTCCTGCTGTTTATTTAATATATATTTGTGTTTTTATTTTTTATTTTTATTTATCTCCTACTCAACATATTAATATACAGATAATCAAAGACAGAAGGCAGCAGCACAACGCTACCGCTGCACGCGGGACAGCAGCAGCAGCAGCAGCAGCAGCAGCAGTCGGCAGCAGCAGCAGCAGTCGACAGCAGCACCAGCAGTCGACAGCAGCAGCAACAGTGTCGGCAGCAGCAGCAGAGTCGGCAGCAGCAGCAGCGGAGTCGGCAGCAGCAGCAGCAGAGTCGGCAGCAGCAGCAGCAGAGTCGGCAGCAGCAGCAGCAGCAGAGTCGGCAGCAGCAGCAGCAGAGTCGGCAGCACCGCCAGAGTCGGCAGCAGCAACAGCAGCAGCAACAGCAGCAGCAGCAGCAGCAACAGTAGCAACAAAGATAGCTGTACAAACAGCACAAGTGGAAGCTGCAGCAGCAACGCCGGCATCAAGAGCAACGGAGGCCACAGCAGCAACTGCTGGGGCAGCAACAGCAGCAGCAACAGCAGCAGCAACAACAGCAGCAGCAACAGCAGCAGCAGCAACAGCAACAGCAGAGCTGGCAGCAGCAACAGCAGATCCGGCAGCAGCAACACCGGCAGCTGCAGCAGCAACACCGGCAGCTGCAGCAGCAACACCGGCAGCTGCAGCAGCAACACCGGCAGCTGCAGCAGCAACACCGGCAGCTGCAGCAGCAACACCGGCAGCTGCAGCAGCAACACCGGCAGCTGCAGCAGCAACACCGGCAGCTGCAGCAACAGCAGCAGCATTGGCAACTGTACGAGCAGCAACCGCTGCAGCAGCAATTGCTGCAGCAGCAATCGCTGCAGCAGCAACCACTGCAGCAGCAACTGCTGCAGCAGCAACCGCTGCAACACCTGTATGCCCAGCAGCAGCAGCAGCAGCAACTGCTGCTGCTGCTGCAGCAGCAGTAGCAGCCAACCTGTTTGCAGGCTTTGAGGCTTCAGAGTCTCTCGTTCGTTTAGAGCTGTCTCTCTATTTGTAGATAACTTATCAAAACCCTAAACCCTAAACCCTAAACCCTAGACCCTAGACCCTAAACCCTAAACCCTAAACCCTAGACCCTAAACCCTAAACCACAATTTAAGTGCTTCAACCCTAAACCCTAGACCCTAAACCCTAGACCCTAAACCCTAAACCCTAAACCCTAGACCCTAAACCCTAAACCCTAAACCCTAAACCACGATTTAAGTGCTTCAGAAGTTGAGGCTTCGGATGCGGCGCCGGATAGCTGAACTGCTACCTAACCGGCATCGCCGCTGTTGCTGCTGCTGCTGCTGCTGCTGCTGCTGCTGCTGCTGCACATATTTGCAGCTAGCTGCAGCACCTGAGGTGTCTCCTTAGGAGACACCTAGCTGTCTTCTGCTGCTGCTCCTTCGTCTCCAAACAGATTTGGGAAAATGCCGGCATCAGAAGCCGTCTCTACTATTGCTGCTGTGTCTGCTGCTGCTGCTGCTGCTGTGTCTGCTGCTGCTGCTGCTGCTGTGTCTGGTGCTGCTGTTGGGGTGTCTGCTGCTGCTCCTGCGGCTGCTGTGCTTCCTGCTGCTGCAGTGCCTGTTGCTGCTGCTACAGTGCATGCTGCTGCAGTGCCTGCTGCTGCTGCTGCAGTGTCTGCTGCTGCTGCTGCAGTGTCTGCTGCTGCTGCTGCTGTGCCTGTTGCTGTTGCTGCTTCTGGTACTCCATCCGTCAGCATACCTGCAGCAGCAGCAGCAGCAGCAGCATTTGCACCTGCAGCACCATCTGCTATCATCTGTACTGCAGAAACATCAGGAGC
Organism: Eimeria praecox; assembly: GCA_963920595.1. Taxonomy (NCBI): domain Eukaryota; phylum Apicomplexa; class Conoidasida; order Eucoccidiorida; family Eimeriidae; genus Eimeria; species Eimeria praecox. Next base: position 5,309,705 of record OY986946.1, on the reverse strand, counting down.
TGCTGCTGCTGCTGCTGCGGGTTCTGCAGCAGCAGCAGCAGGAGCAGCAGCAGCAGCAGCATGAGGCTGCTGCGTATTGTTGGGGACAGGCGGGGGGCTGCAGTCTCTACCAGCAGCAGCTTTTGTTTTGTTTATCTTTCTTGTTTGTAAGCGGCTATTTCTTCTTTGAGGTGTATGCCTCATTGTCCCTTTTTCAGGTGTATCTGCAGCTACATGCTGCTGCTGCTGCTGCTGCTGTTGCTGCATTTGGGGTGTACGGACAGCTACTCTTCTAACAACCTTAGAACGTCTTGCAGGGGCCCCTGTCTTCTGTCTCTTTCTTTGACGGCTATGGAGACACCATTCTTCGTTGCTGCTGCCTCCGGATCTGTCCCCTTCTGTCTCTTCTTCTTCTTCTTCTTCTTCTGCTGCTGCTGCTGCTGCAGCAGCAGCAGCAACAGCAGCAGCAGCAGCAGACTTGTCTCGTAGTGTCCCCCGTGTGCTGCCGCCTCGTCGACGTGGGGGCCTTCCCCTACTTCTTCTAACTTGCTGCTTCGAGGAGACACATCTCCGGTGTATAGGCACCTCTTCACTGGCACCTGAGATGTGAGGAGACACCTCACCACTCGCCGCAGGACAATCAACTGTCTCCACAACACCATTGGGGGGCCCCTCGGTGAGGGCCCCCCCCCCGTGGGGCCCCCCGATCCTTGTCTCCGAGCCCTCTACTGCTGCAGCTCCAGCTCCTGCTGCAGCTGTTGCTGCTGCTGCTGTTGCTGCTGCTGTTGCTGCTGCTGCTGAGGGGGCCCCTCCAGCAACTATTGAAGGAGATGCATTTGCTGTTGACAGCCACAGGGTAGGAGCCAGAGCTGCAGCAGCTTCCTCTGCTGCTGCTGCTGCTGCAGCATACTCGGGGGCCCCTGGGTCTTGTGCTGCAGCTGAGGCTTGCCGCAGCAGCGCCGCAGCAGCAACATTGCTGCGGAAGGCTGCACTAAGCAGTGGGGCTGGCAGCTGCATGCGTTGTCTCCTTGTGGAGACTGTCTCCTGTTTCTGTGAGAGGCTGCTGGAGGGGGCCCCCCCCACCCCAGTACCCTCTCTATTATGGAGGGGGCCCCCTACTGTGGGGCCCCCCCCCATCGTGGGGCCCCCATAGGGCATCCAAGGCAGCTGCAGAGGGGCCCCCACATCTGTTACCTGTTTCGAGTGTCTGTACAGCAGCAGGAGACGAGTAAGACAAGGGACAGGGTCTCCTGGCTGTCCCCAGAAGGGCTGGGGCCCTGGATGAAGGGCCTCGAGGGGGGGAAGGGGCCCCCCCCTGCTGCTGCTGCTATGCTGCTGAGGAACAGCAGCAGCAGCAGCAGCAGCAGCAGCAGCAGGCACTTCACGGAAGGCTTGCAGCTGAGAACGATAACACAAACAGTCTACGCGAGAGAGACAAAATATACGGAGCAGCTCCGAAAATAAAAACTGGCATGCTGTCTCCGTATCTCCACTGTCTCCTCCAACGCCACCACCAGCAGCAGCAGCAGCAGCAGCAGTTGCTGCTGCAGCTGGGGATACAGCAGCAGCAGCAGCAGCAGCAGCAGCAGACACCCGCTGCAGATCTTCCAAATGACTGAACATATAACAAACACACAAATGCAGCAGCAGCACAATCAAGCAGCAACAGCTGCAGCAGCAACAGCAGCAGCAACACCAGCACAAGCAGCAGCAGCAACCAGCAGCAGCAGCAGAACGAGCAGCAGCAACAGCAACAGCACGAGCAGCAGCAACAGCAGCACCCACAGGGAGAATAACGCCAGGTTTGCTGCGCATGCAGCTCGAGCTGCCCCAGAGAGGGGACAGAGAGGAGGCCCTGTATCAAGCAGCAGCAGCGCGGGTTGCTGCTGCAGCAGCAGCAGCTGCTGCTGCTGCTCCTGAGGAGACACATCTGCAGACACAGAAGGCCAAGAGGAAGCAGAGACACCCCGACGGAGTGTTGCATACAAGTGCAGCAGGTGTGCTTGTATCCAGGCTTCAACACTGCTGTTGCTGCTGCTGCTGCTGCTGCTGTTGCTGCTGTTGCTGCTGCTGCTGCTCCAAGACGCAAACAGCAGCAAAGCAGCACGAGTCGCCTCGGCTTGCGCCTCCATAAGCTGAAAGCGCTGCACACAGTCTGCTGCTGTTCGACCCGGCAGCAGCTCCTGCATGCAGCAACGAGGAGACAGATGAAAGGAGACAGACAAATAAAAGGAGACAGGTAAGAGGAGACACAAATAAAAATAGAAAGATACGAAGGGATAGATAACAACAGACAGATAGGAAGAGATAGATACAAGGAGACAGATAGAAAGGAGACAGACACACAAATAAAAGGAGACAGAAGGAGAGAGAGCAGGAGACAGAAGACAGAAAGTACCGACAAGACACAAAATGAGGCAAATGCTATATATTAAATTATATATATATATATATATAATATTATATAACATTATACATTATATAATCTATAATGTATAATATATAGAACACTATATGTATATTCTCCATAAGAGTATACACAGTCTGAAGGAGACACCCCTATGAGGTGTACATACACCGGACGTACAGCAGCTCTACCCCAATCACGATGGAAGCACGCTGCTGCTGCTCGTAGCCTCGCCTCTTCTGCTGCTGTCCAAGGCATAGGAGTCTTACAAGGGGATAGACAGTGTTGATACCTGCACAGATATATATATATATATATATATATATATATATATATATATATATATATATATATATATATATATATATATATATATATATATATATATATAATACTGTATGCATACACCCCACAACAGCAGCAGCACCTGCTGCTGCTGCTGCCGTTGCTGCTGCTGCAAGTGGAGATACAACAACAGCAGCAGCAGCAGCAGCAGCAGCAGCAAGAGGAGGTACTTTCCAACCAAAGCAGCAGAAATAGCAGCAGGAGCAGCAGCAGCATGTGGAAGCTGCAGCAGCAGCAACAGCAACACCAGCAGCAATAACAACAACAGCAGCAACAGCAGCAGCAACAGCAGCAACAACAACGCCAGCATCATCAGCAACAACAGCATCAACATCAGCAGCAGCAGGACATTGTGTGGGGTGTCTGTACACCTTTCTCTACACTTCATCTCCGTCCGCCCCCTCAGGTGTATTGCTGCTCGATTCCACGAGGACGATCCGTAAGCAGACACGAGAAGCTGCAGCAGCAAATCTTCAACCGGAGTAAACAAACCGTGACGCTTTGTCTCCTAATACAAACAAAGGAGACACATACGGATATATATATATATATATATATATATATATATATATATATATATATATATATATATATATATATATATAGGGCCGCTGCTGCACCTTCCAACGAAGGGTTTATAGGGTTTAGGGTTTAGGGGGTTTAGGGTTTTAGGGTTTAGGGTATAATAAGGTCTTAGGGTTTAGGGTTTAGGGTTTAGAGTTTTAGGGGTTTAGGGTTTACGGTTTACGGTTTCGGGTTTAGGGTTTAGGGTTTTAGGGTTTAGAGGGTTTAGGGTTTTAGGGTTTAAGGGTTTAGGGGGTTTAGGGGTTTTAGGGGTTTTAGGGTTTAGGGTTTAGGGTTTGTACAAACCACTTGTAGGTATTTGAATCTCGCTCTACATTGATTGTTGTTTCTACCAGGGACTCGTGCAGCAACACGGATCCATCTGTTGCTGCTGCGGGGTGTCTGCTGCACTGCAGCAGCAGCAGCAAGCAGCAGCTCATCTTCTGCTGCTGTCCACTCCCGTCGCAGCAGCAGTTGCTGCTGCTGCTGCTGCAGCTGTACGTACACTTGAAATATAACAAACGGAGGCATAGGAATATCGCTGTATGCCGCCATAGATAGAAAGTCTACCCCACACCCTTCAGGCTTTCCTGCTGCTGCTGCTGCTGCTGTTGCTGCTGTTGCTGCTGCTGCTGCTGTTGCTGCTGAGTTGCCGCTGCCTTCTTGAGCCACTGCCTTGAGAGCTTGACTGCTGCTGCTGCTGCTGCTGCTGCTGCTGCTGCAGCGTTCGATCGCTGCACGGGCATGCTGCAGCTGCAGCGCAGCCAAATCTGCTGCATTGTCTTGCTGCTGCTGCTGCTGCTGCTGCTGCTGCTGCAGCAGACTTAGCTGATCTGTTTGTCTTTGGAGGCTCAGAGAAGTGTTATCGCCTGCTGCCTGGTGCAGCAGCTGCAGCTGAAGCTGCTGCTGCTGCTGCTGCTGTTGCTGCTGCTGCTGCTGCTGTTGCTGCATGCGTTGTAGTGCTGCCTTCGTAGGAGTTGTATTTATAAAACGGAGGAGACAGTCAGCAGGAGAGAGCCTGAGGGACGGTGGCGCTGCAGCTGCAACAGCATTACTAACACGCCGCAGCAGAGCAGCAAGTGTAGGTACCTTCCTGTGTCTTCCCTGCTGCTGCTGCTGCTGCTGCTGCTGCTGCAGTTCAGCAGCATAGGCTCCCTGTCCTGCTGCATGCAGCAGCCATCGAATCCCCTGCAGCAGCCTGGCAGGATGGAGTGTACACGTATCGTCTTCCTGTTGCTGCTGCTGCTGCTGCGGCTGCTGCCTGTACACCGCAAGTTGCTGCTGCTGCTGCTGCTGCTGCTGCTGCTGCTGCTGCTGCTGCTGCTGGGTTCCTTGAAGGTCATAGAGAGATCCGGGGGGCCAACGAGCAGCATGAAAGGTAGCAGCAACTGCTTGAGGCGCAATCTGTAGCTCTTCCAGGTGCAGCTGCAGCTGCAGCAACAGCAACAGCAGCAACAGCAGCAGCAGCAGCAACAGCAGCATACAGCAACGCAAAAAGGGCACGGCATGCATTAGGGGAGTGGACAGCCGCAGCAGCAGCAACAGAGCAGCAGCAGCAGAGCAGCAGCAGCAGAGCAGCAGCAGCAGAGCAACAGCAGCAGAGCAGCAGCAGCAGCAGTTGCATGAACAGCAGTGACATCAGGAGCACGGCGAGCACAGTGCAGCAGCAATACCAGCAGCAGCAACAGCAGCAAGAGCAGCAGCAGCAGCAAGAGCAGCAGCAGCAGCAAGAGCAGCAGCAGCAGCAGCAGCAGCAGCAAGAGCAGCACAATCGAACCTGCTGTTTGAAGAGAGACAAGAGGATAGCCTGTACGTTTAAATCGTCTCTTCTTTCTGCTTCTGTCTCCTCCCCTTCTATCATTCGTGGGGACCCCACAAACGCCTCTAAGGCACCAGCTTTGCTGCTGCTGCTGCTGCTGCTGCTGCTGCTGCTGTTGGTTGTTTTCTTTCTCGCCCGGTGTAGATGTAGCTGTCTAGCAAGGAGAGCAGCAGGAGCAGCAAGAGCCCTAGAAGCAGCAGCAGCAGCAGGCCGAGCTGCTGCTGCTTCTGCTGCAGTTGTTTCTATGGGGAGGCTACACAGTGCTGCAGCAGCACCTACGACAGGAGAGACCCTAAGCTTACCGCTAGGGCACAGCTGCATCTGCTGCTGCTGCTGCTGCTGCTGCCACAGCAGCAAAGCATCCCTGTTACTAGGGAGAGGGAGGCCCTCAGCATTAGTGAGAGGGTGTGCTGCTCGTCTTGCTGCTGCTGTAGATACACCCGAAGCAGCAGAGCCTCCTGCAGCAGCACCTCGCTTGCTGCTGTTGCGGCTGCTCTCACGCATCTGCTGCTGCAGCTGCTGCTGTCGACATAAACGACGGAGCTGCTGCTGCTGCTGCTGCAGCTGCTCGTATATCTGCTGCCGCTGCTGCTGCAGCACAGCCTCAACCCCACACAGAACAGCAAAGTGTTCTACAGCTTTCTGCTCTAGGTGGCTCAACCGGCTGCTGCTGCTGCTGCTGCTGCTGTTGCTGCTGCTGCTGCTGCTGTTGCTGCTGCTGCTGCTAATACTGGTGGGGACAGTGCTGGAGATACTGCTGCTGATAGTTGTGGGGATACAGGTGCTGGGTGTCTGTGTAGGAGTAGGTTTGTGCTGCTGCTGCTGCTGTTGCTGCTGCTGTTGCTGCTGCTGTTGCTGCTGCTGTTGCTGTTGCTGCTGCTGCTGTTGCTGCTGCTGGCTTTGCTGCGGGTTTAGGAAAGAGAAGATACCCTCGGAGGCTGGGGGCCCCCCCTGCTGCAGCCAATCATCTGCCTCGCCGTCGGGGGCCCCATCCTCAGGGGCCCCCCACCAGCTCTCACTCTGTCCTAGACATGCTGCTGCTGCTGCTGCTCCTCCTCCTCCTCCTCCTCCTCCTCCTGCTGCTGCTGCTGCTTCTGCTGCTGCGAAGGGAGCAGCAGCAGCCGCAGCAGCAGCAGGCTCTCCTCCTCCAGAAGCAGCAGCAGCAGCAGCAGCAGCAGCAGCAGTCGATCCGTCTGCTGCTGCCCAGGTCGGGTCCTGCGGCAGCAACCAGGGGCTGAGAGTTATTTGCTGCTCCTCTTCGTTGCTGCTTCCTACATTTCCTTGCAGCTGCTGCAGCGGCTGCTGCTGCTGCTGTTGCTGCTGCTGCTGCTGCTGCTGCTGCTGAGTGTACATAGCTCAGTTGATAGGGGGCCCGGGGCCCCCCAAGAGCCTCTCGATAACAGCAGCAGCACGTAGGGGGGTAGCTATCCCCCTCCTCCTCTTCTTTGTATTAATTAAATAATATATATTTTCTGCATTTATAATTGTATTTTATTCTATTTATACGCTAGCGGGGGCCCCACACATACAGGGCCCCCAGGGGGCTGAGGCCCGGGGCCCCCCCCCCCTCCTGGCTAGCCCGAGCATCAGCAATACCTGCTGCTGCTGCTGCTGCTGCTGCTGCTGCTGCTGCTGCACTTCTGCTTGTATATATATATTCCTGTTGTTTATTTGAGGCTGCTTCTTTGCTGGGGGGCAGCCTGACGTTACCTGGTGCGTCAGGTTGATTCAACAGCTGTTGCTGCTGCAGCAGCTAGCTATGCAGCTAGCTGCTGCTGCAGCTACATAGCTAGCTACAGCTAGCTGGTGCTCTGCTGTAGTATCTCTCCTTATACACAAGACAAAGACCCTCGCTTAGGAGATATATTCAAGGAAGATGAGCCCGCCACATAATCAGAGAGAACGCACCCTCGCCAGCAGGGTGCTGCTACTGCTGCTTGCTGCTGCTGCTGCTGCTGCTGTTGCTGCTGCTGCTGCTGGTGTTTGCTGATGTTCGCTGCTGTAGTGGTGCTGCTTGGATTGCAGTAGCTGTCACTGTATCTAAGGCTCTTGCTGCTGCTGCTGCCGCTGCTGCTGCTGCTGCTGCTGCTGCTGCTTTTGCTGTTGCTGCATGCAGAAGAGCTGCAGGTCTTGGTGCTGACATTCACATTGCTGCTGCTGCTGTTGCTGCTGCTGCTGTTGCTGCTGCTGCTGCTGCTGCATGCGTGTGTTCAGCTTGTGGATGCGGAGAAGGAAATGAAGAAGGTGAGTTGTGAAGAGCGAGTTAGGCCTGAGGTGTACAGACACCCCGTGTACTTAAACCCTAAACCCTAAACCCTAAACCCTAAACCCTAAACCCTAAATATAAAAAAAGGAGACAGAGGCGAACAGAAGACAAAGACAAAGATGAAACAAGATGTTGTTTGTTGTGCTGCAGCTGGAGAGAGAAAATAATGTCCTCAAGGCCGTCAGCTGCTGCTGCTGCTGCTGCTGCTGCTGCTGCTGCTGCTGCGAGTGGTTGTGCTGCTGCTGCTGCTGCTGCTGCTGCGAGTGGTTGTGCTGCCGCTGCTGAAGCTGCTGCTGCGAGTGGTTGTGCTGCTGCTGCTGCTTTGTGCTGCTTATGCTGCTGTTGTTGCTATTGCTGCTGCTGCTGCTGGTTGTGGAATCTGCTGCTGCTGCTAGTTGTGGGGTCTGCTGCTGCTGCTGCTGCTGCTGCATGCGGGTCTTTCTTGTGTTTCTTTTGCTTTTGCTGCTGCAGCAACTCTCTCTGAAGACACAGCTGCTGTCGGGCGTGAGCAGCAAACCCTAAACCCTAAACCCTAAACCCTAAACCCTAAACCCTAATCCTACGCATAGAAACCCCTTATTCTCCTCTTCTCAGGCGAAGCAGCCGCAACACGGGCCTGCTGCTGCTGCTGTTGCTGCTGCTGCTGTTGCTGCTGCTGCTGCTGCTGCTGCTGTCTGCAGCAAGTAAACCCCAAGGACATGCCAGCAATAGAGGAGGAGCTGCAGCAGGAGCACGAGCAGCTGATGCTAGAACGGAGACAGGAGATAGCAGCACTTAAAGAGAAAGTAGAGAGACTAGACACCCTAGTTACTGAACTGCAGCAGCAGCAACAGCAGCAGCAGCAGCAGCAGCAGCAGCAGGCGCGGGGGCTCCTCGCTAGCTTCTTCGGGTGTAGCTGCAGCAACCCCAATGAAGATCCCACCACAGAACAAACTATAGCGGCCTCTCGATAGCTAGCTACCTATATACCTAGCTGGCTAGCTAGCTAGCTAGCTAGCTAGCTAGCTAGCTAGCCAGCTAGGTATCAAGCTTCCTAGCTGTCTATCTATCTATCTATCTATCTAGCTAGCTAGCTAGCTATGAAGCTCAGGTACCTCATGTTTACAACTGCAGCAGATAATATGGCTGTGGCAGCACCCCTCCTCGCTGCTGCAGCACCAGCTGCAGCAGCACCTGCAGCAGCAGCAACAAAGGGGGAGGGCGTCCGCGTACCTGCGGCTGCCACCACATTCTTAGGTAACGGGGGCCCCCAACCCCCAACCGTTCTGCCGTTTTCTTAGTGGAGGCCCCCAGGGGGCCCCCCTGGGGGGCCCCCCTGGGGGCCCCTGAGGTCTACGTTTGTACGACTTGTAGATTTTCTCCCTATCAAAGGTAATGCG
>OY986946.1:5260946-5285946 GCA_963920595.1 Eimeria praecox | reverse complement strand
CTGCCGCTGCTGCTGTGCCCTAAAGAGGTCCCGGGATTGCTGAAGCCGCAGCAACTCTCTTTGCTGCTGCTGCTGCTGCTGCTGCTGCTGCAGCAGTCGGCTAGCTAGTATTACCAGCTCAGGCCTGAAGGCCGCAAGTTGCTGCCAATCAATTCGGCTGCCTGCATCAAGATTGCCGTCAAATGGTGCTGCTGCTGCTGCTGCTGCTGCAGCTGCTGCTGCTGCTGCTGCCTCCCGCTCTTTCCTCTTCTGTTTGTTTCTGCCTCCTCTCTTGCCTCGGCGCAGCCTTCTGTGGCCGTTGGGAGGGCCCCACAGGGGGCCCCCACCTAAGGAGGGTGGGGCTAGGGGGCCCCCTGCTGCTTCGGCTTGCTGCTGCTGCTGTTGCTGCTGCTGCTGCTGCTGTTGTTGCAAATCACCATCCCTCATGGGGACAACAGGAGCTACTGCGGCTGCTGCTGCTGCTGCTGCTGCCCTTGCAGCTGGTTTCGCTGCTGCTGCTGCTGCTGCTGCTGCATCAACCCCGTTGCTGCTGCAAGATATTCGGCCTGATATGTTGGAGTGCTCCATACCTGGAGCTGGAGGCAGCTGAGGCACAGCCAGTTGCTGCTGCTGCTGCTGCTGCAGCTGCTGCTGCAGCTGCTGCTGCTGCTGCAGCTGCAATAACTTCAAAACATAATCTGCTCCCATAGGAGAAACGCCCTGCTGCTGTCTTGAGCCGGGGCTCTGCCATAGCATACCTGAGGCTAGCTGCTGCAGCTGCTGCAGCAGCAGCAACTGCTGCTGCTGCTGTTGCTGCTGCTGTTCGGTCTGAAGCTCCTCTCCTCCCCTGCAGCACCATTAACACCAACGCATGCATATTAAATATATATACAGCAGCAGCAGCAGCAACAGCAGCAGCGTCTGAGCACCACCACAGCAGCAAGAGCAACAGCACCAACAGCAGCAGCAGCAGCAACAGCAGCAGCAGCAGCAAGACTCACCCCGCAGCAATAGGAAAGAAGCCCCCCCCATCTGCCTCCTGACTGAAGGCATGACCAGCGAGCCCATCATTCCACTGCAGCTCATAGCTGTCATCATCTTGCTGCTGCTGCTGCTGCTGCTGTTGCTGCTGCTGCTGCTGCTGTTTCTCCTCGTGTAGCGAAGGCACATCCTGATCCAGAGGTGTTTGCTGCTGCTGCAGCTGCTGCAGCTGCTGCTGGATATCATCTCCCTCGCTGCTGAGGGCGATGCTAGATTGGTGGCTGTCATCACCTGTCTCTCCTTGCTGTGTGTTTGTCTCGTCGTCCTCCTCTTCCTGCTGCTGCTGCTGCTGCTGCTGCTGTTGGTCTCCTGTCTGACCCTCCTGCTGCAGCTCCTCCTCTAGCAGCTGCGGCTGTTCCTTCTGCTGCTGCAGATCCTGCTGCTGCTGCTGCTGCAGCTCCTGCTGCAGCTGCAGCAGCTGTCCTTCTCTTTGCTGATGCATGTGGGGCGTTGGTCTTGCTGCTTAGGTGTTGACTGGTTGTTGTTTAAGGGGGGGGTTGGCAGCAGCAGCTGCTGCTGCTGCTACTGCTGTTGCTGTTGCTGCTGCTGCTGCTGCTGCTACTGCTACTGCTGCTGCTGCAGCTGTTGTTGCTGTTGCTGTTCTTACTGCTGTTGTTGTTGCTGCTCCTACTGATGATAAGAGACACATGGAGGCGAAGGAAGCCGCCCTGAGGCGGCTGCGACAACTACACAGCGAGCTGCTGCTGCTGCTGCTGCTGCTGCTGCTGTAGGGCCCATCTGCTGCTGCTGCTGCTGCTGTTGCTACTGTGCTGCAATAAGCACAGGAAACAGCAGTTGATTTTCCTCTTGCTGCTGCACTCGTAGCACCTTCACCCTCTGCTGCTGCTGCTGCTGCTGCTGCTGCTGTTGGTAGGGAAGCAGCAGGGGCGCCATATCACTTCTTCAACAGCTGCTGCCGTTGCTGCTGCTGCTGTTGCTGCTGCTGCTGCTATATTTGCTGTAGCAGCACAGTACAAACCCTTCGTAGCACCAAAGTAAGAACTCTGTGGTAAGGGGGGCTGCTGCAGCAGCTGCTGCTATGCTGCTGCTGCTCCGGGTGAAGCAGCAGCAGCAGCAGCAGCTGCTGCTGCTGCAGGGCCTTGTAGGAGGCCTCGAGGCGCCTCAGAGGAAGCAGCCGAATATAATATAAACACCTAAACAGAAAGAGAGATAGCAGCAGAGAGCAAACCTTGCAGCAGCTGCTGCAAAGACAAATCTGAACGAAGGCTACCCGATGCTGTTGCTGCTGCTGCTGCGGCGGCGGCCGCTGCTGCTGCTGCTGCTGCTGCTCCTGCTGCTGCTAAGGGGCGGGCGTCCTACTATGTATGCCTCAGTCGCCACAGCCTGCTCGGGTGCTGCTGCTGCTGCTGCTGCTGCTGCTGCTGCTGCTTGTTGAGCAAGATAATTCAAAGGAAAATACCTTAATATTTTAATAGAGGGCGCCTTCTATTATTGCTGGCCCCTTCTCTTTCGTTGGTGTCTTTTTCTTACAAGATCAGCAGCAGCAACAGCAGCAGCAGCAGCAGCAGCAGCAGCAGCAGCAGCAGCAGCAGCAGCAGCAGCAGCAGGCCTGATCGGTGCTGCTGCTCTGGGGCTTGTTAGGAAGCTGAAGGCGGGTATCTAAATCTGCTGTTTTTAATAATAAAATAATATTCTCGAATATAATAAAATAATTAAAATCATTGTATAAACTCTACATTCATAGCCGGAACAGGCCGCCAGCTGTACATACACTAAACAGTAGCGAGTGGCCTCGGAGGCTTCTCTGTGGGGAGGAGCGGTGGGGCCCCTGCAGGTTGTATATTGTTGCTGCTGTGTTGTTTGTTGCTTTTGTGGGGGCCCTAAATAGAATAAGTTCATCTATACTTGAGGCCTTGAGGGGGAGACAGAGAGAGAGAGAGGGAACATCTTCTACAGCATTCTAGTAGGAGGCCTCGATCCTATCGGGCGATCGTCTCGAGGTATAAAGGAGATAAATATTTAAAGAAAGAAATCCAACAAAATCATATAATATATTTCTATCGAACTTCCTAGCATACTGAGGTAGAGGCCCATAGGCTTAGAGATGGTGGGGCCACGCCATAGCATTTTCTCTTGGTGTTAGTATCGCAGGTTGTCTTCGCTCGGAGGCTTACTATGGAGAATCGAGGTAGTGTTTAGAGACAGTCTACACTCATACCTACAACACTAGTGCATGCAGATAAGGGGTGTTGTTTGAGCGTACACAGTGTGGCGCTGCCGTGCAGCACTAGCTGCACCAAGGCAGGATAGAACCCATAACAACATAACAACAGGCGTTCTCGTGTCCCTACCAGATCCACGTCCTTGGGTTGCTGTTAATATGGAACTGAAGGGGATATGAGCTGTCTGTTACGAGTTCTTTCTAGTAGCCCTTGACTCTGTTGCCACTCACGATTGTCCCGGGCGAAGATCGAGCGCTCTCGTTACACTTGGTAATACTATATGACTCACCGGGGGAGAAGAAGCGAGCAACAAATCCTAACAAATCCTACCCCCCCAGCCGCATGGCTGCTTATCGTGGAGCAATAACTAGTGAAAAGGGGGGGGGGGGAAGCAAAGAGTTAAAGAAACTCTAAACACTTTCTAGAAATCCTCATCGAAAACCAAGCCTTGTCCTCTTGTTAATGAAGACCGATCATGGTCTGCCAACAGCTGGGGAGACAGCCCATTGCCGAGAGCCTCTCCTAGCAGCAACAAGCACTCCTTTATCATCCTATTCTGTGGAAAGTGCAAATGTATCAAGAACAAGACACTAACACATCCGTCTCTGCAGACCATACAGATACAGATGTCTCGATGCGGAGCGAGTAAGGGAATTACACTGTTTCGTTGGCCTATGGCTTCATCTTCACAGCACACCGGAAGGTCTACAAAGGATGTTGGCATAATCCCCATCAGAAGGAGAAGCACGACGGAGATGGCTGCACATAAGCAAAATTCCGCCCTACCGGAGCCCATCAGGCTTATGCAAGTCTTGCGAGATTCTCTGCGAAGTGCATTTGTCCCCAAGTGTGCAAAGGATCGGCCTATGGCAAAATCGCAATATCTAAGGCAAAGGGTACTGGCGATAGACCGCTACATCAAGAAGCGTCAGCCCCTGGAACACAGATGTCTCATGGTGGGCTGGAACCGTTTATATAATTGGTTCATAGCGGGCGTATCCCATCGATGTTGGCAGCTGGTCACCGGATGAGCCCCGGAAAGGGGACTAGGGAATAAAATGGTTGATGCCGCCGAGACGATGGAGGACCTTCGCATGAAAGAAGAAAGAAAACATCACCTTCCATAGCCACAGCTGAAAGGGAAGAAGGCGGGCTTGATAACGACTTAGGTTTATAGCCTATGCATATTGGGGCTGTGCATGCTAGCCCAGTCTGGAAAGGACAGAAATCTGCAGCCTGCAACAACCAGTGGAGTTAGCTTCTAGAAAGCCGGGATGGCGTACCGACTGGCATACCTACTTCCTTATTAAAACGCAAAGCCATATGATTCGAGAATCCATAAGCATAAAGGAAGCTAAGCAACTCATACGTGCTGGTTATAAGCCCATCAACAAAATCACAATGAAACAAGATGTCCCCCTTCCTGGGGTAGACTATCTAATCGACTGCCTGTAGGGTTCAGCAGATGACTTGTCAGTTGACTTCACTGACACGTTTCTGCAGGTTCCACAGCAGGTGCAAGACGGCACTCATATCCGCATGAGCAAACTAGAATACACCCGTGTGGTATTTGGGCTCGTAAATGCACCCGCCAAACTGCAGCAGCAGGTCAATCACGGCTTCCTCGGGTCACCAACTCAGGGAATGATAGTAATATGCACGGTAATGTGCTTGAGTTAAGTTCCAATGTGCAGGGGCATCTGCAGCACCTACGGCGTCCTCTGCAAATGCTATGCGAGGCGTAGTGGCTCTGAAAGCACAGAAGTGTTTGAGGGGCCAGCAGCAATAATTGCCATGTTTCACTTTCCCTCTCTTAGTGGTATTATATTGCGATACGAGTCAGACACTTTTTTTGAGTTTTCAAGGTTATATTAAGGGTGATAAAGCTCAGGTCAGCGTATCTATCGCTAGATTGCACCTATTTAAATATGCCTAAGACCATATTTCGTGTTAGCGGAGAGAGTTGTTCACTACACTTACGCCTGTGTGCCCAAGGAATCAGGAGCCTAAAAGGGAGGCTGTCAATTGCTTCTTGTAGGCTCTTTCTTTAAGTGTCCTGCTGTATTGCAGCTCTTGAGGATCCTCTGCAATAGTCGAGGAACCTCGTTATTATTAGAGATAAGAGCGACAACATGAAAAGGATTTGTACAGTGGTCCTCGAGTTTCGCAACCAGAGACCTATACGGCAGATAAAGCACGAATGATATATTGTTGGAAACAAACGCAAATGGATTAAGCAAGAAATAAAGCTTTCAGACCTAGATTGCTCTGCATACACCGCAATTTGGGGCTGCTGGTTGTGAGAGTGACGTTGTAGCGTAGGCTACTAGGGTATGAGGGGTTAGTGTGGGAATCTGAGAAAAGACATTTCCTCTTACTTGGAGGGATTAGGTTCTGGAGTATGAATAAGAACCTATTATTTGACATTCTAAAGTTATTTCAATTGTAGATCGTTGAGTGCGGCCTATATATATGGCATGCGTTCGCCTGACCGAGCAGGTTTGTAAATTAGTTCTGCCAGCGTAGAGCCCTTGTTCATTGCAGCTGCGGTGTGCACAATGCAAGTACTACGTGAGAAAGAGTCAAAGGTGTTCCGTTCCCCTGTAGCCTACTATTTTCTTAGAGTTGCGTGTTTCCGCGTCAAGGAGGTAGAGGCCATACCAGGTACACGCTAATTCAATATGCTCACACGGGCCTCCACAAATTTTTCGATCTCGCATGGTCCCGCCGTAGGTTCATTCTGTATTCACTCGCATGGCTGCTTCTCTGGCATATCTACTCGAGAATCGCAGACAATCTATTCTAAGAATGGCTAAAGAAGAAGGTGCAGGAAGCCTCATCAGACACCTGACATCGTATATTGTACTTGCATTCGTTGATTTCGACGAACTTCTCTAACAACCGATGCAATCGACACAGCAGATGGGATGATGTTTTCTTGGCAGGCCAACGACTCGAACAAGCACAAAATGATAGCATGCCACACCGACCTCTTTCATGAAATCTGAGTTCCCCACTTTTTTGCAGCTTGTTTAGACAGACCAACATCCGTTCATGCAATGTTCTTAGACGATCTCAATAGCTGTTACCGCTTTTCTTCGCAAGAGATTTGCCCTCGTAAATGTACTACAGACTTCAGTAGTGCCTATGTACTAGGGATTCCCTAACAACACTCTCTCCTCTATTTCACCCTAGCTGCTTATAACTGAAACTTTCAGGCACCAGGTAGCGGGTTCGAGTCCTGCCGGCTCGTATTCACGTGTGCTTATTTGAGTCCGCGTTCGATTCCCACCGGAAGAACTTGCCACTGACTTCGGGGGCGAGTTAGGGAGCGGCAGCCTCTGTGGCGCTGAGGTGCGCACACACAGGTGCGAGCGTGACTGTGGAGCGCAGCGACGAACGTCGCTCTAGCTGAGACATTTGCTGGAGCGCGAACGCGTCTCGGGAGCGAGATGCACTAACTAACGCTACCCGTCTCGCCTCTGTATCTCAAGACTGCAGGGAGGCACAGCGAGTGTTTATCTCCTTCTAACGTTGAGATCAGTTCATCAATATCTTTCGTGCGGTCTGAGTAAAAACTTCCAACATAGATTGGCCTGGCCGTTCCTGCAGAGTGTTCATTTACCCCTATTAGCACCGAACTAATAGGGGGCTCCATAATGGTTAAGCCCAATCTCTCAACTTTCGGGGCTTGCCACGAGAATGCATCTTCTCCGTGATGGAAGTCCTAATAATGTAAGGCAAAATATGCTGTAGGCAAGATGCCTTAGCACAATCCACAACGCCGGCGCATTTCTCATGCTTGCATCGGTGCTGTGTGTGTCTACTTTGCTTTCACTACATCCTGAGGGCCCCCTAGGCAGCTTGAGCATCAGTATTGAACTTGCCCGTTGCTGCCTCCGTTGGATAGTGGGGAGCTTTATCTTGAACCCTTTGCGGTAATCCTCTTCGATGGAAAGGCTGCTGTAGCTGCTGCTACCGCTCAAGCTACTTAGCCCACTGGCTGGGGAGCAAGAAGAAACCTCAGCAATGTAGAGAACAGTTACTATCGCTAAGTCTGCGGTCGATAGAAACGCCACTCTTGCAGCTGCTGGGACTGCACAGCTGGTGCTGCGCCCGCTCCTGCTGTTATCTAACTGCTGCAGCCGTACGCCCTGCAGCAAATCCCGATCCGCACAGAGTGCCGTCATCTTTCGGAGATCCCCATACCCTCTACAGTTTTATGGCGGTATGGGGATGGCTCTCAAGCCCCACAGGGTAGAGCCCTGCCTCAAAACAAGAAGTGGAGGCTGCGGTGTCATCGGGATACGAATTAGATGTAGAGGGAGTGTAGTAGAGCAAAAGGCAAAAATGGAGAAGAAGGTATCTCTTTGGCCGCATATGAGCATACTTTCGCACTCTACTCTGCAACAGACGCATTTCCAAAGCGCTGAAAGTGTCCGCACCTGCAGCTGCTGCTGCTGAATGGATAGGTCGTCAAGACTGTCTTGAAGAATTGCTCCACACAAGCGATCCTCAGAAACCCACAGGGGTTTCGGCCTCCGAACCATTTACGTTAAACGTCACGTTTGTTTTGGCCGCCGCAGGCCAACACACGTGTGTCCAGGATCTCAGTCTCCTCCAGTTGCTCCTTCTCGCAGTGATATTGCTGCGTTTTTATGATGAGAGTTCGGGGAAATTTCGGTGATTCCCTGAAGCATTGAGGAAACCCATATTGATAGTATGGTGGCATCTCCACGTTGAGGTCAATTCCACTACTCAGACAAACGCGCTAACCGGAAATGAACAAAGCCTGTTCGTATGGAAGTTGCTGCAAGCAAGAGACAGCACAGCCCTGCGAAGCAGAGCATAGCAGAGCAGAGACGAACACACCCCTGGGAGTGATCCGGGGCAGCCGTGACACGGAGAAGAGGTCCATGTCAAGGAATGATTTACGGAGAGTAGGCGAGCCACATCCGCTGGATACAAGCTGAGGCCTAACACTTGTACGGTTAGGAGTCTCCCACCTGTAGAAAGGCCAACTAGGCGGAAATGGAGATAACCCTCTCCGTCCACCGCAGTGGAAGAACCTTATACCAATGAACTATTAAAGAATAGTACAGGCTGGCGCTTTCAGCCCCGGAAGGGGGGAAGTTATAATGCGCAAGCACTACAATTTAGCCCAAGTCGGACCTCTAGAGGTCTAGTTTGACGAGAGGTTGGTTTACTTGAACCCCCTCCCGCTGCCTCCCGGCCTGCTTCAACCTCATTCTGCTTCCACGATGTACTTCCTTAATATCCTCAATCATCACGTGTCACAAAAAGCGGCAGCCCATCTTCAAGCCGCCCATATTGCTCTTACTCCTCCCTCGACACTTTCTTCTCTGGCTAACGCGGGGGTTATAGCCACCAAGTTTAGGCAGGGGCTGCAACTTGTCGATGTTGGGCGGCCAGAGGGAAAATTCCCTTCCTCTGAAGAAGAGCGGATCCAAGCCGTTTCCCATCTAATAAAACGTAAGTCTGTCCTCAATCTGTCTGATGTGATCTGAGCCTGTTTCAGTATCTCTATCATCAAGAACCCAGAAGCGACTCGTCCCCTAACTATAGCGTATGCGATTGTCTCTAAACTGAGGGAGGTCACTTCCAGACAATGCAGAGAAGTAATTAATGCGGCCAACTCTGCGAACGATCAATTCGCTTTCTGGGCGGAGATGATCGTTGACGCTCCGGTAGTCCTACAGCCGGCGTCCAGTTTCTCTTCGTGGAGACAGCTGTTTTCTCCCCAAGCTCCCTCGAGAGAACGCCACAGGACCCCACCTAAGTGTACCAAGAAGGAAGGCAAAGTCAATTGGCGGACGTTACCATAGGCATATGCGGCGCCTTCCTCACTGCTCTTCCTCTCCGAAAGCTGTGAATGTCCAGCATGCTGGGACGCGCTCCTCTCCGCCGACTCCCCCTTGGGTTCCCAAGGGTCGTAGGGCAGATCAGGTTGATGTTTCGAAGCCTGACCTTCTTGCAGCTGCAGGCCCTTCAGCTGAAGAGGCCTACCCTATACTAGCAGCTTCCCGCAGCTTCGCCGGGACGGCTCCTACGAGTTTCTTTCAAGACCTAATGGGTGCAAAGTCTGTATCCACCGCGTGGCGAAAATCTTCGGTTTATCATTCTCCAGTGCGCTTTGGACGCCTTACCTGTCAGTTAGAACCGAGCCTTCTGGGTTGAAAATTAGAGCTGAATGCCGTTTATCATAGTTCCTTGCCTGGCTTTCTCGTGCTTGTCAGACCAACTAGAATTGCCGCAGTGCAAGCGAACCCAGGGATGAAGTTGCGCTAGTGCGATGAGGGTCCGAGGAACTTCTGCATGTAAATAGGGCTTTCAGCCCCTTCTAAAGCATTCTCATCTTCCGGACATCTGGATGGCCTCCCGCTGCAGAGACGCGAAACCTCAAGAAACTATTTGATTGCATGAAAAGCGAATACTTCTGTGCTTTCCCGAACCACTGGGGCTCGCACAGAGTTGCTAAACACGCCACAGATTACTGAAAATGCTCCTTCACACTGCGCCTTAAACACATTGTAGTGCGCTAGCATACTCACTGCTGCCACTGTGAGCCTGTAAGCCATCAGCTTGAAGCATTACTATGCATGGTGACAAGAGACTCTAACATAATATAGTTAAACCACAAAACATATCTTGTGAGCCCTTCTGTTCCTTCTGTTCCTTAAACTATCCCAGGTATAACTGCCCCCACACCGACCCCCTTCGGGGAGTCAGTGCCTGGGCTTTGCACAACATAGTCATCCCCCAAGGCGCTGATAGGCTGCTGCGCATCCTTAGCAGGTTGGCTTTATTTCGCCTGCATGCCCTGATTTAGAGCTGAAGCTATAAAATACACATCCGTATATGTTATATCGTGCTCATTCACTGCAGAGGCCGCTGGAGGCCAAATGGAAGACCCACTCCAGTGGCCATGCATTACACACATTATCCATATATATTGCCAACACTCACTGGTTGACAGACCAGAGGAAGTCAGGAATGACCTGCTGATGCAGTTCAGCAGGTGCATTTACGACCCCAAATGGCACGCAGGTGTACTATACTTTGAGCGGGCGGATATGGAATGCCGTTTTGCGACTACCGTGGGGATGCATTGGAATCTGCAGAAGCATGCCAGTGAAGTCGATTGACAAACTAACTATTAAACCCCGCAGGCGGTCGAGTACGTAGTATACCTGGGACAAGGGAAATATCTGGTTCATTGTGACGTTTTTGAGGTGCTTGCAATCCGCACACATGAGCTAGCTCTCGGCCTGTTTGTTCCTCAACACCGGATTAAGGCCAAACACTCTAGCGGACTCCTGGGCCTTGACTTCTTTAGCAGTCCTTCCACTTGCCTGTAGATCTCCTATTCAAGATATGGCAGTTGCCAATACATTGGGGCACAGTTTCAAATGTGCTCTGGAAATGGGCTTGATGCGATACATTGAGCGTCCAGTAGCCCGGTGGAAGCTCCTTTGAACTACGTTGGGCACTCTTCCTCCAGTGTTTTCGATGCCGGGTGTTCCTCGAATGCTAAATGGACCGAATAGCCTAAACGGCTGCCCTCATGGGACCATCGACACGGAATGCATGCATCTCTCCATCTTCTCCTCCAGGGCCTCTGCATTGCATACGAGCCCCCTTTTCCCTTTCTTCTTAGGAGACTGATTCCACCCCTCGTACTGTAGACTATCCAAAGGCTGTTGGGAGCGGAGAGGTTGGAGGTGCTCTTGCCGCTTTCGGGCATATATTCCTTGATAGTATCGTCCACATACCATATGCTCTTCCTCCACTGACTTACCCACAGCATGGCTAGGCTTATATATTGCTACTAGCCCAAAATAGAATTCCCAGCTCATTTGTAAAATGACCCACTTCTGAATACGGCTTGCATTTAATGCTCACAGGCGTAGCGATCCTCCCGTCCTCTCTGCCCTGCGCAAAACGGACTTGCACAGCCTACACCACCGAATGAAGATGTACGTTGCATCTCCTCGTAGCTACAGTTGCCAGGCTCAATTCACAGCATGTATCAGGTACCGCCACCAACTCTTGGCGATTAATACGAACTTGGCTATGTACTGAGTTAACGACAGGAGGATATACTAGTGCGGCCGTCATCTCTTTTGGCCCCATCACCGCGTCGCACGTTGCGTGGGGGCCCGGCAGTTTCTTGGGGCACTTTTTTGATGCTCTGGCTGCGCTGCTCTAAGTCCTGCTCCTTCAGTTTCGTAATGTTTTCCATGCTTGTGCAATCTCGAGTTATTTGGCTTGAATATTTGCAGAAAAAGCAGGTGCGTGGCTCGATACGTCCTCCCTGTTTCCGGAAAGGTAAATTCGTTGGCTGCTGCTGGTTGCCGTTTTCTCTCCTCTCCTGGGATGGTCTCGCCTCCACAGCCCCAATGTCCACCTGCTCGGCATCTGAAAAGATTCCAAATCCTCATTCTTCTTTCTCAGCTAGGGCTGATGATGTGGCGTTTCTCATCTTTTTGATATGTAAGTACTCCACCATCCGGGCCAGTTACATCCATTCAACCCCTACTTCTGTCTCCGCGGCCCATCCGGTTTACTGAGTGGCCCTCTTCTGGGCATAGCCGTGTAATGAGCCACTGATATAGAAGTTCCGAGCTAAACAAAGGGTCTGTTAGACTGATAGTTGTGGATGGAGCTATGTATCAAAACATAGCTCCATCCACAACTATCAGTCTAACAGACCCTTTGTTTAGCTTTGCTCTGTTTTAGCATGGCCATTTTGCTTGCAGACCTGGGACTAAGCTTATACCGCAGCGCTGCAGCGCACCTTGAGAGCCTCTTGTATTCCGCATGCACTCCCCAAACGTGGTGCCCTTGCTTAGACGTAACCAACATAGGGGTGACTCCCCTTCTAATAAAGAAGACACCAATAACAATTGTAGTTCTTTGGACGCATTGTGAAGGCGAATGTACACCAAGGAGGCAAGGAGCACCTCCAGTGCACCTGCTTCGCTGAGCCTGTTATATCTGGAAGGTCGGAAAACTCGCAAGCAATATTGATAAGTTGTTTAGGCTGTACAGCGATTTCCGGTGGGCCGGATGAAGACACTGCGTTTGATTCAATACGGTGGTACTTCCAGCAGTTGGCCGGTTCCCCACATCAGGGCACATCTTGATCTATCGATTATGCAATAGGAGAGAAGGCCTGAGGCTTTTGAAAAGTATTTTAGGAAGAATAACTATAACTACATGTCTTGGTCTTTTCTTGCAGAACCTGCGTTGTTAATTAGGGTTATGGGCAAGGGCGCCTAGCTGTGCTGTTGGCTTTCCCGGCTGTTACCAGCCCCACTGCAACATGCGCTGCTATCAAGTGTAACAAGATCCCACTGTTTGTTTCAGAGAGCGAGCTCAACTGCAGCTGAGTTCAGACTACTTAGGAAGAATGTTCATTTGAATCCGGTGGCTTCCTATTCAGCGTCCCGGCGTCCTGGACACAACGGCCGAAATGCCTGGGGCTGATGAGGAGAGGATACAGCCTGTCTTCATTTGCAACCCAGCTTACCACACCTCGTCGTGGGGCCAGGACACGCCGCACTCAAACACAACCAAGCCCCTTCAACTGCATGCAGTAGCACTGTAGAAAGCTGTTGCAAGCTTACTTAGTCCTCAGTAGACAGCCTGCATATAAATAGAAAAGCATATCCAAATCCTAAACAGACCACGCCACAGGCTCGGCCCGCCTGTCTTGCAGCCACCCTGTAGTGACAGTTCAAGGGCTGAGACAGTCGCAGAGAGACAGGAGCAGCAGATGAATTAAACTAAGTACGGGACCAGCAAGTGAATCAAACTAAAAGAAAATAACTGAGACGAGGGTTCTAAAAACAGCTGAAGGCCTCGCGAGTCTCGAGCTGCATCACGCACAGCGGGCTGGCGAGGAGGGTAGCCATGCACTTCCCCTGGTGCGACAGCAGCTGCAGCCTCCACTCCAGCTGGTGCAAGTGCCCGGAAGGCAGCTGTATTAATGGTGCACGTATGGATGCCGCCATGTATTGCTATACGCTCGACTCTCACCAACTAGCCACCCTAAGCTCAGCCCCACACCGCTAAGACAGGGCGGCATGCACCAGCAAGATCATCTGAAGGTACAACAGCAGCAGCTGCTGCAGCTGCTGCAGCTGCAGCAACAGAGGGACAGAGGGCCCTCCCTCATACCCCGTCGCCTCTACTCCTGCTGAGGAGACCTAATGGGAGGAAGACCCGAAGACCCGTCTCTGTGTCTACTGCCGCTGCAGCAGATCAGACAACTGGTTCAAACAGATGCTCCATACGGAGACCTTCCAGCAGATGCATCTGCACAAGGGTCCACTAACTCCAAACAAAGCAACAGCGGCAGCCCTGTATAAGCTATCACACCGGCTTCGACATAGAGTCTGAGCCGCAGACACCCCACATTGAGGGGGGGGGGGGGGGGGGGGAGGGGGGGGGGTGTCGAATACAGAGGCCCCACGATGCCTCAAGACATCCTTCAGAATTTCCGAGGCCCCTCGTGGGCCCCCCAAGAAAATAGTGGCCCCCCAATGAATACGGTGTATCCATCCACATAGAGGACAGGGGCCCCTTTCGTTGGCGCTCACTTGTATGGCCGGTCTTATGATGATGAATTGGGGTCTCTACTGTATCCATGGGCGGGTATTACAGCATATACGGCCCCGTGTAATGCTGGAGCCCCACACTGTGGTATCTGGAGCCTCCCTTCAGTATCTTGTGCTTGTTAAATTGCCGGTAAGAGTGCCTGGGGGCGTTGCTGCTATGACAGTCTTCGAGTTGTACAGATTTCTACCAACAACAGAACAGTGGAGAGGCGGATGAGATGGGGGCTCACAGTCTCAGCAGAGTTGCGGATAGAAAGGGTGTTGAGAGAATGGGGCTGCATGCGTTTTAGTGTATTGGTTTATCCCTTGATGACTGCCACAGGCTTCAGCCGGACACATTTCTTAGAAATTCCAGCAGCATGACAAGCGTCCACCACCTCACACACGTCTTTGTAGGAGTCAGGTGCCTCTTCAGCCACCAACTTGGGCGAAGCAACTCGCAGCTGTACAGACACCCCAACACACCCACCAACACACACACACACACACACACACACACACACACACACACACTCACCCATGAGGGATCGATCGAGATCGCTAACCAGCTATCTATCTGCCTAAACACCTAGCTAACTATCTAACCGGCTAGCTAGCTATCTAACCACGCCTGTGTTTGTGTGTATACGCATGAATAGACATACAGACCATAAGCATGCATATAGGTACATTCTCTCTCTCTCTCTCTCTCTCTCTCTCTCTCTCTCTCTCTATATATATATATATATATATATATATATATATATATATATATATATATATATATTTTTCTGTCTGCATATTCGTGTATGTATTTGTCTGGCTGTGTTATCTGACGGATATATTTTTATCTTGAAGAAGTTGTATGATATCTTCGTAAGCAATTGTATTTCTGCTGCTATTGCGGCTCTTCGATCTGCCTGCACCATGACAGGTGGAGGCCCAGGTAGACTTGAGGCCTTCTTCGGTGCCGAGAAGAACGAAACTGTGGGTCCCCATAGACCCTCCAATTAAAACAGGCTGGCCAATCAATTGATATTCTACAGGGACAAGAGGATGATGAGGGGGCAAGGCTCGAGTTGCCCCCTTACGATGTACTAACAAACTCTTTACAGTCCCATCAACAAAATGCTCCTAATAAATTAAACACAAACATATAACAAACCAAATACCCTCATATTATATTCAACACTCAGACATAAACATAAGGAGACATTATAGAGAAGGAGACACTCCACAGTTATATATTATCTTAGACAGACATAAGGAGACAGTATACAGAGGGAGACAGTGCATATATATATATATATATATATATATATATATATATGTATGTATATATATACTTGGCAATGACTATCCTTCTGCCTTGCATGCAACGGCCCAAGCAAAGCCCCACACATGCATGCATGCATGCATGCATGCATGCATGCATGCATGCAAGGGGCCCTCTAACCTCGTGCTTGGCTATGTTGTGCGAGACATCATAGACGACCTCCATCTCCATATCATCAGGAGACTCTCTAAACACCTTTGCAAATGCCTCTCTAGCTAGAAAGGAGATTGACCCGCGATTAACCCAAGCAAAATTGGCTGCTGCGGCCATAGAAGCTAAGTAGTCCTGGCCCTGCATGCAAATAAAACATAGTATAACATATGCATATACACATCTTTACAAATACATGCAGATATATATATATATATATATATATATGTGTTTATATATGCAAGTGTTGTTCTACGAATAGGGGTGCAGATGCTAAGTATGCGCTAACAAGTATGAATCTATCGTCTCTCTCTCTCTCTCTCTCTCTGTACATGCATATATATATATATATATTATATGCATGTACAGATATAGATATAGATATATTTATAGATATAGACACAGATAAGAGAGAGCATACATAGAGGCACCCCCATCCAGTACAAAAACACATCCTTGTCGTAGACCCTAGACCCTAAACCCTAAACCCTAAGCATCTAAACCCTAAACCTTCATGCCTGGGTACATTGGTACGGAGACACGTTGTGGCTGAAGCTGCCGGTAGTTTCACGACGCCTTGCTTCGCTGCTTCGCAGTATTAGGGTTTAGGGTTTAGGGTTTAGGGTTTGGCCTACCTCTTTCGAATTGATAGGAACACAGGCTAACTGATTATCTATAAGATTCATGTTATACTTCTCCATACAACTCTCCATCGTCACCAGCGCATCCGTCGCCACTTGATGCCCCAAGCCCCGACTCCCCGAGTGCACCATCACACATGCTTGGCCCTTCTGTACAACAAAAACCCTAAACCCTAAACCCTAAACCCTAAACCCCAAACCCTAAGTGATATTGCATAATCTTGGTGTGCCACTGGCATTGCCCCAGCTGTACAAGGAAGGGTTTAATATACTCAAGACAAAATCGCGGGCTTAGGGTTTAGGGTTTTCAAGCCATGTGGGGTTTAGGGTTTAGGGTTCACAATATTTGTGGGGTTTAGGGAGTAGATGAAGGGTTTAGGGTTTAGGGTTTAGGGTTTGGGGAACAAACCTCGAGGCCAAGCTTGTTGGCAGCGAACTCGTCATAAACCTCGTCAACTATCTACGTAGCAACATTCACAACCCTAAACCCTAAACCCTAAACCCTAAACCCTAAAATGAGACACTTGAACTATAAACCTTAAGCTGCAGTGCAGTGCAGGTAGAGCGCAGCTGCATAAACCCTAGAAGAATCCCAAAACCCTTAGGGCCTCGCAGCCCCTGCATGCAACCTTCAACCAGGAATTAGGGTTTAGGGTTTAGGGTTTAGGGTTTAAGCACCTGTACTTCGCAGTAGTGATTGCCAGCCCCGAGGGTCCCCATCTGAGGCAAGCCCCTCTTCTTTGCTCTTATCGACACCTTCGAAGGGTCTGCAGCAAAAACCCGTAAACCCTAAACCCTAAACCCTAAACCCTAAAAGCAGAGCAGAAGGTAGCTTGGGCATTGCAGGCCTAGAGGCGCTGCATATATATATATATATATATATATATATACATATATATATATATATATATATATATATATATATATATATATATATATATACCCCCAGAGCTGATGCAGCGTAGGGCCACGAAAGAGAACCCCTGGTACGTTGCTAGGGTTTAGGGTTTAGGGTTTAGGGTTTACCAGCCGTGAGCATCCGTCCGTATTCTTCGCAGCGTTCCTTGTCTTCAGCCCAGGCGTAGCCTTGCCGCAACAGCCAGTCCGTCCCCATCTCCAGCGCAGCCTCCAGGTCTGTGTACACCACAAAACCCTAAACCCTAAACCCTAAACCCTAAACCCTAAACCCTAGGCTCTCCCCTTGTGTGTCTTGAGCATTTCTCGCCGGTGGCAAAACGACGAGATATACTTGCAGAGCGTTTGACGCCGCCCCCCCTGCTATCTATCTATTTATCTATCTAGCTAGCTAGCCAGGTAGCTATCCAGCTAGCTATCTATCTAGCTATCTATCTAGCTATCCAGCTAGCTATCCAGCTAGCTAGCTATCTAGCTATCCAGCTAGCTATCCAGCTAGCTAGCTATCTAGCTATCCAGCTAGCTATCCAGCTAGCTATCTGAGCTTGGATGAGAAGCAGCAGCTGTTTGCCTATCCTTTCAGCTAGCTGTCTAGCTAGCTGTGTTAGCTAGCTGCTTGGCTAGCTACCTAGTTATTTGTTTTTGTGTTTGTTTAGTTATCTGTCTAGCTATCTGTTAACATATCACCTAAGCTATCTGTTTATTTATTTGTTTAATTATTAACCGAGTTATTTATATATTTATTTAATCTATCTCTTCAACTATCTATCTATCTATCTATCTATCTATTCATATATTTATTCCTCTATCTGTTTGCTTCCTTACTAACATGCAAATAGCATGCATACACACATGCATCTATCTATCTATAGCTATAGCTATATGTATACCTATATCTATATATTTATATCTATATATCTATATCTATATCCATATCTATATCTATCTATCTATCTATCTATCTATCTATATCTATATCTATATCTATATCTATATCTATATCTATATCTATATCTATATCTATATCTATATCTATATATATATATATATCTATATATATATATATATATATATATATATATATATATATATAGATAGATAGATAGATATACATATATATCTATATCTATATCTATATCTATCTATATATATATACATATATATATATATATATATATATATATATATATATATATATATATATATATATATATATACCTGGCATTTTACAGGGGATGATTCCTTGGGATCCCACACCAACGGGGATAAACTTAAATAGTGCTTCTGCTATTTCTTCTTGTTTCTCCCTAACATCGGCTTCAGTTAAATTTGTTCGTATTAGTCTAACCCCACAGTTTATATCAAACCCCACACCTCCAGGAGACACTACACCTGAAGGGTCTCCTTCGTCAAACGCTGCTACGTTCCCAATCGCAAAGCCATAGCCTGTACATACAAATATATATATATATATATATATATATATGTATATATATATATATATATATATATATATATATACAAATATAAATATAAATATAAATATAAAATATAAATATAAATATAAATATAAATATAAATATAAATACAATTCTAAACATAAATATAAATCTAAACATAAATATATAGTGTAGTTGTTTTATTTATTTATGCATATATATGTATACACACACATACAGATTATATATATATATATATATATATATATATATATATATATATATATATATATATATATATGTTCTATAGACTATATATATTATATAGGGTTTAGGATTTAGGGTTTAGGGTGTAACGGCTAGGGTTTATCGTCTAGGGTTTAGGGGGTAGGTGTCTTAAGAAGTAGGGATTCTAAGGCACGGCTGAGGGGTTTAGGGTTTGCAATTTAGTTAGGGTTTAGGGTTTATTGTGTAGAGTGAAGGGTTTAGGGTTTAGGGTTTATTAGGGTTTAGGATATATATATATATATATATATATATATATATATATATATATATATATATATATATATATATATATATATATATATATATATATATATATATGTCTCTGGTTTGTAATGAATATGTTATCGGACCTATTTTTTTTCTCTATAACCCTAGGGTTTAGGGTTTAGGGTTTAGGGTTTAGGGTTTAGGGTTTAAGCTTGCCTGCATGTATATCAGGTAATCCTATACTCTTTCGTACTATCCCCGGTAGTGTAGATACATTTGCTACTTGTTTCAAAGCCGGTAGAAAACCAGCAAACCCCTTCCCTCTAACTTTCTTCTTCAACTCATCAATAAGAATATCCTCCAGAGCATCGTTCAAGTATATCTCACCTACAAATACATACTATACATATATTATAATATATTTACATATACCCGTAACCCGTAACCCTAAACCCTAAACCCTAAACCCTATAAATATATACACAAAAGACCAAATACCATATATATATATATATATATATATATATATATATATATATATATAATCCCTAAATCTATCCACCAAAACCCTAAACCCTAAACCCTAAACCCTAAACCCTAAACCCTACCGGGCACGTTCATGCCAGGGACGAAACCCTTTCGGATGTTTAGTATATTTCTGTTATTCACATCACGATAAAGGTACTGCTTCTCCTCCTCTAGGGTACGCTGTGGATACATTGTGCTACTGCTGCTGCTGTTGCTGCTGCTGCTGCTGTTGCTGCTGCTGCTGCTGTTGCTGCTGCTGCTGCTGTTGCTGTTGCTGCTGCTGCTGCTGTTGCTGCTGCTGCTGCTGTTGCTGCTGCTGCTGTTACTGCTGCTGCTGCTGTTGCTGCTGCTGCTGCTGTTGCTGCTGCTGCTGCTGCTGCTGCTGTTGCTGCTGCAGCTGCAGCTGCGGCGCTGCGGCTGCCTCCCTAGAAACACCCTCCTGTAGCTGTTTCTGTCTTCTGCTCTTCCTCAGACAAGCTGCTGCTGCTGCTGCTGCTGTTGCAGCTGCTGCAGCTGCTCCTGTGGCAGCAGCAGCAGCAGCAGCAGCTGCTGCTGCTGCTGCGTGGGTCTTGTTATTGCGTTATACGGCCTCCAACGCACACGGAGGCCCCTAGAGTGTCTTCGGCTACACAGAGTGCTTGCTGCTGCTGCTGCTGCTGCTGCTGAGGCTGCTGCTGCTGCTGCTGCTGCTGCTGCTGCTGCTGCTGAGGCTGCTGCTGCTGCTGCTTGTCGCTGCTGGTGCTCGCCGCTGCTGCTGCTGCTGCTGCTGCTGCTGCTGCTGCTGCTGCTTTTTCGTAGGAATTGTGGGGTGTTCTCGCAGGAATGGAGCTGCAAATACACCTGAAGAAGCTGCGGATACAGCTGAAGTTAATTACAAATTAAAGAAGAAGGATTTGTTGACTAACGCCCACCAGCCTCGGGCTCACCAGGTCTAGGGTTTAGGGTTTAGGGTTTAGGGTTTATAGTTTATTGGTGTATGATTTTGTCTGTATATTTGATATGAAGAATGTCGAAAGAATTTGATTTAATTTCTAATACCCAAAATAATAATTTTTGTTTATTTTCTATCAAAGGAGTTTGTGTATTCGGGTGTATGCGCATACACCCGAATACAGTTTGATGGTTTATTTAGATAATAATTTGAATTCAATATATCTATTTAAATACAAATATTTTTTAATTGTATTATATATTTTAATAATTTAATATCTTCTAACGGATTGCATGCATGCATGCAAACAGATATATCTAATAGCAGCAGCAGGGGTGCAGCAGCAGCCCGGGATCGTCGTGGGATCGTGGGGCCCGATCCCTGCATCCGTCTCCCCTGCTGCTGTGCTGCTCCAGGTGTGGGGTGTAGGGTATCTCGGGTGTATAGACACCTCACAGTGTGATTGTTCCTTCGAAAGAAGGTTCTAAACCCCCGATGATGTTTGGCTCTTCCTACTGCTGCTGCAGATACAGCCCATCGCTTACCGTGTTACGATGATCTGAGGGGGATACGAAAGAAAATAATAATAAAACAAATATAAATTAAAGAAGGTGTATATACAGCTGAATGTACAACCTTATACGATTCATTTCAGGTGTATGTACACCTAAAATTTTAAATATTTTAATTTTTTTTTGTTTGTTTTATTCTTAGTATTTATATTTTATATATTTTGTTTATTTTCTACTTCACAGATTTGTGAGTGTGGCGTCTCTGTGTATATTTGTTTTGTTTCTCTCTGCTTCTTTTGTTGTTATACATAAAAATTATATTTTATATTTTAAAACATTTATATTTATGTTCTTGTTTCTTCGCTTCTTTGTTTGAGTTTTAATTAGATCTTGTAACCTTGCAGCAACAGCAGCAATAGCAGCAGCAGCAGCAACAGCAGCAGCAGCAGCAAATCTCTGATGTCAGCCGAAGGGGGGTTATGCCCTCCTCTCTGTTCGGTTCGACACTGAGAGTGGCTGTCTGTACACCCGAAGAAATGCATGCATGCGGGTAGAGTGTGTGTGTATGTGTACTTCTCTTTGTTTTCTGTCTCTCTTCTCTCTTCCTTACTATTTAACTTCTATCTTCCTTTCTCTCTTTTATTTATTTTAATAAATAGCTTAAGCTTATTAACGATAAACATAAGAAGAGCCCCTCACTCTTTGGTGCTGTCACGCTTACTTGAATTCCCTCATTAGAGCCGTGGGGTCTGCTGTGTGTTGTGTGCGGCTGTTTGCTGCTGTTGCTGCGGTGCAGCAGCAGCAACAGCAGCAATACCAGCAGCAGCAGCAGCAGATTGGGTTGGAGGTAGTAGTAGTGAGTTAGCTGCATCAAAGAGAAGATAATGAAGCGAAGCGTGAGATATATAAAATTAGATATTAAGATTTGTAGTATAGAGAGATGTAGATAGAAGAGAATAGAAGAGACAGAGGGAGATAGACATTAAAAGAGACGGATGCATGCAGACCAAAACAGAAAAGAAACAGAAAGAGACAGAGACAGAGGAGAGACAAAGAAAGCAGAGAAAATAGAGAGGAGGGGGGGATAATTAAGAGAAGCTACAAATAATTATTATATATATATATATATATATGTATATATATATATATATATATTTATGTATACATATATATATATATATATATATGTATATATATATATATATTTATGTATACATATATATATATATATATATATATAATAAAGGTGGAGTGTAGATAAGAGACAGCAGTAGAGAACGTGGAGACATAAAAAGCAAATAAGAGGGTGAGAACGTAAGTTGTAAGAAAACGAACTAAGAACACAGAAGATAAAACCAACAGAGAGAAGAGGAGACGCAGGCTCAGACACAAAGAGAGACAGAGAGAGAGACAGATGTTTTAGTTTTAAAACAACAGATATATATATACATATATATATATATATATATATATATATATATATATATATATATATATATATATATATATATATATATATATATATATATATATATATATATGGAGAGAGAGAGAGAGAGAGAGAGAGAGAGAGAGGGAGAGGAAGAGAGAAAGAATAAAAGATAGAAACATAAATAACAATTTATCTTGTTTGTTTTTAGTTTTAAAACAACATATATATATATATATATATATATATATATATATATATATATATATATATATATATATATATATATATATATATATCTTTATTCCTCTGGCAGCATCAGTAGCAGGTCTGAGTAGGTCTTTTTCTCCGTTCTTTCTCTCTAACTTTATTATATTTGTATCTAATTTATTATAAATAAATACTCTCTTTATTATTTTATTTAATTTCTCTTTCTTTTGTTTAGTTTGTTGCTGTACTTGTGCTGCTGCCCCTGAGGTGTATAGGCAGCTCCAAGAACGGAAGGAGGCGTGGGTATTCTGGATGCCTTTTGCATCATTTTTTGTGTTTTCTTGGGTTAATTAAACATAATATTTAATTTTAAATTCATCTATGTAGTCAAATCGGCTTCAAATGAAGCATTTAGACCCTACTTCCCTCTCATACTATCCCGCTGCCTCTCTCAAGGTATTGTACTTGTACTTGGGGCTGCATGCAGACAGCCGATATATAAATTTTCTGCTTTTCTCCTTTTAAAATTGCGTTCTTATAACTTTATTTAATTCTTTTTAGTTTATTACAAACAAACAGAAACAAAGAACGGGCTGAGCTCCCTACTATTCCCCTCTAAAACCCTAGCAGCCACACTTTGTTGCTGCTTCTCTCCTTAGTAGCAGAGTAGACAAATACTTTATTTAATTCCTCTGCTTCAAACAAACAAAGAAAATTAATATCTGCTGCAGCAGCAATATAGCAGCAGCAGCAACAGCAGCAGCAGCAGCAGCAGCAGGCAGCAGCGCGAGGGCTTCAAACAACAGCAGCAGCAGCAGCAGCAACAGCAGCAGCAGCAACAGCAGCAGCAACAGCAGCAGCAACAGCCGAGATGACAGACGCTGAAGATCGTCGCTCTGCCTCCCTCTCTAGAGGGATGCGCCAGAAGGTGTGCCCTCCAAACCCTCTAGGGTTTAGGGTTTAGGGTTTAGGGTTTAGGGTTTAGGGTTTGAAGCCCTTGCCTGCATGCAGAGCTGCTGCGTCTCCCCGTGTATCTGTTTGCTGCTGCTGCTGCTGCTGCTTCTGTTTCTGCTGCTGCATGATGCTGCCGCTCCTGCTTCTCTCCTTACCGGTGCTGCTACCTCTGCTGCTGCTGCTGCTGCTATTCCTGCTGCTGCTGCTGCCGCTGCTGCTGCTGCTGCTGCAGGGTCGTGGCATGCGTGAAGGGGCAGGAGGCCGAGACGATAGATACGCAGGACAGGCGGGCGTATTCGAACGGCTCGAGGAGACAGGAGAAAGCAAGCGGAGAGGCAAGGGCAAGGGGCCTGCACCAGCCAGGTGTACGTACACCTGATGCTCCTGCTGTTGCTGTTGTTGCTGCTGCTGCTGCTGTTGGTGTTGGTGTTGTTGTTGTTGTTCTTGCTGCTGATGATGATGTTAATGCTGCTGCTGACAGATGTGGGGATAAGATATGCAAACGCTGCTGCAGCGGCTCCTGCTGCTGGGGCTGCTGCTGCTGCTGCTGCTGCTGCTGCTAGGGCTGCTGCTGCTGCTGCTGCTGATACGGCTGCCAGGGCCCCTCCTCATCTGCTGCTGTTGCTGCTGCTGCTGCTGCTGCTGCAGCCGTTGAGGGTTGGATTGTTATAGCTACAAACATACACGAGGAGGCGCAGGAAGAAGACATACATGAGGCATTTGATGCTTTCGGTACTAAACCCTAAACCCTAATAAACCCTAAACCCTAATAAACCCTAAACCCTAATAAACCCTAAACCCTAATAAACCCTAAACCCTAGTAAACCCTAAACCCTAATAAACCCTAAACCCTAGTAAACCCTAAACCCTCAGCAATAATAATTGTACTCAGCACACTTAACAGGAGGGCGTCGACTTCAGGGGAACGCGTAGGGTTTGTAGGGTTTTGAAGATCTAGGGTTTAGGGTTTAGGGTTTAGGGTTTAGGGTTTAGGGTTTAGGGTTTGTCCTGTATGCTGCCGACTCCTTCGCACTCTCATAGTTGAATATGTGCTGCTGTCGCTGCTGCTTGTGCTGCTGCTGCAACTTGTGCTGCTGCTGCTGCTGCAACTTGTGCTGCTGCTGCTGCTGTTGCTGCTGCTGCTGCTGTTTGTGTGTAGGGGCGATAAGGAACCTGCACATGAATCTGGACAGACGTTCTGGGTTTGTGAAGGGATACGCCTTCGTCGAATACGAAACATATGATGAGGCACAGGCTGCTATAGATGGTAGGCACCTGCTGCTGCTGCTGCTGTTGCTGCTGCTGCTGCTGCTGCTGCTGCTGCTGTGGCGTTCGTACGTGGAGGAGCAGCGCCACACAAGCAGCAGCAACACCAACGCTGAAGCAGTGCTGCTCGCCGGTGTTCGTGCTGCTGCAACAGCGACATTACCAGCAACACCAGCATCTCAATGTGCTTATATGCTGCTGCTGTTGCTGCTGCTGCTGCTGCTGCTGCTGCTGCTGCTGCAGGTATGGACGGTCAAGAGCTGCTGGGGCAGAAGGTAGCTGTCAGTTGGGCGTTCGTGCGGCAGCCGGAGAAGAGAAAGTAAACCCCCAGGGACTCAGGTGTACGTACACCTCAAAGCAGCAGCAACA
>OY986946.1:5250946-5253446 GCA_963920595.1 Eimeria praecox | reverse complement strand
TTCAGGTGGCTGCTTGTTTGTCTCTCACTCCTGCTGCAGTTGTTGACTACATTGAGCAGCAAGGTTTGTATCTCTGAGTCCCTGTCTCCTCTCTCTGTCTCCTTTCTTAGGGTGTATAGGCAGCTCTGAGACCCCTCAAGCGTGTCTGCTGCAGCTACAGCTACTGCTGCTGCTGCTACTGCTGCTACTGCTGCTGCTGCTCCTGCTGCTGCTGCTGCTGCTGTTGCGGCAGATGTGTTAGTAACAAACAAATTATATCCCCGAGTTAGACTGAGGCTGCAAATATGTCTGTACAAGTAATTCGTGCTGCTGCTGCTGCAGCAGCAACAGCTGCAGCAGCAGCAGCAGCAGCAGAAGCAGCTGCAGCAGCAGCAGCAGCTGCTGCCACCTCCGCAGCAGCAGCAGCAGCAGCAGCAAGTGAAGCAACACAAGTGTTGCTTATAATGAGAAGAGACGAAATACGTTTGCTGCTGCGTTTGTTTTTAATTGTTTCTATCTAAATACGTTTGGTCTCCTCGAGGTGCCTATACACCCCAAGTGTATGTATAACATGTATGCATGTATTACTGATGTTTACGTACACCTGAAAAAGAGAAAGACAAAGGTATTTAGGTGTATATACACCTCAAACAAACAACACAAACAAACAAAGGGTCTTTAAGAACGTCTTCTCGTCTACTTTGCTTCTCTTTTCAGGTGTATATACACCTCATCAAATACCCCACATGTCTTTAAATATAAAATTAAAAAATTAAATATATATATATATATATATATATATATATATATATATATATATATATATATATATATATATATATATATATATATATATGTCAAATTTAAAAGAAGAGACACAAATTACTAGCAAGCTCTATCGATACCTGCTGCTGTTGCTGCTGCTGCAACCGCTGCTGCGCTGCTGTTGCTGCTGCAGCAACTACTGCTGCTGCTGCTACTGTTGCTGCTACTACTACAACTGCTGCAGCAGCAGCAGTTGCGGGGCTGCAGGAGAGCCGCGGGTCGGTAGTGCCCTGCACCAGGCAACAGCAGCAGCAGCAGCAGCAGCACGTGTTGCTGCTGCTGCTGCCGCTGCTGCTGCTGCTGCCGCTGCTGCTGCTGCTGCCGCTGCTGCCGCTGCTGCTGCTGCTGCTGCCGCCGCTGCTGCTGCCGCTGCTGCTGCAGTTAAAATTTCACATCCACATCCCACAGAAGCGACTTGGCTGCTGCTGCTGCTGCTGCTGCTGCTGCTGTGAGACGCGACGGAAGGGGGGGGGCTGCTGCAGCTGCAGCACGACGGCCCCTCCGCCTCCTGTGATGATCATAGCTGGTTGCTGCACTGCAGCAACAGATCCTGGGTATCCTGCTGCTGCTGCTGCTGCTGCTGCTGCTGCTGCTGGTGGTGCCTGCAGCAGTATAGGTTGCTGCTGCTGCAGCACGAACGTTGGCTGCTGCTGCATCGCTGCAGCAGCGCCGTACGGTAGAACAGCGAGTGGTGCTGCTGCTACTTGAGGAGGGACCCCCTGAAGCTCTGTGTCTGCTGCTGCTGCTGCTGCTGCTGCTGCTGCAGGCAGCAGCACGTGCTGCTGCTGCGGCAAGGCATACACAGGCCCAGGCGCCAGCATTTGCTGCTGCACTGTTGCTGCTTGTGGTGGCAGCATCATGGGCTGCTGCAGCAGCATAGCTTGCTGCGGCTGCTGCAGGATATACTGCTGCGGCTGAGTTTGCTGCTGCTGTTGCTGCTGCTGCTGCTGCTGTTGCTGCTGCTGCTGCTGCTGGGGAGGAGCCGCTGCTGCTGGCTGCTGCTGTACTTCAGTGCATGCGTTTGCAGCTGCTGCTTGGGGTTGTGCGTACACCTGATACACAGGTTGTGGGGCCCCCGCAGCAGCAGCAGCAGCAGCTGCTGCTGCTGCTGCTGCTGCAGCAGCAGCCCCCCCGTCTGCGGGTTTAGGCAGCAGCACACAGGGGATGTGGGGTGGCTGGGCTGCGACGAAGTGGACCATTGGTCCATATATCATTTGGTGCTGCTGCTGCAGCAATTGCTGCTGCAGCAGTTGCTGCTGCTGCAGCTGTTGCTGCTGCTGCAGCTGCTGCTGCAGCTGCAGCACCAACTCTGGAGGGAGGAGAAGAGTACCGTCGATATCAATCGTCACTCCTTTGTCTTTGTCTGTCCGCCTCTCACTCGGCTCCCTGCGGCGCGGCATATCCTCAAACCCTAAACCCTAAACCCTAAACCCTAAACCCTAAACCCTAAACCCTAAACCCTAAATCCTTGAGAATCGACACCAGATATTGATTTTAAGGAAGATAAAAAGACGAAGAGCCCAAGAACATCAGAAAGGGACTATGAGGGAAGAAGAGACAGCTCAATCGATGCTGTAGCCTCGCCACTGTGCTGCTGCTGCTGCTGCTGCTGTTGTTGTTGTTGTTGTTGCTGCTGTTGCTGCTGCTGCTGCTGCAACCAAGGCATTTGAATCCCCCTGATAGAAAATATACAAGG
>OY986946.1:5235946-5245946 GCA_963920595.1 Eimeria praecox | reverse complement strand
GCAGCAGCTCCCGCAGCAGCAGCTGCCGCAGCAACAATGTATGATAGGCCCCCAGCAGCAGCAGCAACAGCTGCCACAGCAGCAGCAGCAGCTGCCGCAGCAGCAGCAGCAGCTGACGCCGCAGCAGCAGATGTATATGCGGCCTTTGGCTCAGTCCACAAGTAAGTCATGAGGATCTCCAGCAGCAGCAGCAACAGCAGCAGCAGCAACAGCAGCAGCAACAGCAGCAGCAGCAGCAACAGCAGCAGCAGCAGCAGCATTTCTAATAGTTCGTTATTGTATGTGCATGCATTGTGTGTGTTTCTGCTGCAGCACCAATCTCTCTCAATTCTGCTTCCTTGGGGGGCCCCCCATTCGAGGCCCTGGGGCCCCCTGGGCCTCGCCCCGGCAGCAGCAGCAGCAGCAGCAGCAGCAGCAGCAGCAGTGTGCAGGGGGGCCCCACCGGATCCCCCCGTTTGAGGCAGCCACCTACAATGCGATCGGGGGCCCCTACGCGTGCTGCTTCTGTGTCTGCAGCAATTGCAGCAGCAGCTGCTGCTGCATCTTCTGGTGCTGCTGCTGCTGCTGCTGCTGCTTCAACACCAGTGAAGGAGAGTCCTGTGGGGCCGAGACAGCCTCAGCAGCAGCAGCAACAGCAGCAGCAGCAGCACCAGCAGCAACCCCAACAGCAACATCAACAGCACCAACAGCAGCAGCAACACCAGCAGCAGCAACGACAGCAGCAGCAGCAGCAACACACACAACAGCAACAGCGTCAGCAACAGCAGCGCCAGCAGCAGCAGCGGCGCCAGCAACAGCAGCAGGAACAGGAGCAGCAAGAGCAGCAGCAGCAGCAGCAGCAGCAGGAGCCACCCCTCAAACGTTTGATAATGGCTAGGCGAGCCCGCATGCGTCTAAACCCTATAATGCGATACCTTCAGGGGCCCCTGAGGGCCCCCAGCCCCAACAGGGGCCCCCAGCAGCCTGCTGCTGCTGCTGCTGCTGCTGCTGCTGCTGCTGCTGCTGCTGCGGGGGGTACCCCAGCACAACCTTCCGATACCGCTGAAGGCACAGATA
This sequence comes from Eimeria praecox, assembly GCA_963920595.1. Taxonomy (NCBI): domain Eukaryota; phylum Apicomplexa; class Conoidasida; order Eucoccidiorida; family Eimeriidae; genus Eimeria; species Eimeria praecox. The sequence goes on along the minus strand of OY986946.1, from coordinate 5,244,890 downwards.
CACCCGAGGAGTCGCCTGCTCCTTCTGTTGCTGCATCTGCTGCTGCATCTGCTGCTGCTGCTGCTTCGGGTGCTGCTGCTTCGGGTGCTGCTGCTTCTGGTGCTGCTTCTGGTGCTGCTTCTGGTGCTGCTTCTGCTGCTGCTTCTGGTGCAGCAGCAGCAGCAGCAGCAGATGATGGAGCTGTCATTAGAGGCTGCGCGACACCGATAGAAATTGAAAGATACTACGAAGCAGCAGCAGCAGCAGCATCAGCAGCAGCAGCATCAGCAGCAGGAGGAGCAGCAGCAGCAGCGAGTGGGAATGCCCAAGGAGAAGGGCTGAGTGCAACAGCAGCAGCAGCAGCAGCAGCAGCAGCAGCAGCAGATAAGTGTGGCCTGAGTAGTGCTGCTGCTTCTGTAAAGGAGGATTCGCTGCAGTGGTGTGTACAGCAGATTCAGCAGGTGCTGCAGCAGCACCCTGAAGCAGCAGCAGCAGCAGCAAGATTAAGAGGAGGCCGTCCTATGCTGCATCAAACAATTCTAGCACAAGCAGCAGCAGAAGCAGCAGCAGCAACAAGAGACAGGCTGGGGCGCTGGCTTGATGCCGAGATGGTGGCAGCTCCCCCAGATCTTGAAGAAATTCTTATTGTTATTGCTGCTGCGGTTAAGGTGTATGTTGCTGGTGAGGTCCTCCTGCTGCTGCTGCTGCTGCTGCTGCTGTTCGTGCTGCTGCTGTTCGTGCTGCTGCTGTTCGTGCTGCTGCTGTTCGTGCTGCTGCTGTTCGTGCTGCTGCTGCTGCTGTTCGTGCTGCTGCTGCTCTTCGGGCTGCTCCTCATGATGTTCGTGCTGCTGCTGCTGCTTCTGCTGCTGCTGCTGCTGATGATGATGCTGTTTGGGATGGTGCTGCTGATGCTGTTCGTGCTGCTGTTCTTGATGATGCTGTGCTGGCTGCTGCTGTTGTGCTGCTGCTGCTGCTGTTCGTGCTGCTGCTGCTGCTGCTGCTGTTTTGGTGCTGCTGCGGCTGTTTGCACCATCACTCTGTAGGTCGCAGCAGTTCCTGCTTCAGCAGCAAGAAGGCACATCCTACTGCTACTGCTGCTGTTGCTGCTGTTGCTGCTGCTGCTGCTGCTGTTGCTGCTGCTGCTGCTGCTGGGGTGTTGCTTTGCAGAGGTTGTAGCAGGAGCAGAGCAGCTAGAGGCGAGAGATTTCGAGCAGTATGGGGGGCCCCTGGGGGCCCCCCATACAGCTGAAGGAGAGGAGACAGCAGAGAGACAGGGCTACGACAACACAGGAGACAGTCAAATACCACTGAGAGTGCTGATGCCTCACCATATATTAGAGGCAGCCAAGTCCTTACCCCCACTCTAGGGTTTAGGGTTTAGGGTTTAGGGACTAGGGACTAGGGTTTAGGGTTTAGGGTTTAGGGTTTAGAAAGATTCATACTCGCGATTTCGTAGCTGCCGCAACACTTCGAGATTGCTGCTGCTGTTGCAGCAGCAGCACTAGCAGCAGCAGCACTAGCAGCAGCAGCAATAGCAGCAGCAGCAGTGACAAGGCTGCTGCACCTTGGCAGGTCTGAAGCAGCAAATGCGGTTGTTGCTCGTCTCCACGTAGTAAGGCGCATGGCTAGCTAGCTAGCTAGCTAGCTAGCTAGCTGAGGACCTCGTCCCTACCCCTCTCTCACTGTTTATATATATATATATATATATATCTGCGGGCGTTCTTACAAGAGCACATGCTTGTATTTTCATCTTTTCTATTTATTTATACTTATGCATTTATACAAATATTTATACTTACGGTTACCTCTATATAATATGGATAGATAGATATAGATACGGATATATATATATATATATATATATATATATATATATATATATATATATATATATATATAGAGAGAGAGAGAGAGAGAGAGAGAGAGAGAGAGAGAGAGAGGGAGAGAGATAGATATATAGATATATCTGTATAGATATATAGATATAGATATATAGATATAGATATATAGATATGGATATCTATACAGATCTAGAAGGGACGACGGGCAGCCAAGACGCCAGACAAGGGCGCAGCGAGCTTCTGCGCTGTTGCCTGTGGCTAGCTACAGCTAGCTACAGCTAGCTACAGATAGACAGCTAGTTATAGCTAGCTACATTTAGCCTGCGGGGTGTAGCTAGCTGTAGCTAGCTGTAGCTATCTGGATTGGCTGCCGCCTCGAGGGACTACCTAGTTGACTACTAACTCCCCGTAGTAGGATCAGCTGGCTAGCTAGCTAGCTAGCTAGCTAGCTAGGCAGGTACGTCATTTGTCTATGCTATCTATCTATCTCTCCCCCCCTCTACCCGCGGGGGCATGCAGCCCCAAACCCATGAAGTAGCCTGTCAGCCAGGATGTAGGAAGAGAATCTGTATGATCGTGTAGCCAGCTAGCCAGCTAGCTAGCTAGCTAGGTAGCTAGCTACTTGACTACTTAGCTAGCTAGCTAGCTAGCTAGCTAGCTAGCTGGCTACCCATGGCTAGCTGTACGTAGGGTCAGCCAGGGCCAGCGGAGTGCACGCACTTAACCCCACGAGGGGCGAGCTGTGTGGCCCCGAACAAAGGCTAGGGTTTAGGGTTTAGGGTTTTCTAGGGTTTGGGGTTTAGGGTTTAGGGGTGAAGTTCCTTAATGTTTTCTGGGGGGACCCCTGCAGCACGAGCGACACAGCGATTAGCGTATTCCTTGCCTGTCGCAGTGTCTACGACGGGCATATACTCCATCGTACAGACAACAGCTGTTAACACAAACACACAGGGGTTAGGGTTTAGGGGTTAGGGCTTAGGGTTAAGGGTTTAGGGTTTGGGGGGTGGGGGGCGGGGGGTGGAGTTTAGTGGTTAAGGGGTGGGGGTTGAGGGTTGGGGTTTAGGGGTTAAGGGGTGGGGGTTGGGGGTTGGGGTTTAGGGTTTAGGGGTTGAAGTTTAGGGTTTAGGGTTTAGGGTTTAGGGTTTAGAAGGAGGAAGACGGGGAGAGACAGTGAGGTGGATACAGCGTTGGAGACAGAGAGACGAAGGAGACAGAAGATACAAGAGACAGAGACAGAGAGAGACAGAGAGACGAAGGAGACAGAAGATACAAGAGACAGGGACAGAGAGAGACAGAGACACATATAAGCAAATAAAAAATAAAATATAAAAATAATATCTTACGTGGCCCATCCTCCTTATTCTCCTCATTGTCGAGGACAGCCTGTACTTCTTCTTCGGGGGATCGGGGAACGTCTCCTTCAGGGACACGATCCCCGGGGAGACGATCCTCAGGGAGACGATCCTCAGGGAGACGATCCTCAGGGAGACGATCCCCAGGGAGACGATCCCCAGGGAGACGATCCCCCTCTGGGGATCCTTCAACCTGAGGTGTCTCCTCGTCTGCTGCTCGAGCAGCTACGACACACCCGGCCAGGCAAATCAACAGCAGACGAAAGCCTCGCATCCTGTGCAACAAACAAACCCTAAACCCTAAACCCTAAACCCTAAACCCTAAGCCCTAGGCTTTCTCTAAGAGCTGAAATTGGCTGTTAAGTAATCGAATAGCTTAACTCCTTTCAGACAGATACCCCGAACACGAGCATGGAGAACAGCAGCAGCAGCAGCAGCAGCAGCAACAGCAACAGCAACAGCAGCAACAACGACAACGGAAGCAACAGCAAAAATAGCTGCTGCTGCTGCTGCTGCTTCAGCTGCTGCGAAGCAGCAAGTGGGAGCAGCAGAAGCAGCAGCAGTCATCGCCAGCCGCAGCAAGCCATCGAACACCAGCACACAACAACAACAGAGCCAGCAGCAGCAGCAGCAGCAACAGCAGCAGAAGCAGCAGCAGCAGCAGCAAAAGCATATCTGATAGATTGTATGCAAACAGCATATAATATAAAACAACAAATTATGTGGAGTCTTCTTACTTTAGGATTCGGGGTTAAGGAGGAGGAGGAGGCAAGGAGAAGGAAGATCTGTCGATACACCCGAGAACAGAGATGAAAGTAGATGAAATATATTAAAATGAAAGGAAGAAACACAAATAATAAAATAATAAACAAAAAAATAATAAATATATAACAAACAAACACAAAAAACACAGAAGAACAGCCAAGAACTACTCCTCGATAGCGGTGGCTCGACTCGCCGAGCCACCGCCCCGGTCGAGGGTTTAGGGTTTAGGGTTTAGGGTTTAGGGTTTAGGGTTTATGTATATTGTTGATATTTGGGGTATTATTTTTAAATTTAAATGTTTTTACTTTTAATTAATTGTTTAAATATCAAAACAAACCATGACAGCCATCGAGCGAGCACCTGGGGTGTATATACACCTGAACACGATCGACTCGATACTACAGTTCTGAGCTGCCTATACACCTCAGCAGCTATATATATATATATATATATATATATATATATATATATATATATATATAAAGCGATAGGAGCTGCATGTACACCGCAGCCTCAACCTATCATTGTATTTAACTTAAACAACATCAAAATACTCCTTATAAATATGTATTTGTATTATTATAACACAAAACACAACAATAAAAACAACCCCACCACTCTTCACACACTCGATACAGAAAAACATAATTAAATTGTTGATGATGATGAAGTCAGAGAGGCCTCGTCTGTCCCCTTATGAGCTACCCTAAACCCTAAACCCTAAACCCTAAACCCTAAACCCTAAACCCTAAACCCCAAACAAATGGCCGTAGTGTTGCATGCTTAGAAAACTATAGGTAGCTACTGCATAGATATACAAACCCTAAACCCTAAAACCCTAAACCCTAAACCACAAAACCCTAGAACCCTAACCCCTAAAACCCTAAATATAGGCTATGCAGAAGCCACACACACCAGGCTAAACCCTAAACCCTAAACCCTAATCCCTTAAAGTTTACGGTAAAGGAGATGGGGCTCTAAACCCTAAACCCTAAACCCTAAACCCTAAACCCTGAAGATGAAGGCTAAAGCTGAGGGCTGCTGAGGTTAACATTCGCCTATTTGGGGCTGGTGGGGGTCTCTCTTAACCCCCTAAACCCCAAACCCTAAACCCTAAACCCTAAACCCTATATTATCTATCTGCTGCTCTTCAGCAGCAAGCTACGCCTGCTGCTCAGCAAGGTCTTTGTCTCTCAAAGCTTTAGACCCTAAACCCTAAACCCTAAACCCTAAACCCCAAACAAAGGGCTTAGGGCGTGTTTAAGGGAAGCACCTCCTCTCTCTGTCTTCGTGAAAACCTATGAGTACTTCCTAGGGTTTAGGGTTTAGGGTTTAGGGTTTAGGGTTTACTATGTAGATATACGAGACACTAAAGATAAACAAGAAGGGAGCGTAGGAAAGAAGCTAGCTAAAACCCTAAACCCTAAACCCTAAACCCTAAACCCTAGATATCTGTGGGTGGTTCTTCAAACTCTCTCCCATACAAGGGGATTTAGATCTTCCTAGGGTTTAACCGCAGCCACAACATCAACAGCTACAACAGCATCAGCCCCTGCATCATCAACAGCAGCAGCAGCAGCAGCAGCGGCAGCAGCTGCTGCTGCAGCAGCAGCAGCAGCAGCTAACACTGAAACCAATTAGATATAGATATGCTGTCTGTCTCTGCCTGTACATGATGCCACCACCCCTTCGGGATGAAGAGGCCGTCTCCTGGCTGCAGCAAAACATCTATACAATCTGTCTCCTCGAAGAAGAGACAGTACTGCTGCTGCTGCTGCCTATACACCTCAGCAGGGAGACTACTAGCAGACACCAACCAAGCAGGCAAGCTGGAAGTATTACGAAGCAGACCCTGCAGCAGCAGCAGCAGCAGCAACTGCAGCAGCAGCATGAACTGCAGCAGCAGCAGCAGCAGCAGCAGCAGCAGCAGCAACCTCTACTCCAAGCAAACTAGAACAGCTGCAGCCTCTTCTACAACAACAGCAACAACAACAGCAGCAGCAGCAGCAAGAGCTGCAGCTGCACCCGGTCGATGCACAACAACCCCCTCTGCAGCAGCAGCACCATCATCATCATCATCAGCAGCAGCAGCAACATCAGCCGCAGCGGCAGCAGCACCATCATCATCATCATCAGCAGCAGCAGCATCATCATCAGCAGCAACAGCAGCATCAGCAGCATCATCATCATCAGCAGCAGCAGCATCAGCAGCAGCAGCCGCAGCCGCAGCAGCAGCAGCAGCAGGATACCTGCTTGAAAGGGTACATAGCTTCTGTCTGCGTGGGTGAGTAGAGCTGCATGCGTTTGTTGCCTACGATTTGTGTGAACACATTCTCGCTGCTGTCTGTGTGGAGAGGAGACACACTGCCCTCAGGCCCCATCCATACTAGACGAGTTATCTCTGTTGCTGCACCTGCAGCAGCAGCAGCAGCAGCACCAGCAATAGCAGAGCAGCAGAAGCAATAACAGCAGCAGCAACAGCAGCAGCAATAGCAGCAGCAGCAGCAGCAATAGCAGCAGCAGCAGAAGCAATAACAGCAGCAGCAATAGCAGCAGCAGCAGCAGCAGAAACAGCACCAATGCCAGCAGCAGCAGCAGCACATAAATAGGACACAACAAACAGCGTCACTCCAGAGCAGCAACACAGCAGCAGCAGCACCAGCAGCAGCAGCAACAGCAAAGCCAAACATCCGGCAAACAGCAGCAACAGCAACATACAGCAGCAACAGCAACATACAGCAGCAACAGCAACAGCAGCAGCAACAGCAACATACAGCAGCAACAGCAACAGCAGCAGCAACAACAACAGCAGCAGCAACAACAACAACAGCAGCAGCAGCAGCAACAGCAGCAATCCCTACACGCGACAGCCAGATCTGGTGTAGGGGCCTCATTGGCGAGGAAGGGGGCCTGTTCGAGCAGCGCATGCTGAGCCAAGTACCCAAGGGGGCCCCCACGGGGGCCCCCAGGGGGGCCCCCCGAGGGGCCCCCTGAACCCTCTGCAGCAGCAAAGAAAACCGCATGCATAGACAGCAGCAGCAGCAAATGCAGCAGCAACAGCAGCATAAAAAGCAACAGCAACAGCAGCAGCAGCAGCTGCAGCAGCAGCTGCAGCAGCAGCTGCAGCAGCAGCTGCAGCAGCAGCTGCAGCAGCAGCTGCAGCAGCAGCTATAAGGGGAGATAATCCCTGTAGTAGAGACAGCAAATACAGCAGCAGCAAAGGCAGCCAAAAGCTGCAGCGATAGAAGCAACCGCAGCAGCAGTAGCAGCAGCAGTAGCAGCAGCAGCAGTAGCAGCAGCAGCAGCAGTAGCAGCAGCAGCAGCAGTAGCAGCAGCAGCAGCATACTTGAGGGGGCGATATACTCTTGATAGAAATCCTCGAAGAGCATCAGCCGCTGAGTCCAGTTCTCCTCAGCATACGAACTACCTGCAGCAGCAGCAGCAGCAGCAGCAGCAGCAACAGTAGCAGCAGCAGCAGCAGCAGTAGCAGCAGCAACAACAGTGGTTCGGTTTTCTTTGGTAGTCCCCAAAACAGCAAGAGCGCAACAGCAGCAGCAGCAGCAGCAGCACAGGCAGCCACCAGGAAGGAACTTCGGGTGTACGCACGTACACCCCGAAGAAGCAGCAGAATATATACAGCAGCAAGACACGATGACAGCAGCAGAGGAGACAGAGGAGACAGATATGCAGCAGCAGACAAAGAAAGCCTCTTCACGCTCAGCAGCAGCAACAGCAGCAGCAGCAACAGCACCAGCAGCAGCAGCAGCAGCAGCAGGAGAGACAGTAGCAGGGGAGAAGACACAGGAGACAAAAGGAGACACTTTCGCCGTCTTCAGATAAAGCAGAGAGAAGAGACAGACACAGCAACCGCAGCAGCAGCAGGAGACACAGCAGCAGCAGCAGCGGCAGGAGACACAGCAGCAGCAGCAGGAGACACAGCAGCAGCAGCAGGAGACACAGCAGCAGCAGGAGACACAGCAGCCTCAGCACCAGCAGGAGACACAGCAACCGCAGCACCAGCAGGAGACACAGCAACCGCAGCAGCAGCAGGAGCAGACACACCAACCGCAGCAGCAGCAGGAGACACAGCAGCAGCAGCAGCAGCAGGAGACACCGCAACCGCAGCAGCAGCAGGAGACACAGCAACCGCAGCAGCAGCAGGAGCAGACACAGCAACCGCAGCAGCAGCAGCAGACACAGCAACCGCAGCAGCAGCAGGAGGAGACACAGCACCCGCAGCAGCAGCAGGAGGGGACACAGCACCCGCAGCAGCAGCAGGAGACACAGCGCCCGCAGCAGCAGCAGCAGGAGACACAGCATCAGGATCAGCATGAGGACTAGCCTCTGCTGTATATACAATAAAAGGAGACAGACATAAAACAAACATATATATATATATATATATATATATATATATGTGTCTCCTCTATCTCACCAACTTCAACGGGGACAAGGCGATGCCCCAGGTGTCTCCTCAGCTGTCTCCACCCTCTCCACTTCTTAACACATGGCTGATCGAACACTAACCCTAAACAAACACAAACAATAAACCCTAACTGCAACAATCTCTATTCTATTAAACCCTAAACCCTAGCTATTAATACACTTAACCCTAGTTAGTAACCCTAAACCCTACCTATCTACCCGAAACCCTAGCTATTAATACACTTAACCCTAGTTACTAACCCTAATCATAAACCCTAATCATAAACCCTAATCATAAACCCTAATAAACCCTAATAAACCCTAATAAACCCTAATAAACCCTAATAAACCCTAGCAAACCGTAATAAACCCTAATAAACCCTAGTAAACCGTAGTAAACCCTAATAAACCCTAGCAAACCCTAATAAACCCTAATAAACCCTAGTAAACCCTGATAAACCCTAATAAACCCTAATAAACCCTAATAAACCCTAAGAGATAGAGGAAAAGCAATATAACAAGAGCGCAATACCTCGAATCAAGACAGGCTTCTGTTTCTGTACGTAATTCACCAAAAAGTCC
>OY986946.1:5230946-5233446 GCA_963920595.1 Eimeria praecox | reverse complement strand
AGATCTCAAGCAGCAGCAGCTGCTGCAGCTGCTGCAGCAGCACAGCAGCAGCAGCAGCAGCAGCAGCAGCAGCAGCAGCAGCAGGGGGGCTGAGAGGCTCAGGGGCCCCAAGGGCTTTCTGCTGCTCTTCGCCTCAACGTAAACACAAAATAATAAAATAATAAACAAACTAATGACTTCAGAAGCAGATATAAACTTTGAGGCCTAAACCCTTAACACCAAAAGGGGACAGGGGGGCCCCCCTGAAGGGGCCCCCTGGAGGGCCCCCGGGTGGGGGGGGCCCCCGGGTGTGGGGGCCCCCATGGGGGGCCCCCCCTCTACCTTCTTTGTTTTGTTGATTTGTTGTATTTTTTGAATCATAGTTTTTTCGTATAAATAAATTATTTAAATTGTTTTAATATTAACACTCAGGCAGAAGATAATCGTACCCAAGGGGGGCCCCCCTAGGGTTCAGTCAGAGGGGCCCCCCTTACGTACTACAGGGGCCCCCCACAGGGACTTGCCTGCCTGCCTGCCTGCCTCTGTATCAGCAATATATTGCAGCAACTGCAGCAGCAAAGAAGCAGCAGCAGCAGCAGCAGCAGCAGCAGCAACCCCCACAACCCCATGGGGCCCCTCTTTAAGGAGGGGGCCCCTCAGCCCTTCGAGAGGGCCCTTCTTTTCTTACTGGGGGGCCTCTGTGGGTTTGCTGCTGCATCACCTGCTGCTGCTGCTGCTGCTGCTTCCGTGTGGCAGCTGCTGCAGCAATGGGGCCTTCTCGGTGTCTTGAAGCAACTCTGCAGCAGTAGCAGCAAGAAGAAGAACAGCAGCAGCAACAGCAGCAGCAACAGCAGCAGCAACAGCAGCAGCAGCAGCAGCAAGAAAGACTTTGAGGACCCGCAGCCCCTCTTTGTTGACGCAGCATCTCTGCTGCAGCATTCTCCTTCTCTGTTTCGATTTTCAGCAGCAGCAGCAGCAGCAGCACGAGAAGCAGCAGCAGCAGCAGCAGCAGGAGAAGCAGCAACAGCAACAGCAGCAGCAGCAGCAGCAGCAGGAGGAAATCTATGGTACAGGTGTTTGCTGTCTCCTAGACAGGTTCAGAGACAGGGGAGACAGCTGCTGCTGCAGCGGTTTGGTGTGGGGCCCCACAGACAAATCGCTCGCTGCAGAGTCCTATTAGTAGGGGCGGGGGGCCTCGGGGGCCCCATTGCTGTCTACCTCACAGGGGCAGGAATAGGTGAGAAGCTGCTGCTGCTGCTGCTGCTGCTGTTGCTGCTGCTAGTTCTGGGGATGCTGGTAGTGCTGCTGCTGCTGCTGCTGCTAGTTCTGGGGATGCTGGTGGTGGTGGTGGTGGTGCTGCTGCTGCTAGGTCTGGGGATGCTGGTAGTGCTGCTGCTGCTGCTGCTGCTAGTGCCGGCGCTGCTGTTGCCGTTGGTGTTGCTGCTGCTGCTGCAGCAGCAACACCAACGGCAACAGCAGCGCCATGCTGCTGATGGTGGTAATGATTTGCTGCTACTTCAAACAGAAGCAGCAACAGCAGCAGCAGCAACAGCAGCAGCAACAGCAGCAGCAACAGCAGCAGCAGCAGCAAAATGAAATAGCTTCTTCACGTACGCATAGCCTCCTGTCTGAGTCCAATTAAGGCGCCGGCTTTTTGCTGCTGCTGCTGTTGTTGCTGCTGCTGTTGTTGCTGCTGCTGCTGTTGCTGCTGCTGCTGCTGTTGCTGCTGCTGCAGGGCACCTGACGATAGTTGATGGAGATACAGTGGACGTTACAAACCTCCACAGGTGGGACCCTTAGACCCTGTCTGCTGCTGCAGTTGCTGCTGCTGCTGCTGCAGTTGCTGCTGCTGCTGCAGTTGCTGCTGCTGCTGCTGGAGTTGCTGCAGTTGCTGCTGCTGCTGTAAGTGCTGCGGCAGTTCTTGCTGCCTGTCCTGCAAGCGTTGCTGCTGCTGCTCGAGTGCTGCTGCTACTGTTTTTGTTGAGAGAGCTGCAGCAGCTGTCTGTTTTGCTGCAGCAGCTGCTGCTGTGGCTGCTCCTTTTGCGGCTCTTACACGTTCTATCCTGCTGCTGCTGTTGCTGCTGCTGCTGTTGCTGCTGCTGCTGTTGCTGCTGCTGCTGCTGCTGCTGCAGGCAGGTGTTTTTCAGGGAGGCGGATGTGGGGTGCAGCAAGAGTGGGGCCCTCGCGAGGGCCTGCCGCATGCTCGACTCAGAGGTGAATACTAGCAGCAGCAGCAACAGCAGCAGCAGCTGCTGCTGCAGCAGCAGCAGCAGCTGCTGCTGCTGCTAACCCTGCTGCAAGGGATGGGGGGACAGTCCTGCGGCTGCTGTAGCTGGTCCCCCTGCTGCTGCTGCTGCTGGTTGTGTACTACAACTGCTGCTGCTGCTGCTGCTGCTGCGGTTTCTCCTCCTTTTACTACTCCTATTGCCGTTGCTGCTGCTGCTGCTGCTGCTGCTGCTGCTGCTGCTGCTGCTGCTGCTGCAGGCCTCAGTGGATGCTGTGGAGGCCTTCATAGATTGGG
>OY986946.1:5210946-5225946 GCA_963920595.1 Eimeria praecox | reverse complement strand
CTAAGTTCTCCTCTTCTACAGCTTCCATGGGGGCCTTTGGGGGGGCCCCCTGATGGGGGGCCCCCTGGGGGCCCCCCTGGGGGGCCCCTGCAGAGGCAGCGTCCCCTGCATTTGAGTCTCCCTGCTGCTGCTGCTGCTGCTGCAAGCAGACAATGACAGAGCGCATGCAGCAGCAGCGTATGCACGGCTAAACCCTAAACCCTAAACCCTAAACCCTAAACCCTAGACCCTAACGAAAGCAAATAAAATAAAATAACAACAAGAGGAGGACCTGTATGTACACCGGAAGCCCACAGAGGGCATTTGGAGACAAGCTAATCCCCCCAGCCTCCCCCCGTCTAAACCCTAAACCCTAAACCCTAGAACCCTAAACCCTCAAGAACACGTGCGGACTTGAACGCGAAAGACCCTAAACCCTAAACCCTCCGCGGTGTATAGCACCTGTTTGAGCAAGGGCCGAGCCTAAACCCTAAACCCTAAACCCTATCCCTAAACCCTAAACCCTAAACCCTAAACCCTAAACCCTAGATCACCAATTTTTTTTTCGAGGGTATACAGCTCGCCCTAAAGTCTGTAGTCCCGTCGAAGAAGAAGGCCTCAACAACACGGCCATCGAAGAGCCGGCCATTCATCTTCTACAGAGACAGAGAGGAGACAGTTTGAAGGAGACAGTTTGAAGGAGACAGGTGAAAGGAGACAGGCAAAAGGAGACAGATAAAAGGAGAGAGAGGAGGAGACAGTTGGAAGGAGACAGATAAAAGGAGACAGTTCGAAGGAGACAGATAGATGGAGACAGTTAGGAGGAGACACTCAGGAGGAGACAGATAGAAGGAGACACTCAGAAGGAGACAGGCAAAAGGAGACAGATAGGAGGAGACAGTTAGAGGGAGACAGATAAATGGAGACAGAGAGAAGACAGTTAGGAGGAGACAGATAGAAGGAGACAGATAGAAGGAGACAGATAGAAGGAGACAGTCACAAAGAGACAGTACAAACAAAAAGAGACAGTTCAAAGGAGACACCTGGAAGGAGACAAACTAAGCTAAGCCTAACAGCTGCTAGCTGCATGCAGACAGAATAAGAAACAGTAAGGAGACAGGGAGGAGACAGGGAGGAGACAGGGAGGAGACAGGGATATGAGGGAGACAAATAAAAAAGGAGACAGGTAGCTGAAGGAGACAGACAGCCAAGAGACACTGTCTCTATCTGTCTTGAAGCCTCAGCAGATGCATGCAAGGACTTCAAGACACGCATCCAAGCAACCACAGCAGCAGCAACAGCAGCAGCAGCACAAACAGCAGCAGCAGCACCAGCAGCAGCAACAGCAGCAGCAGCAGCAAGAGAGAGACACAAGGAGACACCTACCTCTATAACAGCCTCCGCATCTTCGGGTTGTTTGAACTTCAAACAAACAATTCCTTGAGGGTGCCGCTGCAGCAGAGAACACAAGCAGCAGCTAATTGCCTTAACAGCAGCAGCAGCAGCAGCAGCAGCAGCAGCAGCAGCAGCAACTGCAGCAGCAGCAGCAGCAACAGCAGCACTACTTTGAGGCAGCAGCTCGTGTGTTGAGGCGATGCAATCAGACGCCTGAGGGCAGCTTCAGTAAACCCTAAACCCTAAACCCTAAACCCTAAACCGTCGCAGCGGGGCGGGGTGTTAGTGGCGTTGAAGGCTCAGGGTGAAGGGTCTAGGTTTTGTTGTGATTAGGATCAACTAGGGTTTAGGGTTTAGGGTTTAGGGGTTCGTACGGACTGCAATGAATGTGGCTCTAGGGTTTAGGGCTTTTGTACGGATACGCACTAGGGTCTAGGGTTTAGGGTTCGTGTAAGGACAGGTATTAGGGTTTAGGGTTTGTGTAGGGACTGGAGCTAGGGTTTAGGGTTTAGGGCTTACAGGTATGACTGCGACTTTGTGCAAGAACTAGAGTTAGGGTCTAGGGTTTAGGGCGTAGGGTTTAGGGTTTGCAGGTATGGGTTTAGGGTTTGTGTAAGAACTAGAGCTAGGGTTTAGGGTTTAGGGTTTACAGGTATGACTGTGATCTTGTGTAAGAACTAGAGCTAGGGTTTAGGGTTTAGGGTTTAGGGTTTAGGGTTTAGGGTTTAGGGTTTACAGGTATGACTGTGATTTTGTCTGGAGGGCAAATTTTTGTTGTCTCCTCGAGGACTTCATTTCGAAGTTCTTCGTAGAAAGCGTCTCCTTCGTCGTAAGTCTAAATAAATAAATAAATAAATAAATAAATAAATAAATAAATAAATAAATAAATAAATAAATAAATAAATAAATATGAAGGGAGGAGACAAACAAGAGAGCAAGAAGAGAAACAGGAGGAGACGAACAAAAACAAACAAACAACAGAATGTTTAAGACAGAGCGAGTCTTATTGAGGAGACAGTGTCTCCTTCTCCTCTATGAAGAAGGTCTATACCCTGTCTCTCCTTATAATATACTCTCTCTCTTTATAATATACTGTCTCTCTTTATAATATACTGTCTCTCTTTATGATATACTGTCTCTCTTTATAATATACTGTCTCTCCTTATAATATACTCTCTCTCTTTATAATATACTGTCTCTCTTTATGATATACTGTCTCTCTTTATAATATACTGTCTCTCTTTATAATATACTGTCTCTCTTTATAATATACTGTCTCTCTTTATAATATACTGTCTCTCTTTATAATATACTGTCTCTCTTTATAATATACTGTCTCTCTTTATAATATACTGTCTCTCTTTATAATATACTGTCTCTCTTTATAATATACTGTCTCTCTTTATAATATACTGTCTCTCTTTATAATATACTGTCTCTCTTTATGATATACTGTCTCTCTTTATGATATACTGTCTCTCTTTATAATATGCTCTCTCTCTTTATAATATACTGTCTCTCTTTATGATATACTGTCTCTCTTTATAATATACTGTCTCTCCTTATAATATACTCTCTTTATAATATACTGTCTCTCCTTTTAATATATTGTCTCTCTTTATAATATACTGTCTCTCTTTATAATATACTGTCTCTCCTTATAATATACTCTCTCTCTTTATAATATACTCTCCCTCTTTATAATATACTGTCTCTCCTTTTAATATACTGTCTCTCTTTATAATATGCTGTCTCTCTTTATAATGTACTGTCTCTCTTTGCAATATGCTGTCTCTCTCTTAGATGCTGTCTCTATAAAAGTTATCTCTTTCTTAGATACTATATATATATATATATATATATATATATATATATACTGTCTCTCTTTACAAACAACTGTCTCCCTTTATAAACAAGTGTCTCCTTTTATTAACCCTGTAGGACAGTGTCTGTCTCTGTCTGTTTGCTCTACGTGTCTCCTTCTAAGTCCTTCTCTATACTCTCTATGGTCTCCTCGGCCTAAGCCAAGCTGTCTCTGTCTCTGTCTCTGTCTCCTGTCTCTTTTCTTCTATCTTCTGTTTCTAGAGATATCTGTCTCTATCTCTATCTCTGTCTCTGTCTCTGTCTCTCCTGTCCCCTTCTATGTCTGTCTCCTCTCTTGTCTCTTGTCTCCTTTTCTGCCTCTCTCATTTTTAGTGTCTCCTTCTCAGTGCCTCATTTCTAGTGTCTGTCTGTCTCCTGTCTCTGTCTCCTGTCTCCTGTCTCTGTCTCCTGTCTCTGTCTCCTGTCTCCTGTCTCCTTCTAAGTGTTTCCTGTCTCCTTTTAACTGTCTCCTGTCTCTGTCCCCTGTCTCCTGTCTCCTTCTAACTGTCTCCTGTCTCTGTCCCCCGTCTCCTGTCTCCTTCTAAGTGTCTCCTGTCTCCTTCTAACTGTTTCCTGTCTCCTCTTAGCTGTCTCCTGTCTCCTTCTAACTGTCTCCTGTCTCCTTCTAACTGTCTCCTGTCTCCAATCTGTTTATAGTTAATTCTACGCTACCTCCGCCTCTTGAAGAGAATACAAATGTCGCAACACTACGATATTTCTCTTCCCTCTTCCTGCTCCTGCTTCAGAGCCCCAGCTTAGCAACCTGCGGAGACACCTCAAAGCCTATATATATATATATATATATATATATATATATATATATATATATATATATATATATATGAGGCGACACCTCCTGTCTCCTCCTCGGTCTATTGTTTGCTCTTCGTGTTGTCTCCTCTTTCTGTCTCCTCTCTCTGTCCCTCTCTGTCTCCTCTCTTTTTCTGTTTCCTCTCTCTTTCTGTCTCCTCTCTCCGTCTCCTCTTCTTCCCTCCCCTCATTTCCCCTCTGTCCCTCTCCCTGTCTCTCTGTCTATCTCTGTCTCTGTCTCTCTCTCTGTCTCTCTCTCTCTCTCCCTGTCTCTCTGTCTCCCTCCCTGTCTCTCTGTCTCCCTCCCTGTCTCTCTGTCTCTGTCTCTGTCTCTCTGTCTCTGTCTCTCTGTCTCTCTGTCTCTGTCTCTCTGTCTCTGTCTCTCTGTCTCTGTGTCTCTGTCTCTGTCTGTGTGTCTCTACAGTATAACAACGGGCTCCCTACCTCTCCTGTTCTTGCTGTGCAGCCATTATTTTCTTTCTTCTCTTTCTTAGGGCTGCTTGTTGTAAGGCATTAGACTTAATGGGGTGTACAGACACCTCAGCATTCTCCGTATGTTTCTTCGAGAAGTCCGCACGAGACACCTGAACGCATGCAGCCCCAAATGTGCATGCAAATAATACAAACAATAAACCCTTAAACCCTTAAACCCTATACCTTAAAACCCTAAAACCCTAAACCCTAAAACCCTAAAACCCTAAACCCTAAAACCCTAAAACCCTAAACCCTAAAACCCTAAACCATCAACTCTCAAGCCCTCAAACCCACAAACCCTAATCCCTCAAACCCTAACCGCTCAAACCCTAGACCCTAACCCCTCAAACCCTAATCCCTCAAACCCTAAACCGTAACCCCTTAAACCCTAACCCCTATGCAGCAGCAGCATACCTGAATAGTATGGGTGTCATCAACTTTATAATTATCGAAATATCTAATTGCTGTCTCCACACTCGCCTCATGAACGAAGCTAAGGAGACAGTCTCCTTTAAATTTGCCCTCCTCATCACAATATAAACGAATCTTAGGCTGCACTGTACATCCACATAGCAAAGCCCCAAAACCATTCCATGCATGCATGCATGCATGCATGCATGCATGCATAGATAGATCGATAGATAGATCGATAGATAGATCGATAGATAGATCGATAGATAGATCGATAGATAGATAGATAGATAGATAGATAGATAGATAGACAGATAGATAGATAGATAGATAGATAGATAGATAGATAGATAGATAGATAGATAGATAGATAGATAGATAGATAGATAGATAGATAGATAGATATACAGCCCCAAATGCATGCATTCACTCACTCATACATTCATTCCCCTGTATGCATGCATCCATACAAATATACATGCATGCATGCATGCATGCATGCATGCATGCATATTTGTATGCCTGTCTGTCTGCCTGTCTGCCTGCATTTATGTATGGTAGTATTATTATACCTTACAAGTTTCTATTATTATTATTATTATTAATATATATATATATATATATATATATATATATATACATATATATATATATATATATACATATATATATATATATATATATATATATATATAATTTATATCTTACACGTTTCTGGGTCTCTCTTAAGTACTCCTGCTTTTTTGAATAGGGTTTCAACCTGCTGCATTGTATAATGTAGGGGTAGACCGGAGACATAGACATTAGGGTTTGTTTTGGGGGTTATAAACAATAAACCCTGAGCCTTCTTAAGCTTTCTTCTCTCTCTATATGCTTTCCTCTTTAAGGCCTTTAACTCCTTCTCTTTAGATTCATCTTTCATATCTTCACAGGTGTACAGACACCTCCTCCACTGTCTCCTTTACTATCCTCACAACCATCGGGGGCCCCTGATTCGGGGGCCCCCTTTTGGGGGCCCTGAGGGGACACAGAGCCTCTATCCTTGGGGGCCCCTGTACCCTCCTCAGACCCAGGGGCCCCTGGGGCCCCAGGGGCCCCTGGGGACCCCTTACCTGCTTGAGAGGCTTTACGTGGGTTTGTAAGAGCCGCAGCAACAGCAGCAAGCATTATTACTTCTTCTCTGTTGGAGTTTGTGTTGCTGCTGTTTGATGATGTAGCTACTAAGAAGTCGTATTCCTGCATGCAGCCCCAAAAATATATATATATATATATATATATATATATATATATATATATATATATATATATATATATATATATATATATATATATATATATATATATATATATATATATATATATATATATATATATATGGCTGCTGCTGTTCCTTCTATAATATACATCTACATGTATATACAAACACATATAAAAAATGTATATATATATATATATATATATATATATATATATATATATACATACCCTCAAATAACTAGATAAGCATATAAAAGCATTTCTCTGTCTCTGTATAACTCCAACAGTACGTATAATAAAAACAATACAAATTAAATATTAAATAAATAAACAAAACAAACAAAATAAACAAAATAAACAAAACAAACAAAACAAACACAACAAACAAAACAAACAAAACCAAAACAAAATAAATAAAATAAATAAATAAAATAAATAAATAAAATAAACATACGTGTTTAGGTCTCCATACTCTGTCTACAGTATCAAAGACCATCCACAGTCCGTCGGGCCCACAATATTTAAGAGTAGAATCAACAAGAGAGAAGGGGGCTCTTGCTGCTGCTGCTGCTGCTGCTGCTTCAGCAACAGCAATTGCTGCTGCTTTCTCTGTTGCTGCACGTCTCTTCTTTCCGGGGACAGCAGCAGCAGCAGCAGCAGCAAATGCTTCTGCTGCTGCTGCTTCAGCAGCTAGCTCAGCCTTTGCTGCTAGAGAAGCCGCTTCTTCTTCCTCTTCTTCTTGCTGCTGCTGCTGCTGCTGCTGTCGTACACGAATAGCAGCAGCAACAACAGGGTGTTCGTACACCCGAAACCATCTACCTTCTCCTCTTTTTAAAATATAGCTGAAGCCATCGATTAGGCCCCAATCAAAGTATACCATTATATCTGACAGACTCAGCGGACCCACAACCCCCCCCTCACATCCTCCTGTATCCCCGCACATATTGCTGCTGCTGCTGCTGCTGCTGTTGCTGCTGTTGCTGTTGGTCGTGCTGCTGCTGCTGGTGGTCGTGCTGCTGCTGCTGGTGGTGCTCTCCGGGGCTTTCTCCTGTTTGTGCTGCTCCTGTTCTTGTTGTTGTTGTTGCTGCTGCTTCTCTTCTTGTTGCTGTTGTTGCTGCTGCTCCTGCTGCTGTTGCTGTTGTTGCTGCTCCTGCTGCTGCTGCTGTTGCTGTTGTTTCTGCTCCTGCTGCTGTTGCTGTTGCTGTTGCTGCTGCTCCTGCTCCTGCTGCTGTTGCTGTTGCTGTTGCTGCTGCTCCTGCTCCTGTTGCTGCTTCTGCTCCTCCTGCTGCTGTTGCTGCTGCTCCTCCTGCTGTTGCTGCTGCTGCTGCTGCTGCTGCTCTAGTTGACGTTTCTGTTCCTGCTGCAGCACGGCAAGAGAATCTGGCGGCAGCACAACATACCACTCCTTCTCCTGCTCTTCGGGCCCCCCCCCCTTCTCTTGGGGCCCCCCTCCCTCTTGGGGCCCCCCTCCCTCTTGGGGCCCCTGTTGGGGCCCCTGTTGGGGCCCCTGTTGGGGCCCCTGTTGGGTCCCCTCTTGGGGCCCCTTATGGGGCCCCTCTTGGGGCCCCCCACTCTCCTGTGGCTTCTCCCCTTCAGGGGGCCCCTCCCCCTCTTGGGGCCCCTTATTACCAGGGGGCCCCTCCCCCTGTTGGGGCCCCTTATCAGCAGGGGGCCCCTGTTCTGCTGGGGGCCCCTGTTTCTCTGTGCTGCAGGGGTTAGGGTTCATATCACTATTAGGGGCCCCCTGCTCTGCTAGCATTTGTTTAGTACCCTCGGGGGCCCCTAGGGGGCCCCCCTGGGGCTGCGTGTTGCTGCTCATGGTGGCGAGCGAGTAAAGCAAGGGGCCCCCTTCTCTCTCTGCTGCAGCAGCAATTGTATTAGGATAATATTTTATATTAAAATATAAAATATAAACAAATATTTAATGTAGATATGATGCTACAGAACAGAGTATACTCAAACCCTCTCAGCCTCTGTTAAGCCCCCTACCTTAGTCCAATAGAGGAGGGGGGCCCCCAAGCTTGATGGGGGCCCCCCTCCTCTATTGCTTCCTTCTTCTCTTCTATTATGTGTGTTTTTTAGTGTTTGTTTGTTGTAAATTAATTCAAATTAAATACAATAATTAATATAATTATAATAATATTTATTTTATAGAGAAGAGAGAGAGAGAAAGGGAGAGAGAGGACCCCTAAACTAGCGATGCTGCGTCGCCTCTAGATCTTGTTGAGGTGTATGTACAGCTCTTCTTATATTTATATATTCTATTTAAATATAATTAACAAACAACTAAGATAAAAGAAGAAAAGAAGATAAAGAGGGGCCTGTCTTGTAGCTTCTCTTCCTGCTGCTGCTGCTGCTGCTGTTGTTATTATTACTGCTGCTGCTGCTGTTGCTGCTGCTGTTGCTGCTGCTGCTGCTGCTGCTGTTATATACACAGAAGCAGCAGCATGCTTAGTGTTGATCTCGATATATATTTTGTATATTTCTACTTATTATATAACATAATAAAATATAAAAATATATTTAAATGCGTAGATTTAATTAATAATAACAATCATACATATAACACATTTAAGGGGGAGGGGGCGGGGAGCCTTGCATGCTGCTGCTTGCTGCTGCTGCTGCTGCTTGCTGCTGCTGCTGCTTGCTGCTGCTGCTGTTTACTGCTGCTGCAGGCTGCTGCTGCTGCTGCTGCTTGCTGCTGCTGCTGCTTGCTGCTGCTGCTGTTTACTGCTGCTGCAGGCTGCTGCTGGCTGTTGCTGCTGCTTGCTGCTGCTGCTGCTGCTGCTGGCCGTTGGTGCTGCTTGCTGCTGCTGCTTGCTGCTGCTGCTTGCTGCTGCTGCTGCTTGCTGCTGCTGCCTGCTGCTGCTGCTTGCTGTTTGTTGCTGAGTGCATCTGAGGTGTAGAATGATCTGCTCTAAGGTATAAAGCTGCTTATAGTAATATATATATATATATATATATATATATATATATATATATATATATATATATATATATATATTAATCTTTTCTTTATTTTGTCTTTGAGAGGCTCCTTACTTTCTTCTTTTTTAAACAAGTTTATTACTATAATTAAAAATAATAAATAAATATGTATTATAATAATTATAATTATATATTATTATAATTAATTAATTAATTATATCTTATTATTATAATAAATATTAATTATATATTATTATTATTATTAATCAAATAATATAAGTAGTATTTATTATCTGCTGCAGCAACTGTCTCCTTACTGCAGCACATATCTCTACTGTCTCCTACTCCTCTTTAATAAAAAATAAAATAAAAAATATTTAAGATAATAGTTTTTATACAAACTTAATTATATTCTGCTGTCTCCGCAGCCCCTATGATTCAGCAGCACAAGGGGCTGCCTCCTACTGCTGCTGCTGCTGCTGCTGCTGCTAGTAGAAGACAAGAGCAGCTGTTGTTTGCTGCATGCTTCAGCAGCTGTCTCCTTCTGTCTCCTCCTCTAAATATTTTTTTTCTGTTTAATAAAAACAAAAACAAACAAAATAAATACGTGTACGAATGCATACATTAACATCTGTCTATACACCCAACATGATGAGAGAGAGAGAAGACATATTGTCTCTTGTTGTATTTAATTTTATATATATATATATATATATATATATATATATATATATATATACTAATACAATTAAATAAATACGGTATTATGTTATTAAATTAATATATTTAATTATTGGGTAGATTTTAATCTATTTACTTTTTTAATTATATATATATATATATATGTATGTATATATATATATATATATATATATATACTGTCGGCGTGTTTCTTATAATAAACAAAATAAATAAAAAAAGAAAGAAAAACAAATAGATGTGCATGAATGAAGTACTAAATAAATAAAATAAATAAAATAAATAAAATAAATAAAATAAATAAAATAAATAAAATAAATAAAATAAATAAAATAAATAAAATAAATAAAATAAATAAAATAAATAAAATAAATAAATAAAATAAATAAATAGTGTAGAGTCTAAGAAGAACAGACATAAGTATATAGATATAAAGTATATAATAAATATAATATAAATAAAACGTAAAGAGGGAGAAGAGATATAATTAAATAATATAAAATAAATATATAAATAAATATATGTATTTATTTATTTATATTTTGAAAGAGACCGCTGCGGTGTATATGCAGCTTCTATTTTTATATTTTTTTTGGTTTTTTCTTCTTTTTCTTTCTTTGTTTTTAATTTTTAAAAATAATAATCTATTTCTTTTATACAAGGCATAGTCTCTCTCCCCCTTTGATGCTGCAGCAACAAACCCTCCTGCTGCTGCTGCTGTTGCTGCTGCTGCTGCTGTTGTTGCTGCTGCTGCTGTGCATGCAGAGACAGTAGCTATCTCTACTGTCTCTAAGTAGACAGCCTCTCAGCTGTCTCTGCTGTTTCTGTCTCTCTAATAATTTATTTATTTATTTTAAATACATATTTATTATTATTATTAATTATTTATTATTATGCATTATTATTTACTATAATTATAATAATTATTATTAATAATAATAAATAATAATATTTATTATTATTATTTATTTTAAATATATCTTTAGTGTAGCCTAATACTTAACTGTCTCTTAGAAGCAACTTGTCGGGGTCTTTGTAGAAAAAACAGAGAAGAGACAGTTCAATCTATCTATATATATATCTATATATATATATATATATATATATATATATATATATATATATATATAGATAGATAGATAGATATAGATATAGATATTAAATATGTATGTATTATTTCTAAGTAGGTGTAATGTGAGCAACAATATAAATTATATATTTATATATTTTTTTATTTTGTTTTTATAGGAGAAGTATAAAAGATAATAATTAATTAATTAAATTATATATATATATATATATGTATATATATATATATATATATATATATATATATATATATATATATATATATATATATATAACTGCTCTTTCTACTGTCTCCTTTGTTAGTAGAGACAGCCGAGAACATTCTATCTGCTGCAGAGACTGTCTCTTTCATTTCTTCTTAGTTTGTTATTCTCTTATTATTTTTCTGTCTCCTTCAACTAAGCAAAGGCCCTCTCTAGATATTTATACAAGAGACAGCTAGCTGCAGATACAGGAGACAGCTAGCTGAGACAGCTAGCTGCAGCTCCACTATCAACGACAGCTAGCTGCAGCTAGCTGCAGCTAGCTGCGGCTAGCTGCAGCTAGCTGTCTTTGGTGTTAAAGGGAGGAGATAAGATAAATTGTATATTTGCTGCATGCAGCAGAAGATGCATGCAGAAACTTGGGGCTGTGAGGGTTTAGGCATCTAACTCTTTAATTAAGAAGCACCCACAATATATATATATATATATATATATATACATATATATATATATATATATATATATATATATATATATATATATATATATATATATATATATATAGCTATACGCATATATCTATATATACATATGGATCTACGATAGTGTACATATATATATATATATATATATATATATACTATCTTATATTTATCGTGTATATACACCTCGAAGGAACGCCGACTGCTGCTGCTGCTGCTGCTGCTGCTGTTGCTGCTGCTCTCAGAAGCTAAAGGGGTCTAGCAGCAGCAGCAGACTATCCTAACGATATTATATTTATATATTTTATTATTATTTTATATATTTAAATACAGAAGAAGAATAACAAATTATATTTTGCTGCTGCATGCAGAGCAGCAGCCAGAGGCAGCCGCTGCTGCTGCTGCTGCTGCCGCTGCATGCAGCCCCCGTCTGCTCGCCAGCAGCAGCAGCAGCAGCAGCAGCAGCAGCAGCTGCTGCTGCTGCTGCTGCTGTAGACTTAGAGCAACAACTATAGTTTATGCTCACAAGGGGGGAGTCAAACACAGAGGAAACATAACGAAGGCTCTATCTCAACAGGGGCTGAGCGCAGCGGCAGCTGCTGCTGCTGCTGCTGCTGCTGCTGCTGTTGCTGCTGCTGCTGTTGCTGCTGCTGCAATCACAACATCTGTTGCAGCAACAACAACAGCAGCAAATTAACACCGCAGCTGTTGCTCTGCTGCTGCAGCTTGAGACCCCCAACAGCAGCAACCTCAGTCATCGTGGCGGCAGCAGCTGCAGCAGCAGCAGCAGCAGCAGCTGCTGCTGCTGCTGCTGCTGCGGCTGCATCTCAGGACCACGGGCTCTGTATTATAAGAATAAATATCTGCTGCTTTCTTCAGCAGCATCGCCGCTGCCTCAATGGCGTAAGAGGGGGGGGCTGTCTGTAGTCGCTGTCTCTCTCTAGATAGCGGCAGCAGCAGCAACACCAGCAATCTAGCTGCTGCTGCTGCTGCTGCTGCAGCAGCAGCAGCAGCAGCAGCTCATGGCGACCTCAAAGAAACGCTCCTGTAGGCGTTGGCCCTTCGTCCCCCAGGATCGCTTCCCCACGTTCCCTCGAATAGCTGCATGCATTAGGAGACTCGTGCTGCAGCAGCAGCAGCAGTGGAGGCAGCAGCTGCTGCATGCACGCGAGCTACGTATACAAACAACACGAGCATTTAACGCAAATCAAAACAACAGCAGCAGCAACAGCAGCAGCAACACAAGCAGCAACACAAGCAGCAACAGCAACACTGCTGCAGGCACGCCACAGCATCGCCCAAGCGCATCTCCAAGAGCTGTATATACACTGCAGCAGGAGCAGCAGCAGCAGCAACAGCAGCAGCAGCAGCAAGATGCAGCTGCTGCTGCCCGTGAGGCTGCTGCATCTGATGATGGCGCAGCCTCCGAAGGAACAGCAGCAGCAGCAACAGCAACAGAAGCAGCAGCTGCAGCAGGAACAGCGACAGAAGCGGCGACTCCTGTAGAATCGACAGCAGCAGCAGCAGCAACAGCAGCAGCAGCAACAGCAGCAGCAGCAGCAGCAGAGGACAAGAGGGACACCGAAGAAGGCGTAGACGATGCAGATGAAGGCGAATCTGCTGCTGCTGCTGCTGCTGCTAGCAGCGCAACAGCAGCAGGAGGTGTTGTTGGTGGTGGTGGTGCTGCTGCTGCTTACACAGCAGCAGCAGCAGGAGGAGGAGGAGGAGCAGCAGCAGCAGCAGGAGGAGGGGGAGGCGTCGTGCTGCTGTCAGAGACAGAAAGACTTGTTAGGTGTTGGTGGCTACGGAGACACTTAACAGCAAAGCTGCAGCAGCGGCAGCTGCTGCTGTCTCTTCTAGGGGAGGTGCAGCAGCAGCGATATGCTCTTCTTGCTGCTGCTGCTGAGGAGCTGCAGCAGGCAGATAGAGAAGAAGAGCAGCAAGAGATGCAGGTCTTCGCGCAGCAGCAGCAGCAGCTGCTGCAGCAGCTGCATCAAGATATGCTCCAGAGACGCAAGCAGCAGAGAGAAGAGAGAGAGAGACAGCAGCAGCAGCAGCACGAAGCCTCTCAAAGACGCCAGAGAGATAGTAAACGAAGAAAACCTGGAGAGACAGACGAGGCAGCAGCAGCAGCAGCAGCAGCAGCAACAGCAGCAGCTTCTGGTGCTGCTGCTGCTGCTGCTGCTGCGTCGCCAGCTACAGGCGCTTCGCCGCAACCCCACACCACCAACACCCGCTCTGCTGCTTCGGTAGCAGCAGCAGCAGCAGCAGCAGAAGCAACAACAGCAGCAGCAGCAGCAGCAACGTCGGATCGAAAGACAGAATCCTCATCGCCTGTCCTGCATCCCCTTGCTTCAGAAGAGCAGCAGCAGCAGCAGCAACAGCAGCAGCAGCAGCAGCAGCAACAGTCGACAGCTATGGAAGACACAGAGCAGTACGTGCTGCCGTGGAATGGGGATACACCTGGAGGAGATGCAGCAACCTTGGCTCAGCAGCAGCAGCAGCAACAGCAGCAACAGCAGCAGCTGCTGCTGCTGCAGCAGCAACAGGAGCAGCTGCTGTCACGGACGCAGCTAACAACAAGAAGCAGCAGCAGGAGGGGCCTTCGACAGCGCTCTAAGTGTGCTGCTGCAGCACCAGCAGCAGCAGCAGCAGCAGCAGGGGGATTTACTCAGGTGCAGACGGATGCAGCAGGAACAGCAGCAGCAGTGGCAGCAGCAGCAGCAGCTGCTGCAGCAGCTGCTGCTGCTTCGGAGGCTTCAGATGCAGCAGCAGCTAGCAGCAGCAGCAGCAGCAGCAGCAGCAGTCTGCGGCCGACAACGCGTCTGACTCGTTCGGCTTCTCGCTTTGCTGCTCGTGTTCCTAGGAGGGGTCTGCTGCCTGCTGCTGCTGCTGCTGCTGCTGCAGCAGCAGCAGGTGCTCCTGTGGGGCTATCGCCGCTGGTGCAGGGTTCTGCTGCTGCTGCTGCTGCTGCAGCAGCAGCAGCAGCAACGCCAACAGACCCTCCGCGGCAGCAGCAGCAGCAGCAAATCTTGCTGCCAGCAGGTCTTACTGCTTCTCACCTAGCCGCCTTCAACGCTAGTGCTGCTGCTCTTAAACAGAATACTGTCCCCTCAGCAGCAGCAGCAGCAGCAGCAGCAGTAGCAGCAGCAGCAACACAGCAGCAGCAGCAAGCAACAAAGGCAGCGCTGCAGCAGCTCGGACTAACCCCTAGCCACAGAAGTGCAGCAGCAGCAACAGCAGCACAGACAGCAGATAATCCTCAACTTCAGCGGCCTTTGTCTCTAGCAGCAGCAGCAGCAGCAGCAGCAGCACCTGCAGCAGCAGCAGCAGCAGCATCAGGGCCTCTGCTGCTGTCGGGAGGGCACACAGCATCGTGGAGTAGTGGGGGATCGGCTAGCAGCAGCAGC
>OY986946.1:5195946-5205946 GCA_963920595.1 Eimeria praecox | reverse complement strand
AATAATATAAAACTACAATAATATAATAATCATACAAAATAATAAAATAATAAAAACAAAATAAGACAAAAATAAAATGAAATAAAATAAAATAAAATAAAATAAAATAAAATAAAATAAAATAAAATAAAATAAAATAAAATAAAATAAAATAAAATAAAATAAAATAAAAATAAAATAAATTTATTACTTTCTGGCTTGGCTGTCCTCAACGTAGCTCTCAACCTTCTTCTCTTTCTTCTTTCTAAATTATTAAACAAATTAATTAATTTAATTAATTTTATTTATATAATTAAAATATAATAAACACCGCAAAGAAGAACACGTGGGGCTGCTGCTGCTGCTGCTGCTGCTGCTGCTCAGGCTGCTGCTGCTGCTGCTGCTGCTGCTGCTGCTGCTGCAGGCCTCGAGCCCCTAGTGCATGCATGCATGCACGGGGTGTATACGGATCTGCTGCTGCAGCATCTGAGCTGTATATACACCTCAATCTTATACTAAATCTTTCTGCTTTGTCTCCTTTAACAACATATATTGCTGTCTTTTAAAACTACCTGGAGGGAGAGACGCTGCTGCTGCAGCAGCAGCACAGACAACCCCCAAACCCTAAACCCTAAACCCTAAACCCTAAACCCTAATTTTGTTAGATTTAGGAGTACTTCTTACTCACCTTCCATATGCCGCATGCATATGATAGGGTTTAGGGTTTAGGGTTTAGGGTTTAGTGTTTACGAGCCCTTGCAGCTTCGTTGCTGCTGCTTCCGCGCTGCCGCTGCTCCCCCGCTGCTGCTGCAGGAGCTGCGCAGACACCCGGTGCTGCAGCAGCAACATCTCAGCAGCAGCAACAGCACAACCACCACCACCAACACGGTTGCAGCAGCAGCAGCAGAAGCTACAACAGCAACAGCAACAGCAGCAGCAACAGCAACAACAGCAACAACAGCAACAGCTGCAGCAGCAGCAGCACGATAGACACCACCACCGCAGCAGCAACAGCAGCAGCAGCAGCAGCAGCAGCAGCGGGTTTTAACAATGTTCGGCAGCACTTCTCCCTTCGGTGGCACAACAACAGGCCAGAGCCTGTTCGGCTCGCAGCAGCAGCAGCAGCCTGCTGCTGCTGCTGGGGGTCTGTTTGGTGCTGCAGCACAGCCACAACCATCAGGCACATCGTTAGGGACAGGTGAGGATACACCTCAATTAAAGGAGACACTCCAGTTGAAGGAGACACTTCAGATACCCTTATACAGGCAGCAGCAGCAGCAACAGCAGCAGCAGCAGCAGCAGCAACAGCAGCAGCAGCAGTCAAAGCCCAGCATCTGCGTCATCTAGTTTGTTGTCTCTTTTATACTTTGCTGCTTGCGGATTTGTCCCCGTGAACTGCTGCTGCTGCTGCTGTTGCATCTGCTGCTGCTGCTGTTGCATCTGCTGCTGTTGCATCTGCTGCTGCTGCTGTTGCATCTGCTGCTGCTGCTGCTGTATCTGCTGCTGCTGCTGTTGCATCTGCTGCTGCTGCTTGTGATTTGGTGCTGCTGTTGCATTTGTTGTTTCTGTTGTATTTTCTTCTCTTCCTGTTGCTGTTGCATCTACTGCTGCACCTGTTGCTGCATGCTGCTGCTGCTGCTGCTGCTGCTGCTGCTGCTGCTGCTGCTGCGCTTCAGGTCTGTTCGGACAGCAGCAGCCTAGCGGTGGTAGTCTGTTTGGGAGTTCTGTGGGGACTGGCGGGGGCCTCTTCGGACAGCAGCAGCAGCCGCAGCAGCAGCAGCAGCAGCCGCAGCAGCAGACAACAGGGCTATTTGGTGCTGCTGCTGCTAATACAGGAGGCAGCCTGTTCGGCGGTGCAGCAGGATTCGGACAGCAGCAGCAGCAGCAGCCGCAGCAGCAGCAGCAAGGGGGTCTCTTTGGCAGCAGCACAGCATTGGGGCAGCAGCAGCAGCCAGCAGCAGCAGCAGGGGGCCTCTTCGGTAACAGCAACACGAAGTTCGGACAGCCGCAGCAGCAGCAGACCAATGGTCTGTTCTTCTCTGCTGCAGCAGCAGCACCAGCAGCAGCAGGAGGCCTCTTTGGTAGTACACCTTCTGTATTCGGACAGCAGCAGCAGCAGCAGCCGCAGCAGCAGCAGGCCACTGGTCTGTTTGGCAGCAGCAACACCACGGGGACTACAGGGCTATTCGGACAGCCGCAGCAGCAGCAGCAGACCAGTGGTCTGTTTGGCAGCAGCAGCAGCAACACTGCAACAGGGGGGGGCCTCTTCGGTGTCTCTAGCAGCACAAATGCACGTAAGTTAGAGACAGAAGGAGGCAGCAGAAAGGAGACAGGAGGAGTGTGTCTACCCTGTCTCCTTCCGTCTACTTCCTTCTGTCTCCGCCTGTCTTCTTCTGTCTCCTTCTGTCTTCTTCTGTCTCCTTCTGTCTCCCTTCGTCTGTCTCCTTCTATCTCCTTCTGTCTGCTTCTGTCTCCTTCTGTCTCCTTCTGTCTTCTTCTGTCTCCTTTCGTCTGTCTCCTGTCTCCTTCTGTCTTCTTCTGTCTCCTTCTGTCTTCTTCTGTCTCCTTTCTCATGTCTTTGTCTTCTTCTGTCTTCTTCTGTCTTCTTCTGTCTTCTATCTTCTTCTGTCTCCTCCTGTTATCTTCTGTCTCCTTCTGTTTCTTTGTTTTATATTTGTCTGTCTCCTTCTCTGTCTCTCCTTTCTTTTATATTTGTCTGTCTCCTTCTCTGTCTCCTTTTCTTTATTTATTTGTCTGTCTCCTTCTCTGTCTCTCCTTTCTTTTATATTTGTCTGTCAGCCTTCTCTGTCTCTTCTTTCTTTTATATTTGTCTGTCTCCTTCTCTGTCTCCTTCTCTTTATTTATTTGTCTGTCTCCTTTCTGCTATCTCTGTAGGACCTCATCTGTCTCCTTTTATTTCTCTGTCTCCTTTTATTTTATTTGTCTCCTTTTATCTTTCTCTGTCTCCTTTTGTCTGTCTCTGTCTTTTTATTTATTTGAAGCCTCTCCTCTCTCTTCACTCTATCTCTTATCTATCTATATCTATCGCAGCTGCTGCTGCTGCTGCTGCAGTTGCTGCTGCTGCTGCTGCATTTGTTGCTGCTGTTGCTGCTGCATTTGTTGCTGCTACTGTTGCTGCTGCAGCAAGTGGGGCTGCATGCGTGTCTGTGTGTGTCTGTGTCTGTGTGTGTTTGTGTGTTTATTTTTAGTTGGGCAGTCTACAACTACATCTCCCTTTGGCGTTTCATCTCTTGCTGCACCTCAGCAGCAGCAGCAGCAGCAGCAGCAGCAGTTGCTGCTGCAGCAGCAGCAGCAGCCGTTCCGTCCATATAATTGTGAAGACGGCTTAGTAATGACGATCTGCTGCGGGCCGTTAGCTAAAACATCCCTAGAAGAAATACGGTGGGGTTTCTATCAGCAGCAGCAAGGGCTTGCTGCTGCTGCTGCTCCTGCTGCTGCTGCTGCTGCTGCTGCACCTGCTGCAGCTAGTGGGGGAGGCCTCTTTGGAGGGACAGCAGCAGGGACTACTACTACACCAGGCTTGGGGGGTGGGGGCCTCTTTGGCAGCAGCAGCAACAGCTTGCTGCAGCAGCAGCAGCAGCCAGCAGCAAATACAGGGGGTCTGTTTGGATCGAATACAGCAACAACAGCAGCAGCAGCAGGAAACACAAATGCTTTTGGTGCTGGGGTGGGGTTGTTTGGTGCTGCAACACCACAACAGCAGCAGCAGCAGCAGCAGCAGGGAGGGGGACTGTTTGGCAGCAACACAGCAGCAGGAGCAGCAGCACCGGCAGCAGGAGGGCTCTTCGGTAGCAGCAGTCTTGCTGCAGCAAATACAGGGGGAGGGCTGTTTGGTAAACCAGCAGCAGCAACAGCAGCAGGAGGTTTAGGGACAGCAGCAGCAGGAGGCAGCAGCTTCTTTGGCTCGCAGCAAAACAGCAGCACGGGGGGGGGCCTCCTAGGCAGCAGCAGCAACACAGGTGCAGCAGGAGGTGGCCTCTTCGGTCAGCAGCAGCAGCAGCAGCAGCAGCAGCAGCAGCAAGGGGGGGGCCTCTTTGGGGGCTTTGGTGCTGCAGCAACAAATACAGCTACTACGGGGCTTGCTGGCACAGGGGGAGGGCTCTTTGGCAGCAGCAACAACACGCAGCAGCAGCAGCAGCAGCAGCAGCAGCAGCAGCAAACAGGAGGAGGCCTCCTTGGGGGGGGGTTGTTTGGTACGAAGCTAACAGCAGGAGGGACAGGCGCTGCTGCTGCAGGCACAGGGGGCTCTTTAGGTTTATTTGGCAGCAGCAGCAACAACAACAACAACAGCAGCAGCAGCAACAACACTGTGGGGTCTGCCGGGGGAGGGCTATTCGGGTCTCTTCGCCCCACAGGTACAGCAGCAGCAGGAGGTGCTGCTGCAGCAAACACAGGAAGTTTATTTGGTGGTGCTGCAACAGGTTTAGGGACGACAAACCAGATAACTGCTGCTTCCTCTTCTCTCTTTGGAGTCCTTAACAAACCTGCTGCAGCAGCAGCAGCAGCAGGCCCCCTGTCTGGAGGAGGCTTAGGATCGAGCAGCAGCAGCAGCGGGGGCCTCTTTGGCAGCAGCAGCAGCAGCAACACACAGCAGCAGCAGCAGCAACAATCAGGGGGGTTGTTTGGATTAGGGGGTTTATTGGGAGGAGGGACAACACCGCAGCAGCAACAG
The DNA here is from genome assembly GCA_963920595.1 of Eimeria praecox. Classification (NCBI taxonomy): domain Eukaryota; phylum Apicomplexa; class Conoidasida; order Eucoccidiorida; family Eimeriidae; genus Eimeria; species Eimeria praecox. The sequence continues at coordinate 5,201,274 of OY986946.1, read as the reverse complement.
CAGCAGCAGCAGCAGCAACTGCTGCTGTCTCTTGCTGGCAGTGGAGCAGCAGGAGGCCCTGCTGCTGCAGGGAGCATGCTAGCCCTTAGAAGTGCTGCTGCTGCTGCCTCGCATTTAACTGTTCAAGTTGTTTTATCTGCTGCAGCAGGGACACAGCAGCAGCAAGGTTGTAAAGAGCTGCAGCAGATTAGTTATATAGAAGATATTTGCTGCTTCAGAAGTGTGTCTCCTTCTACTGTACAAATAGGAAGGAGACAGAAAAGATATGGTGCTGCTGCAGCAGGAAGACTGCCGCTGACAGCAGCAGCAGCAGCAGAAGCAACAGGGATGAATGTGTCTTTCTCCCTGCCGCAGCACCTCCTGCTGCCGCTGCAGGAGCAGCAGCAGCAGCAGCAGCAGCAGCAGCTCTTCCTCACTTCAGCAGCTACAGACAGCAGCAGCAGCAGCAGACGAAATGGCTGGCTGGCACAGACCATACACCGTTCTCTTGCTGCAGCGCAGCAGCAGCAGCAGCAACAGAAGCAGCTGCTGCCTCTGTCTTCACGGGATTACGCGCTGCTGCAGCGGCTGCAGCAAGAAGATACAGGGGAGGAGCAGACACAACAGCAGCAGCAGCAGCAGCAGCAGCAGACACACAGGGGAGGCCGAAAGCCCTCCGAGAAGCACCCTCAGCAGCAGCAGCAGCAGCAGCAGCAGCAGCAGCACGAGGAGGAGGAAGAGCAGGAGGATGAGCAGCAACTCGAAGGAGGACCAATTCTTGGGAGAGTAGCAGCAGCAGCAGCAGCGGCAGCAGCAGCAGCAGCAGCAGCAGCAACTGAAGCAGTGTGTCTACGGAATTTGAACGGGTGCGCCCCTACATCTCTCACCTGCAGCAGCAGCAGCAGCAACAACAACAACAACAGCAGCAGCAGCAACAGCAGCAGCAACAGCAGCAGCAGCAGCAAGAAGAGGAGCAGCAGCCCCCTAGCACCTCTAGAGCTGCGGCCTATTTTAACAAATAAAGAATATGAATGTCTCCCTTCAATCTCCTCTCTGCAGCAAATGAGCGAAGGGGCCCTCAGCAATATACAAGATTTTGTTATTAGTAGACCTGGTGTAGGTAGTGTCTCCTTTCCAGGTTTTACAGATCTGAGAGGCATTAATTTAGATAAAGTCGTACATATTGAACATCTTGAGGTGAACATACACTACAAATATATTTATCTACCGATTTATCTTTCTATTTATATAATTTCTGTTGTTTACAATATATATAAATATATAAAAATTTATTTAAATTTATTTAAATTTATTTAAATTTATTTAAATTTATTAAAATTTATTAAAATTTATTTAAATTTATTAAAATTGATAAAAATTAATAAAAATTTATTAAAATTGATAGAAATATATAAAGTTTTAAACTTTCTTTGGTTTTACACTCGTGTTGTCTCTTCATTTATTGCTGTAGTCTGTTTGATTTGTTATATGCCTTATATACATATATATATATATATATATATATATATATTTAATTAATTAATTAATTTATTTATTTATTTATATTGTGTGTTCGTGTTGTATTAAACCTTTTGTCTTTTATGTTTATCTTTTATTATTTTTGTGTATCTTCGCTGTTTATATTCGATTTATTTTATATTTATTATTTATATATATAAGATATTATAATATAATATAATATAATATAGTAATATCAATAATATAAATTATATATATAATGTCTTATTTATATATTTTTTATTTTATATTTTCTGTGTCTCCATTTATCTTCACTTGTTTGACTTTGTCTTTCTTTGTTTCTATGATTTCTTCTGTGTCTCTAAGAGGCCCCTTATCCTAACCCTGCTGCTGCTGCTGCTGCTGCTGCTGCTGCTGCTGCTGCTGCTGCTGCTGCTGCTGCTGCTGCTGCTGCTGCTGTTTCTCTTCAGGTTAGTGTGTATGCGGAGGATGCTCCGCCTGTCGGCGAGGGTTTAAACAAGAAGGCAAGAATAACTCTGTGCAACTGCAGGCCTAAATATCTTGCTGCAGCATCAGACTCTACGAAAACCAACAACAACAACACCAGCAGCAGCAGCAGCAACAGCAGCAGCAGCAGCAGCAGCAGCACGCAGCAGTTTGTGGAGAAGGTAAGAAGATATACAGAGAAGATGGGAGCGAGGTTTTTGTCTTTAGATACAAATACATGGGAATGGAGATTTGAAGTAGATCATTTCTCTGTATATAAATGGATAGATGAAGATGAGGCACAAGACCCCTCCCCTCCTGCTGCTGCTGCTGCTGCTCCTGCTGCTGCTGCTGCTCCTGCTGCTGCTCCTGCAGCAGCAGCAGATGCGGCGGGGGTAGGAATAGAGGAGGGAAGGGCTGAAGATAGCGAGAGAATCGAAGCAGCAAACATACTTGCTTTTGCTGCTGCTGCACCTGCAGCATCAACGCTGTCTAGAGAGCTATGTCTGCAGATACAGAGGGGCTCTATCCTACGCTCCGCCCCACAGGCCTTTCTTGCTGCTGCTGCTGCACAGCAGCAGCAGCAGCAGCAGCAGCAGGAACAGCAACAACAGCAGCAGCAGCAGGAACAAGGGCAGGAGCAGGTTGAAGCTGCTTGTGGCGCTGCAGACAGCCATCAACAGCAGCAGCAACACAAGCAGCAGCAGCAGCAGCAACAGCAGCAGCAGCAGCAGCAACAGCAGCAGCAGCAGTCTGGAGAGGAAGCAGCGCGAGCTGTGGAGAAGGAGACATCTGCGCTGTCTAATATTGCTGCTAAGGAGTTGCTGCATGTTGAGGAGGCAGCAGATGATGCTGCTGCAGCTGGCAGCAAGGACCAGTCTGCTGCTGCTGCTGCAGCAGCAGCAGCAGCAGCTGCTGCTGCTGCTGCTTCTCGCCCCTGGCTGAGGAGGCCCCCCTTCCCTGTTCGCTGTGCCCCCGCCTTTGGCCCTGGGGGCCTCTGTGCTCTGCCCGTATTCCGGGCCCCACAGGAAGCCGCTGCAGCAGCAGCAGCAGCAGCAAAGGGCGGAGCAGCAGCAGCAGCAGCAGCAGCTGGAGACACCTGCGGGGCGTATGAGCTAGCAGTGCTGCGACTGTCTCCTTTGCTTCCTCCTTCGACGTCCCCTCGTGGATATGTATGGCCTCAGCCTTTGGCTAGGGAAGCTGCTGCTGCTGTTGCTGCTGCTGCAGGCTGCAACAGCAGCAGCAGCAGCAGCAACAGCAGCAGCAGCAGCAGCAGCAGCAGTGTAGCTGCTCCGTGTGGGGCGGTCTGGACGGCTGGAGAAGTCCCGAGGCCTCAGACAGTGCAGCAGACTGAGCCGTTGAAGGCAGAAGAAGCTGTAGAGACAGCAGCAAGGGGTTTTGTAGCTGCAGGCAGCAGCAGCTGCTGCTGCTCCTGCAGCAGCAGCAGCAACAGCAACAGCAGCAGCTGCAGCAGCAGCAGCAAGAGGACGACTACATTAGAAGAAGAAGGTGTACAGGTTGTGTGGGATGTAAGAGAAAACGTGCGGCTCCATCTCTTCAATTCTGGGGTGTCTGTACACCGGGGCCTCGCAGCAACAGCAGCAGCAGCAGCAGTAGGATGTGTCGTTGATCTGCTGCTGCAGCATCCTGTCTCTCCCCCGGAGACAAACTCGCTGCAGCTAATGCAGCAGCAGCAGCAACAGCAACAGATGCAGCAGCAGCAGCAGCAGCAGCAAGAAGCGCCCTCAGGAAGCGTCAAGGACCGGTACATACAGCAACAATTTGCTGCTGCTGTTGCTGCTGCTGCTGCTGCTGCTGCTGCTGCTGCTGTTACTGTTGCTGCTGCTGTTGCGGTGGGTATGGGGGTTTTCATAAGAGAAGAGGAAGTGAAGCCCCAAACCCTAAACCCCAAACCCTAAACCCTAAACCCTAAACCCTAATCTTGCAGCAGCGTGCTGCAGTGCGGCTCTTGTCTATTATGGATGCTGCTGTATGAATATATCTTTATTTATTTATTTTATTTTATTAATTTAATTTAATTTAATTTAATTTTAATTTATTTATTGTACATGCATGCAAAGTAAATATATGTTTGGAAGACAGTTCTTTGAGGGCTTGCCCCGGCGGCTGCTGCTGCTGCTGTTGCTGCTATTGCTGCTGTTGCTGCTGCTGTTGCTGCTGCTGCTGCTGTGCAGGTTGCTGCTGCGGGTGTTAGACTTCTTGCAGCAACAGAACAATTACTACTCGGGCAGCGGCGATGCGGCTATCTGGCCCCGCAGTTCTCCTTGGGTTGGGAATGCTGCTGCTGCTGCTCCTGCTGCTGCTCCTGCTCCTGCTGCTGCTCCTGCTGCTGCTGCTGCTGCTACTGGAGCAGCAGCAGATGCAGGGGACAGCCGTCGGTACTCTGAAGTATCGTATTTGTCTCCATATATGCTGCAGACATGGCGGTTGCTTGTTGCGCTGCTGCTGGACCGGAGTCCGCAGCAGCAGCAGCAGCAGCAGCTGCTGCTGCTGCAGCAGCTGCTGCATGCAACTCCAGCTAAGGGATTCAATGCTTCGTTTGCTGCTGCTGTTGAGAGACAGCGACAGCAGCGTGTGCTGCAGTGGCTGCTAGAGGAAAATCGTCCCTTGCTCCTCAGCTTCTTACGAAGGGCTCAAGTGGCAGCACAGATCCAGCAGCAGCAGCAGCAGCAGCAGCAGCAGCAGCAGCAGCAGCAGCGGTTGCTGCTGCTGCTGCTGCGGAATCGAGAATTGTTCTTGTCTTGCAGCGCGAGGGCCTTCCTCGAGGCGATGATGACGAAGGGAGAGCTGCGGAGGTTTGCTGCGCTGCTGCATCTCCTAGCCAATGGCCATGTATGTTTGTCTCCTCTTAGCAGCAGCAGCAGCAGCAGCAGCAGCAGCAGCAACAGCAGCAGCAGCAGCAGTAGTAGTAGTAGACGCTGCTGCTGCTGCAGCAGCAGCAGCAGACGCTGAAGCTGGAGCAGCAGTAGACGCAGCAGCAGCAGCAGATGATGATGATGCAGCAACAGCGAATAGTTAGTTGGGGGGGGAGGCACGTGGCCTGTTGACATTGCTGCTGTTGCTGCTGCTGTTGCTGCTGCTGCTGCTGTTGCTGCTGCTGTTGCTTCAGGGCCTAGCCTCTGTGCATCTGCTGCTTAAGGGAGGAGCCTTCTATCCTCATATGGCGCTGGCGGTTGCTGCTCACCTGCAGCAGCCCCTGGGGTGTCAGGTCAGCTGCTGCTGCTGTTGCTGTTGCTGCTGCTGTTGCTGCTGCTGCTGCTGTTGCTGCTGCTGGTGTTGTTGCTGCGCTTGTTGCTGCTGCTGCTGCTCCGTTCGTGATGCTGAGCAGCCTTTATTGTGCTGCTGCAGCGGCTGCTGCTGCTG
>OY986946.1:5188446-5190946 GCA_963920595.1 Eimeria praecox | reverse complement strand
CTTCTTCTATACAAACAATAGTAGGAGAGAAATCGCCTGTCTCCTTACATTCAACTTCATCTCTTATACCAAGCAAGATCGATCCAGGGAGACAAGACACCTACAGATTCAGAATTAATATAGAGAGAGAGATAGTTTATACTGGTTTGTCTTGCTATTTTATTTAGTTTATTTAGTTTGTTTAGTTTATCTATTTAAGTTATTTAAATATACAAAGATATATATATATATACATATATATATATATATATGTATATATGTATATATGTATATGTTTGTATACATGAGGGACGAGGAGACATACACAAGAGAGACAGAAGATACAAAAGGAGAAGAGAAGAGACAGAGAAAAGATTAGAGACAGAGAGACGGGAGGAGACAGAGAGAGGAGAGGAGACAGAGGAAAGAGAGGAGACAGAGAGAGACAGACAGAAACATAAAGAGGAGACACACGAAGGAGAAGACTAAAGAAACAACGGAGGAAAAAGAAATAGAAAATAAATTATAAAATAAACAAACGAGGAGACAGAAAGGAGACAGAAAGGAGACAGAGAAGAGACAGAGAGAGGACAGACAGTAGAGACAGAAAGAAGACGGAAAGGAGACAGAAAGGTAGCAACAGACAGGAGACAGTAAGGAGACAGATAAAGGAGACAGAAATAAAGGAGACAGAAGTAGAGGAGACAGAAGTAGAGGAGACAGATAAAGGAGACAGAAGCAAAGGAGACAGAAGCAAAGGAGACAGAAATAAAGGAGACAGAAGCAAAGGAGACAGAAGCAAAGGAGACAGAAATAAAGGAGACAGAAATAAAGGAGACAGAAATAAAGGAGACAGAAATAAAGGAGACAGATAAAGGAGACAGAAATAAAGGAGACAGAAATAAAGGAGACAGAAATAAAGGAGACAGAAATAAAGGAGACAGAGATAGAGGGGACAGAAACGAAGGAGACAGAAGCAGAGGAGACAGATAAAGGAGACAGAAATAAAGGAGACAGAAATAAAGGAGACAGTTAAAGGAGACAGAAGTAAAGGAGACAGAAATAAAGGAGACAGAAATAAATGAGACAGAAATAAAGGAGACAGAAATAAACGAGACAGGAGTTCACCTTAACGATGGTTCCGACAGTATAGAATGGTCTATCGGGGTTTAAGACTGCGAGGCTGTCGCTGGGGCGAGGGCAGAGTTCTCCTTCTTTCGCACCTTCTGTCTCCTGCAGCTCTGCAGCAGCAGCAGCAGCAACAGCAGCAGCAGCAACAGCAGCAGCAGCAGCACAGATAATCCCTATGTACATACTTCTGCTGCTGCAGCAGACCCTCTCGCATCTGCATGCAGCCTCCCTTAACATTTTATAATATTAAGCAACACGTATACCCCTCAAAGACATACATTTAATAGAAGCAAACACCATATGAATACAGCAGCAGCAGCAGCAGCAACAACAGCAGCAGCAGCAGCAGCAACAACAGCAGCAGCAGCACGAGCAAGTGAAGCATCATCATCAGCAGCAGCAGCAAGTGCATCACCATCATCAGCAGCAACAGCAGCAGCAGCAGCAACAGCAGCAGCAAGTGTAGCAGCAGCAGCAGCAATAGCAGCAGCAAGTGCAGCAGCAGCAGCAGCAGCAGCAGCAGCACGAGTATGTGGGCTGACCTCTAAGTTTTTTTTCTTTTTCTGCTACAACAGTCCCCCAAAGAAGTCTTTCTGCTGAGGGGGCTTCATTGAGGTTTGTACATACACCTGAATCCTTGTTAAGTAGTTTGTTTGTTTTATTTATATTTAATTTAGTATTATTTAATTTATTTTTATTTATTATAGTATTATTAACATGATTGTTAGGGGAAGTGTCTCCTTCGGTTGGGGTGTCTGTCTCCTCTTCATTATTAGAAATCCATGAACAGAAAAATGGAGACAGGCTCCCTTTCGCTGTTTCTTTTTGCTGCTGCTGCTGCTGCTGCTGCTGCTGCTGTTGCTGCTGCTGTTGCTGCTGCTGCTGCTGCTGTTTGATTGCATGCGCATGCATAAAATCGCATGTCTCCTTTCTTGTAAAGTGCTCGCATCCTCTCAGTATCTCCTCAAAACGTTGAGAGACAGCGTCTGTAGTCTGATAGCCTATAATTAATTTAAAATATAAAAGGAGACAGATAAATATAAAAGAGACAGATAAATATAAAAGAGACAAATAAATAAATATGTGGGAGACAGATAAATTGAAGGGAGACAGGTATATAAATAGACAGACAGATATATACATAAAGAGATAGAGACAGAGAAGGAGACAGATAAAGAAACAGAGACAGATAAAGAGACAGAGACAGATAGAGGGGCAGGGACAGATACACAGACGGAGACAGATAAAGACACAGAGACAGATAAAGAGACAGAGACACACAGAGACAGGCAGGCCTCTCAAAGCCTCAACATGTCCCTCCGTCCTGTCTGCATGCATTCAACTGTCTCTGAAGTAAGAGACAAAGAACTCAAGAGACAGTTCGGAGGAG
>OY986946.1:5180946-5183446 GCA_963920595.1 Eimeria praecox | reverse complement strand
CTGCTGCTGCTGCTGCTGCTGCTGGTGGCCGCTGACGAGCCTCTCACGTACGCGGCCTCCGTTAGAGTTAGAGGAGGAGACAGCGGTGTCTCCTTATTGTCTGCTGCTGCAATAATTATATTTTATTTATATTTTCTCTTCTATTTTTATATTTATATTTATTTTTATGGAGAAGAAGTAGTAGAGCATAGCTGTCTCCTTGAGGAGACACCTTAGCTTGCTGCGGTGTATAGGCATCTCCTCTGTAGTCATTAGATAAGAAGAAAAGTATATAACAAACTCCAAAGTATTAATAAATAAATAAATAAAAATAAATAAAAATAAATAAAAATAAATAAAAATAAATAAAAATAAATAAAAATAAATATACACAGAGACAGGAGACAGTAGAAGGAGACAGGAGACACTAGAAAGGGACAGGAGACAGTACAGTGTAAGGGGACAGGAGACACTGCAGCAGCAGCAGCAGATACAGGCAGCAACTGCAGCAGCTGCAGCAGACAAAGATAGCAACTGCAGCAGCTGCAGCAGCAGACACAGACAGACAGAGACAGCAACAGCAGACAGATACAGCAACTGCAGCAGCAGCTACAGACACAGCAGCAGCAGCAGCAGCAGATACAGCAACAGCGATGAGAAGCTTCATCGTCAGCAACGCATGCCTCCTTATTGCAGCAGCAGCAGCAGCAGATGCTGCAGCAGCAGCAGATGCTGCAGCAGCAGCAACAAGAACAGGCCATCGTGTCTTTGACTGTATGCTGCAGTGTATATACAGCTAAAACGAGCAGACAGAAATAGTCTACAAGAGAAGGGAGAACCATACTCATGCTGCTGCTGCTGCTGCTGCTACTCATGCTGCTGCTGCTGCTAGTTGTGCTGCCGCTGCTACTAGTTGTGCTCCCGCTGCTGCTAGTCGTGCTGCTGCTGCTCGTGCTACTGTTGCTGATGCTGCTGTTGCTGCTGCTGCAGCACGTGCAGCAGAGCGCTGCAGCTGCGGAGACACTGCAGCGCCTCGCAGCTGTCAGAGCCCCCGCCATATATATATATATATATATATATATATATATATATATATATATATATATATATATATATATATATATATATATATGTATATTTAATATGTATTTAAGATATATATTTAATAAACATATTCAATAAATATATCTAATAAATATATTTAATAAATATATTTAATATACATATATAATATGTATGACAGAGGAAAGAAGTTATAAAAGAGTTGTAATTTATATAATATAAACAGGATTTGTTTATACGCCATTGAAGAAGAGACAGTAGCTCTTGTAGGAGCAGCAAGAAAGGAGACAGGGGACAAGAGACAGGTGCTGCTGTTGTTGCTGCTGTTGCTGCTGCTGCAGCAGCAGCAGCACCTGAGTCCTTCTCTGCGGTGCACAGATAGCTGCGGCATCTAAGGAGACACCAGTCAGGAGACAAGCGTTGCTGCAGCGCAGACAGCTGCTGCTGCTGTTGCTGCTGTTGTTGCTGCTGCTGCAGTCTCTCCTGTGTCTGCGTATATATATATATATATATATATATATATATGTGTCTATACACCCCAGCTTCAAGTGTCTGGCTTAAGCCTTGCTGCTAATGCCTCCGCCTCTGTATTTCTTCCTAACTTATAGAGAGTATCTACCTTAGACGCTAGCAGACGCTGTTGTCTCATCTCCATCACCTACATACAGACACAGACATACACAACAAACCCATATATTGCTGCTGCTCCTGCTGCTCCTGCTGCTGCTGCTGCTGTTCGCCTTGATGCTGCTGCTGCTGCTGCTGCTGTTCGTCTTGAAGCTGCTGCTATCCGTGTTGGTGCTGCTGCTGTTCGTGCTGCTGTTGCTGTTGCTTGTGCTGTTGTTGCTGCTCGTGCTGCTGTTGCTGCTGCTGCTGCTCGTGCTGCTGTTGCTGCTGCTGCTGCTCGTACTGCTGTTGCTGCTGCTGCTGCTCGTACTGCTGTTGCTGCTGCTGCTGCTCGTACTGCTGTTGCTGCTGCTGCTTCTCGTGCTGCTGTTGCTGCTGCTTCTAAACCTGGTAGGGTTTGCTGCTTGCTCTTTCAGAAGGTTTAGTTGTGTGTGTATTGCTCGTTGGGTTGCTGAGGTGTCTCTGCAGACTGTGGAGTGTCTCCTCAGAGTGTCTCTCTCCAGTGTCTGTCTCCTGTTTTCTAGTGTCTGTCTCCTTTAATGTCTGTCTCCTAACTGTCTCCACTTAATATCTGTCTCCCAACTGTCTCTTTTCGCCTTTAGGTGTCTGTCTAATAAAACTGTCTCCTGTCTCCTTTTAGTGTCTGTCTCCTTCTAGTGTCTGTCTCCTTCTAGTGTCTGTCTCCTTCTAGTGCCTGTCTCCTTCTAGTGTCTGTCTCCTTCTAGTGTCTGTCTCCTTCTAGTGTCTGTCTCCTTCAGGTGTCTGTCTCTTTCTGGTGTCTGTCTCCTTCAGGTGTCTGTCTCTTTCAGGTGTCTGTCTCCTTCTAATGTCT
>OY986946.1:5173446-5175946 GCA_963920595.1 Eimeria praecox | reverse complement strand
CAGGAAGACTCACCGATGTCTCTCGTCCTCTGAAGAGTCGCTGCTGCTGCTGCTGCTGCTGCTACTGCTGCTGCTGCTGCTGTGTCTTCGCTTGCGTTTTTTTCTGCTTTCTGCTGCAGCTGCAGCAGCAGCAGCAGCAGCAGAAGCAGCAGACACCTCCATTACTTCCTCCTCCTCCGAATCCTCGCGAGAAGGCATCCTTCTTCACCTCACTCTTGCTGCTGCTGCTGCTGCTGTTGCTGCTGCTGCTGAAGCTTTTGCTGCTGCTGCTGCTGTTTTTGTTGCTGCAGCTGGATCCTGAGCCGCTGCAGACAGTGCTGCTGCTGCTGCTGCTGCTGCTGCTGAGCTGCAGCAACTTCGCAATCTAATAACAAACAGCAGCAGCAGCAGCAGCAGCAGCTGAACGAACGAGTTCAGCAGAAAAGATAAGAAGAGAAGAGCAGCAGAAGAAGGACAACTCCTGCTGCTGCTGCTGCTGCTGTTGCTGCTGCTGCTGCTGCTGTTGCTGCTGCTGCTGTTTAGCTCGTATGTAAGGATATCGTATTGTAGGGGGCTTGCATGCAGGGTCTAGAGCTGCAGCACAGATAATAAGAAGAGCAAACATATATAATTTATATAAAAACTAAATATATATAGATTGAGAGGCTGAGGTGTATAGGCAGCTTCTATTGCATGCAGCCCTAAGTATTACTGCTGCTGTCGAGTTATTTGTTTCTTCTTCTTCTTCTTCTTCTTCTTCTTCTTCTGCTGCTGCTGCTGCTGCTGCTGCTGTTTCCTCTAATTCTATTTTGTTTATTTTGTTTAAATATTTAAAAATATATCTTAAACTACTATCTTCTATAGAGGCTAAGACCTTCGGGTGTATAGGCAGCTCCCTTCTTCGGGTGTATGTGTGTGTGTTATTGTTGAAAAGTAGAAGAAATACGTTTTTAGTTATTTTAATTTGATTTTTTTTAATTTTTAAAACTGTTTGTATTCTGCCGCTATGAGTTGTGGTGTACAGACAGCACAGCTGCAGGCTCTGCAGCAGCAGCAGCAGCAGCAGCAGCAGCAGCAGCAGCAGAGCATAGTGTGTCTCCTTTGAGGGTTTCTCTTTCTTTAATATTATCTTCTTTGTTTCTATCTTTTTGTTGTTAGTTATTATATCTTTTGTATCTTTCTTTCGCTGTCTCTTAATCTTTGTTTGCTGTGTTTGTCTGTCTCCTCTGTCTGTCTCCTTTTGTTTTCTCCTGTCTCCTTCATCTGTCTCCTTTTAATTTATCTACAAAGCAATTGCTGCTGCTGCTGCTGCTGCTGCTGTGATTGACGGGTTGAAATGCTGCAGCTGTCTGTCTCTTTCTTGTCTCCTAAGAGACTGCCGCTGCAGCAGCCGATGAGGAGACACCGCGTGCTGTCTCCTCTGTCTCCTTCTTATCTTCTGTCTCCTTCTCATCTACCTTATCTTCTATCTCCTTACTCTCCCTCATCCTCCCTCTCTCCTAACCCTCTTCATATTAAACTGTCTCCTCACTATCTTTATAAGAAAGTACAGGGGCTCAACAGCAGCAGCAACAACAGCAACAGCAGCAACAGCAGCAACAGCAGCAGCAGCAGCAACAGGAGCAACAGCAGCAGCAGCAGCAACAGCAACAGCAGCAGCAGCAGCAGCAGCGAGGGCTTGCAGCAGCGGAGTGTCTGTCTCCTTCGGAAGAGAGACAGCAGATATTTTTCTGTCTCTCCTTCTCTCATTCGAAATGCCTGGACAGATCTAAAACAGAAGCAGTCAGACAAATTAGATACACTGTCTCCTTAACTGTCTCCTTATCTGTCTCCTTATCTGTCTCCTTAACTGTCTCCTTAACTGTCTCCTTATCTGTCTCCTTAACTGTCTCCTCAGCTGTCTCCTCAGCTGTCTCCTCAGCTGTCTCCTCAGCTGTCTCCTCAGCTGTCTCCTCAGCTGTCTCCTTAACTGTCTCCTCAACTGTCTCCTTATCTGTATCCTTAACTGTCTCCTTAACTGTCTCCCTAACTGTCTCCTTAACTGTCTCCTTATCTGTCTCCTTAACTGTCTCCTCACCTGTCTCCTCAGCTGTCTCCTCAGCTGTCTCCTTAACTGTCTCCTTATCTGTCCCCTTATCTGTCTCCTTAACTGTCGCCTTATCTGTCTCCTTGTCTGTCTCCTTATCTGTCTCCTCAGCTGTCTCCTTATCTGTCTCCTTATCTGTCTCCTTGTCTGTCTCCTTAACTGTCTCCTTAACTGTCGCCTTATCTGTCTCCTTGTCTGTCTCCTTAGCTGTCTCCTTAACTGTCTCCTTATCTGTCTCCTTATCTGTCTCCTTAACTGTCTCCTGCCTCCTCCTTCGTGTCTCGTACCTCTTCTGTCTCCTCCTCTCTGTCTCCTCTTTTTCTCTGTCTCCTCTCTTTCTCTGCTTCTCTCTTGCTCTCTGTCTCTCTCGCTCTCTGTCTCTCTCGCTCTCTCTCTGTCTCTCTCGCTCTCTCTCTGTCTCCTCCTCTTTGTCTC
>OY986946.1:5150946-5155946 GCA_963920595.1 Eimeria praecox | reverse complement strand
ACAGACTCGCCTCCAAGCGCTTCTTAAACCCTTCAAATATTTACCTTGCTGCTGCTGCTGCTGCTGCTGCTGCTGCAGATGTGCTGACCGCCGCCATCTACTTATAAAACCTAAACAAGACAAACCGCGATGCTCTAACCTGCTGCTTGATTCTGCTGCTGCTGCTGCTGTTGCTGCTGCTGCTGCTCCTGCTGCTGCTGCTGCTGCTGTTTCTTCGTCTAATGCTGCAGAAGATAAACATTTATCTGTAAGACACGGGGAGAGTATGCTCCCGATGCTGTTTCCTGCTGCTGCTGCTGCTGCTGCTGCTGGCTTCACTGCTGCTGCTGCTGCTGTTGTTGCTTTTGCTGCTGTTGCTGCTGTTGGTGCTGAAGCCCTGTCTAAAGTAGCAGAGGAGACACCACCAGAGCTAACGAGGACACGGCAGCTGCCCTTCTGCTGCTGCAGCAGCAACAGCAGCAGCAGCAGCAACAGCAGCAACTGCTGCTGCAGCAGCAGCCGCACACGCGGCCCGAGAGACCCGTGCAGCATATCCCGCTAAATTGGAGTTGGGATCGGGCGATCCCAGCACTAGCTGACAAGCTCCAGCAGCAACAGCAGCAGCAGCAATCAGCAGCAGCAGCAGCAGCAGCAGCAGCAGGAGAACCCGCTGCTGGGGGGCCCCCTGCAGCAGCGGGAAGAGGAGAGAGGGAGAGGATGGGCCCCCAACGATTTATCTATGTATATTTATTAAAGTTTAGAGAGAAAATAATAAATTAGAAGAAGATTTTGAGGTGTATGTACACCCGAACATCTACAAGACACACAGTATAACCGCAGCAGCTGAGGGCCCCGCCGTGCCCTGCAGCAGGAGGCCCTCAGCAAACACTGAAGATTGCTCTCCTCTGGGGTTTAGGGTTTAGGGTTTAGGGTTTAGGGTTTAGGGTTTATATATAAAGCCCGAGGTAACGAGACAAAATACAAACTGCTGTGGGGCTCTTGACTGTATATACAGGGTGTGCCTCTCACATCGACAAAGACGAACCCTAAACCCTAAACCCTAAACCCTAAACCCTAAACCCTAAACCCTAAACCCTAAACCCTAAACCCTAAACCCTGAACTCTACACACTAAACCGTAAATATAATGACGCAGGCGAGAGTGTTAGGTTCTTCTGTCTGTCTGTCTTTTAGTGTCTCTGTCTTCAGTAGATAGGAGGGTAGTGTTTAGTAGAGACGATAGAGGGGAGATAGATAGAAGTAGCAGGAGACACAGAGATGTAGAGAAAGGAGGAGACAGATAGATATAAGGGGAGACCCTAGCAGAGAGACAGCGATAAACAGAGCGACACATAGATGAGAATATACAAAGAAAGAGACAGGGGGAGACGTAGGGAGGCGGGCGGCACAGGGAGACAGGGAGGGGGACAGAGAGGAAGGAGACCCTAGCAAGGAGCATGCACGGAGACAGACTAATTTGAAGACAGGAGGGGACAGAGTGCAGAGAGACGAGTGAAGAGACAAGAGGAGACACAGACAAAAGGAGACAGACTAGCAAAGAAGCACGAGAATGTAAAGAGAAAAGAAGAAGGGCGAACAGGCAGATAGAGACACAGAATCAAAAAGAAAAGAGGAGATGGCGTACACTCGAAGGCAGCAGGGGCGAGAGGAAGGGAGACAAACAAACACAACTTAATACAGACAGTGTGAAGCCTTACAGAAGAAGACTTCACTGTTGTGTTTGTATCGCTCTTTGTATCAGTGATAGATATCTGTCTTAGCAAATATTTGTTGTGGATACAAAAGGAGACAGGAGGAGAAGGAGACACAAAGGATTATACAAAAGAATTAGGGAGAAGAAAGCACGGACAAAGGAAAAGATGTAGAGACAGAAACAAAGAAACAGAGGAGGGGATAAGAACGATACGAGGAGAAAACAGAAGAAGACAAACAGACAGAGGGGCTGAAAAGAGAGAAGCAACTAACGAGGTGTACACACGCCTCAGGTGGGTGGGATGGGGAGGGCCAAAGGAATCAGAAAAGGCAGATGTAGCAGCACCAGAGCAAGCAACAGCAGTAGCACCAGCTGCTGCAGCTGCTGGTGCTACTGCTGTTGCAGTAGCACCAGCAGTAATGTATTACAATACAATACATTAGTATAATGTATTGTAATGGTAATGACACAAACAATAACAGCAGCAGCAGCAGCAGCAGCAGCAGCAGCAGTGGCGGTATCTACCCAAAGACACACTATGCCAGATTCAGACACACTTGGAGACAGCAATAAGACAGAGGACTGAACGAAGCAGCAGCAAGGATGTCTTCTGCTTCAGCAGCTGCAACATGCTCTCTCTCTGCTATTTGTACATATATGTTTCTACCTGTGTTTGTACTTTTGTGAGGGCAAGTTGCATGACAGCCAAGCAAAGTGTTTAAAGACAGTCTAAAGCATGCAACAAGGCACAACATGAAAATACTTGCGGTTGGGGCTGCACCGCAGCAGCTGATGCAGCAACGGCTCCTCTCAGGCCACCTCCCCCCCTCCCCCCCCTTCCCCCCCAGCGAAGGCCACAGGTTCTTGTGCTGCCGACTGCAGGATGGTCGGAGACAACTTCTCTGTGGGGACTCGTCTCTCTGGTGTTTTGACTCTGTTACCGCTCAAGACATTCCTCAAATTATAAAGGGGACTCTCGTTACACCTGGCGTCGCCGCATGCTTTTGAGGGACAGGCGCAAGTGCCGAGCTACAGCCCCACAGCTTGTATGCCTGGTGTAGAATACTTTGAAATCGTGAAGGCTTTCTTTTTTCAACAACAAATCTAGCGGGAGAGTGTTTAAGTAGCCTCCCTCAACTCTTTGCCTAAAGCTCGGTTTGATCATATTAATTAGGCTCTGTCTTTTATTGGAGAGACAGAGAGACAGCAAACAACAGGGGCACTCGCCGCACTGAAAGGAGACCACTATCAGCAGCTCGTTCGCAGGGAAGTACTTTCACCGCGGAGACAATTTATGGAGAGGGCCTCCCCCTTTGACAATTGTGAAGATGTTCTAGCGGGGCCCTTGATGTGTGATGTGGGAGTAATGAAGGAATTCCTTCATTGTGTGGGCGAGTACCTTTTTTTTTATTGAAATTGCCTCTCAGGAGCTATAGTTGCTATGAACAGTCTCTTTATTAAGAGAGGAGGCAAAGCAATAGTGTTTATATCTAAACAAGAATGCCGCTTCCTTGGAGATCATCTTGACAGTATAAGTTTATCGAAATGTGAGGAGAAGTTGGCTTGTCTCAACTTCCCCTCACAGAGAAAATTTGTAGGAGGGTAGATACGAATAAAGCGCTACATAGAGAAGTATAACTTCTCGGTGTACGTACGTCCAACGAAGAAATCTGAGAGCCTAAATCAACATTTCATAGAATAGATATCTAAGCAAAAGGAGACAGTCGATAACATGGTAGCCGCCTACATGACGTGGCTTCGTTAACAACGAAGCTGAAGGAAGCTGAAGACTCCTCCGTCTCAGCTTAGAATCAAGAGAAGTGATTTGGGAATGCTCTAAATACAAACGTAGGGAAATGGGGGCTGTTATGTTAGCTTCTCCTGAAAGAGAGAAGAAGCGAAGACAGATAAGATCTCTCTCTCTCTCAATCTATCTAATTCTACACTCACACAATCAGAGGGAAAGGACGGAGAGAAGTATCTGTTTCTTTTGCAATAAACAATGTCACACAATTCAATCTTAGAGCCAAGTAGGAGAGAGAGAAGAAAGTACAGAATCAAAAACTGTGTGGGGTCCCGCTAAGGAAACAAACAACTCGATGAGGGCACACGCAACATACGGATGAGTGACGAAGACGAAAGTGTTGAGAGCTACACCTGAAGATCTCCCTCAGGTAAAGGCTGTGCTCCCTCAAATCCTTATATAAAGGGTTAAGGAAAGGCTATACAGAGGATATGATATCTGAAGCTATGGCGAGAGAAGTAATTTCTCTGCAGTCTCTTCGACTCTATTTAATCGATAGTAGACAAGACACGATTCAAAAAAGTTGATAGTATTTGCTGCTAGATAATACTGTGAGCATAGCATGCAGATTCAATTAAAATGGGGCTTCTACTCCTACCTTAATATATAAAACTAGCTTTAGATGATCTCCCTACGACAGAATCCTACACGCGGGTGTGTTGAAGCTGTGGCTTAGCTAATCTTTCTTTGCTTGTGCTGTGCTTACAATCAAAACATTACAGATAGCTATTAACAGACTTGTACTGTAGACAGTACAGTAAAGAGGTTGGATAGGCTCAGACTATAGATGTGTGGTCCTGGAGACAGCAGCAGCAATAGAAGCAGCAGCATCAGCACATTCCCTCTCCCTCTTTCTTTGTCTGAGTCCTCTGTCTCTCCTTCTCTCTCTCCCTCTGTCTCTGTCTCTCTCCCTCTGTCTCTCTCTGTCTCTCTCTGTCTCTCTCTCTCTACATCAACTCTGTTCATATCGTTGTCTCTTCACCTCTTCCTGCATGCTACTGCTACTGGAGGGGGAGGCCTCCATTGTTAGTTGCTAGATGACCATACACCCCAACATAAAGCTACGCGTCTGCTGCTCTAGCTTTTCAGGCTCCCTCTCTCTCTCTCTCTCTCCTACCAGAGTGTGCTGCAGCAGCCTAGCTCTCCCCGCTGCAGCTCAGCCGCAGCTGCAGCAGCAAATAGAGCAGCAGCAGCAACAAACGAAGCCGCATTCTAATTGATTGGCAGGCCCGGCTGTGGGACGACAGCAGCTGCAGCAGGAGAGTAATAATAATAATAACGCCTGTTGCAGCTGCCGCTGCAGCAGCTGCCGCATCTGCAGCTGCTCCAGCTGCTGCTGCGGTTCCTGCTGCTGCTCCTGCTGCTGCTCCTGCTGCTGCTCCTGCTGCTGCAGCTGCTACTGCAGCAGCAGCTGCTGCTGCAGCTGCTAGTCCTTGTACATAGAAGGGGGATTTGGTGAATTCATATGCAGAGCAGCAGCAGCAGCAGTGGCAGCTATCCGGGG
>OY986946.1:5125946-5140946 GCA_963920595.1 Eimeria praecox | reverse complement strand
AGCTAGCTAGCTAGCTAGACGGCTAGCTAGCTAGCTAACTAGACGGCTAGCTAGCTGACTAGATGGCTAGCTAGCTAGCTGCCCAGCTAACCAGCTAGCTAGCCAAGCCGCAGCTAGGTAGCTAGGTAGGCTGATACAGAGAAATCCTATCTATTGTTATATATATATATATATATATATATGAATATATAAATACATAAATACGTAAATATATCAAACTATCAAAATATAAATAAATAAGTTATATAGTTAGAAAAGGAGACAGTGAAGGAGACACTAGAAATATATAAATATAAATAAGTTATATAATTAGAAAAGGAGACAATGAAGGAGACACTATATATATATATATATATATATATATATATATATATATATATATATATATATATATATATATATAATTAGGAGAGGAGACAGTGAAGGAGACACTAAAGGTCTAGCATTTGAAGCTCTGTTTGATTTACAAGTACAGAAGTAAATGTATTATAAGAGATAGGAAGGAGACAGCTGTCTAGTGCTTCTGTCTCTACCATTAAACAACAGAGATTGCTGTCTCCTATATCTATACAGCATCTGTCTCTTACTATGACAGACTCTAACCAACGCCCGCTTGACTTTACTCTCATACTCCTGCTGCTGCTGCTGCTGCTGCTGCTGTTTATCCTGCTGCTAATCCTGCTGCTGCTGCTGCTGCTGTTAATGCTGCTGCTGTCGGTAGGAGACAGGAAAGGCTGGGGGACAGGGATCAACACGCGACGCAGCTCCGTTCGTCCTAACATAGAAGTAGCAGCAGCAGCAGCAGCAGCAACAGCAGCAGCAACAGCAAACGGAAGGAACGATATAAACAAACAAAGCATCAGACAGGTGCAGCAGCAGCAACAGCAGCAGCAGCAGACTGAGGCTGCTGTATATCTCCACAGACACCCCAACATCCTCTTAAAGGGACTGCTTACGGAGAGACACTTTATATATACTACGACTAGAAGCAGCAGCAGCAGCAGCAACAGCAGCAGCAACAGCAGCAGCAACAGCAGCACACATAGCAGGCAAAGCAGAAGCAGCAGCAGACAAAGCAGCAGCAGTAGCAGCAGCAGACAAAGCAGCAGCAGCAGCAGCAGCAGCAGCAGACAAAGTAACAGCAGCTTCAGCAGCAGCAGCAGTTTCAGCAGCAGCAGCTTCAGCAGCAGCAGCAGTAGCAGCAGCAGTAGCAGCAGCAGCAGCAGCAGCAGCAAGGGCTAACTGGGGTCGTCGTTAGGAAGCCACAGGTTTATGATTTGATTTTGTCTGTCTCCGTTGTCAGGAATATATAAATATTTAACTCGCAGCCAACACCATGACTGCAGTGTCTCCGCCTACGTACACAGCAGGCCTTCAAACGTACACCTCGTGCTGCTGCTGCTGTTGCTGCTGTTGCTGCTGCTGCTGCTGTTGCTGCTGCTGTTGCTCCTATTGATGCTGATGCTGATGAGGGTTTTGAGGCTGCTTGCTTCGTGTGCTGCTGGAGACAGAAGAAGAAGAGACAGAAGAAGAAGAAGAGACAGGAGAAGAAGAAGAGACAGAAAAAACAGAGACAGAGGAGGAGGAGACAGAAGAGAAAGAGAGAGAAGAAGAAGGGACAGAGGAAGAAGAAGAGACAGAAGAGGAAGAAGAGACAGAAGAAGAAGAAGAGACAGAAGAAGAAGAAGAGACAGAAGAATAAGAATAAGAGAAGAGGCAGAAGAAGAAGAAGAGACAGAAGAAGAAGAACAGACAGAAGAAGAAGAAGAGACAGAAGAAGAAGAAGAGACAGAAGAGGATGAGGAGACAGAAGAAGAAGAGGAGACAGAAGAATAAGATATGTGTCTCCTTACCGAAGCGCCTCTTAGCTCTGCATGCACAGACACCGCAGGCAGCACTCCTGCGGGGCGGCGAGCTGCAGCCTGAGCAGCAGCAGCACAACAAGGAGACAGTTGCTGCTGCTGTTGCTGCTGTTGCTGCTGTTGCTGCTGCTGCTGCTGCAGCAGCAGCAGCAGCAGCAGGACGGGGGTTGCTGCTGCTGCTGCTGCTGCTGCGGAGACAGTGGGATCATACAGTCTTGGCTGCAGCAGCAGCTCACTCAACTATGTTAAAGATAAGGAGACAGCAGCAAACCAACTGTCTCTTCTTCTTTGTGCTTCTGCTGCAGTCTGACTGACAGGCCTACCCTCAGCAGCAGCAGCAGCAGCAGCAGCAGCAGCAGCAAGAGCAACAACAACATCTACGGTAAGAGGGGCAGCAGCAGGAACAACAGCACCAACAACAGCAACAGCAGCAGCAGCAGCAGCAGGTGCTGCTGCTGCTTACGTCTCCTTCAATAACAGCTTGAGCAGCAACCCACGGCAGAGCTGCAGCAGAGAAGACACGAGGAGGCAGAGGCCAGCTGCAGCAGATTAGCTGCTGCAGCAGCAGCAGCAGCCACCGCAGCAAACGTCTAGGTAATAGACTAGACAGCTCAGCATCTTCAGCTGATCCACATCCTGCTGCTGTTGCTGCTGCTGCTGCTCTTGTTGCTGCTGCTGCTCCTGTTGCTGCTGCTGCTGGTGCTGCTCCTGTTGCTGCTGCTGCTGCTGCTGCTCCTGTTGCTGCTGCTGCTGCTGCTGCTGCTGCTGCTGCTCCTGTTGCTGCTGTTGCTGCTGCTGCTGACTCCTCCCACGTTAGCAAAGGCAGAAGCTGCTCATAGAAAAAGAAGGGCCTCACGGACGCTGCTGCTGCTGCACCTCCGCAGGTGCTGCTGCTGCTGCTGCTGCTGCTGCCGCTGCTGCTGCTGCCGCTGCTGCTGCTGCTGGAGCGCAGTGCAGCAAGGAGCTGCTGCTTTGCTGCAGCAGGAGCCTCTGCTGAGGCACAGAGCCAGAGGCCTCTTAGGTCGACAGCAGCAGCGTTGCTGCTGCAGAAACCCTGTAGCTGCTGCTGCAGCTCTGCTGCTGCTGCTTCCAGCTCGCTGATAGCCTGCTGCAGCAGCAAGACAGTGCCGTCGTTGCCTGTGCTGCTGCTCTTGCTGCTGCTGATCCTGCTGCTGCTGGGTTCTACCTTCCAGGGCTGTTGCTGCAGCAGCAGAAGCTGCTGCTGCTGCACTTGTAGCTGCTGCTGCTTGGAGAGAATGAGACGAAGCAAACAAAAGGACGCCAGAAGAAGCACGCTGCGGCAGCAGCAGCACTGCAGCAGCAGCAGCCGCTTCGTGATCGAGCTGCTGCTGCGCATCAGCAGCAGCTGCCTTTGGAAGCTGCAGCACAAAAGAGCAGCAACAGCAGCAGCAGCAGCAACAGCAGCAGCAGCAACAGCAGCAGCAGCAACAGCAGCAGCAACACTTGCTCGTGCAACCCAACTCTCCGCTGCTGCGGAAGCAAAGAAACAGCAGCTGCTGCAGGAGCGCCAGCAGCAGCAGCAGCAGCAGCATCCGTAACTTCAACAGCAGCAGCAGCAGCAACGCCAGCAGCAGCAGCAGCAGCACTAACGCCAGCAACAACAACAGCAGCAGCAGCAGCAGCAGCAGCAGGAACACCAGGAGCAGCAGCAGCTTACCAGTGTAGAACTGCCTTAGCTGCCTGTCGAATATTCTGGAGGTCTTCGCAAAGACTAGAGAACGTAGCATCAGCAACAGCAGCAGCAGCAGCAGCAGCAGCAGCAACAGCAGCAGCAGCAGCAGCAGCATCGTTTGTATGGCTTGGCAGACCCTCAGACTTTGTTTCTGTTGTCTGCAGAAAGGCCTCGCCTTTGCATCCGTTGCTGTTCGTGCTGCTGTTGCTGCTGCTGCTGCTGTTGCTGCTGCTGTTGCCGTTACTGTTGCTGCTGCTGTTGCTGCTGCTGCTGCTGCTGCTGCGAGAACGACGAAGTGCCTCGAGGCAGAAGGCAGCAAAGGAGTGCAGCAGGGAGGCGAGCTTCATCCTGCCCTGCAGCAGCAAACAGCAGCAGCAAGCAGCAGCAGCAAACAGCAGCAGCAGCAGTGATGTTGTCTTGTAGGAGCGAGAAGAGAAGCAGCAGCAGCATCAGCAGCAGCAGCAGCAGCAGCAACAAGGGAAGCTGCAGCAGGAGCTAACCTGAACAAATGCTGCAAGGGGAGGGAGAGGAGGCGGGCTGCTGCTGCTGCGCGGCAGCAGCAATCGTCTGCTTCTGTGGTGCTGCTGCAGCAGCAGCAGACATTCTCTCCAGCAGCAGTAAGCTGTTCTAACTGCAGCACCAAGTGCAGCAACCAGCTCCTCATCTGCTGCTGTATCTTCAGCATCTGCTGCTGCTGCTGCTGCTGCTGCTGCACTTGTTACAGGAGCAGCAGCTGCAGCAGCAGCCTCAGCGTCAACAGCAAAAGCCAGCGCCCTCAGCCACTGCTGCGAAGCAGCAGCAGCAGCAGCAGCAGCTAGCTGATGAAATGCTGCAGCAGCAGCAGCATGCTGCAGCCCCGTGATGGCAGCACAGACAGCTGCTCTGTATAACACATTGAGCGGCATCTGAGAGCGGAAGGTTGCTGCTGCTGCAGCAGCAGCAGCTGCTGCTGCTGCTGCTGTTGCTGCTGTAGGTGTAGGCTGCCCTGCAGCAGCAGCTGGCCACGCAATCCCGTGCAGCAGCAGCAGCTGCTGCAGCAGCAGCAGCAAACTCGAACGATATTTGTTAACCCAACGAAAGTGCTGCTGCAGCAACGCTGCCCCTTCCTGCTGCTGCACTGCTGCTTGTCCTGCTGCTGCTGTTGCTGCTGTTGCTGCTGATGTCACGCCCCAGAAGACACAGCCGCCAGGCTGATGCTGCTGCTGCTGCTGCTGCTGCTGCTGCTGGGGCTGCTGCTGCTGCAGCAGCAGCACAGGGCAGCGAGGTCCCTGCAACCCAGGCGCATAGCAGCTTTTGAGGTGTCTAGCCAGCTGAGGGGCTTCAAGATCTAACAGCACCAGCAGCACGCTGCTGCTGCTGTTGCTGCTGCTGCTGCTGCTGCTGTTGCTGCTGTTGCTGCTGCCGTTTCTCCCGCGGCTGTCTTGCTCTTCAGACTCAGGGAGGCCTGCTTCAGCGTTGAGGTGCTGCTGCAGCGTGTTCATGGCTGCTGCTGCTGCTGCAGCAGCAGCACAAGGCACCGGCAGCAGCAGCACATGCTGCAGCACCGTTGAGGGAAGGAGAGGCAGCAAGCAGAGAGGCAGAGACCCGTCAAGGGGTAGAGACACCACGCGTATCTGCTGCTGCTGCTGCTGGTGCTGCTGTTGCAGCAATGGCTGCTGCTGTGGAATACCAAACGTAGCAGCAGTAGAAGCAGCAGCAACTGCAGCAGCAGCAGCAGCTGCTGCAGGAGGCAGCAGCAGCTCTGCAACCTGGCAAGCTAAGAGAGGACTGCGCATGCAGATGAAGGCCAGGCTTCGGGATAGAGCGAGAGCCAACGTCTCCTGCAGCAGCAGCAGCAGCAGCATAAAGCAGCAGCAGCAAACAGCAGCAGCAGCAAACAGCAGCAGCAGCAGCCACAAAGATTGGAAGCATGCTACGCGTCTGCAAGAGCTGAAAAACCCATGAGAGACACAGAAGTAGCAGCAGCAACAGCAGCAACAGCAGCAGCAGCAATCGTAGCAGCAGCAACAACAACAGCAGCAGCAGCAACAGTAGCAGCAGCAACAACAGCAGCAGCAGCGACAGCATAACTTCTCACCCGCTGGCCTTCCGGTGTCTGTACCGACAGCGGCCCCCTCGCGTTGCTTCTGCTTCTGCTGCTGCTGCTGCTGCTGCTGCTGCTGCTGCACTCGTCTCGCAGGTACAGCAGCAAACTGCCCACAGTCTTAAAGACAAGAACAGCCATTTCATCTTCAGTCTTGCTGCTGCTCTTCCTCTGCGTGTCTTCGGAGGGAGGCTGCTGCTGCTGTTGCTGCTGTTGCTGCTGTTGCTGCTGTTGCTGCTGCTGCTGCTGCAGCAGCAGCTGCTGTTGCTGCTGTGCTACGAACTGGCAAGACACCACAGCAGCAAGAACACGGACTGATAGGGGCTGCTGCAGCGATATCACAAGCGGCAGCAGCAAGTGCCGCAGCAGATCTGCAACACACTCACTGTCGCTGCTGCTGCTGCTGCTGCTGCTGTTGCTGCTGCTGCTGCTGTTGCTGCTGCTGCTCAGGAAACCATTCAAAGGAAGGAGGTTGCTGCGGAGGCGCTGGAGTGTATGCTCAGCAGCCGAGTCATTCGCTCTGCCATTAGCTGCTGCTGCTGCTGCTGCTGCTGCTGCTGCTCCATCATCAGCTGCCCCTATTCTTGCTGCTGCTCGAGGTGTGGCTGCGCTGTCGCTCCCGCAGGGCGCAGCAGCAGCAGCAGCAGCAGCAGCAGCAGCAGCCGCAGGTGCCTCGCAGGCACGTCTTGCTGCAGACAGAAGCTGGCGTACTCGGTATGTGCTGAGGGAGCACGAGGATGTCCTGCAGCAGCAGCAGCAGCAGCAGCAGCAGCTTTTGTTCTCTGTTCTGCTGCTGCTGCTGCTGCTGCTGCTGCTGCTGCTCAGAGCGGGCATTGCCGACCCCTGAGGATGCAGTCCCAGGTGAGATTCCTTGCTGCTGCTGCTGCTGCTGCTGTTGCTGCTGCTGCTGATGCTGCTGCTGGCTGGTGCCTGCAGCCGCATCCGTTTCAAAACGCCGCTGTCTTCTGTGGGCGTCTTCTGCTGCTGCTGCTGCTGGCGGCCAGCCAATTGCTGCTGCTGCTGCTGCTGCTGTTGCTGCTGCGTCTGGCGCTGCTGCTGCTGCTGCTGCTCTAACTGGTGTTCCTGCTGTTGTGGCTGCAGTTGCTTTTGTTGGTGCTGCTGCTGGTGCTGTGGCTGTGTCTGCGCCTCCTCCTGGTGTTGCAGCTGCTGCTGCTGCGGCTGCTGTTGCTGCTGCTGTGGCAGCTGTTGCTGCTGCTGTTGCTGCTGCTGTTGCTGCTGCTGTTGCTGCTGCTGTGTTGCACTGGCCTGCGATCCTGTGGGAGACAACTCGCCTTCCTCTACCTGATCATACTCCAGCTGCTCCTGCTGCTGCTGCTGCTGTTGCTGCTGCTGCTGCTGCTGTTGTGGCTGCGGTTGCTTTTGTTGCTGGGTGTGCTGCTGCTGGTCTTGCTGCTGTTGCTGCTGTAGACCCTGCTGCTGCTGCTGCTGCGGCTGCTGATCCTGCTGCAGTTGGCGTTGCTCTTGCTGTTGCTGGTGCTGCTGTTGCTGGTGCTGCTGTTGCTGCTGCTGCTGTTGCTGCTGCTGCTGTTGCTGCTGCTGCTGCTGAGGGGACCGGAGGGGCAGAGACCTGGCGAGAGACAGCAACGTAGAAACCGCATCTGCTGCTGTTAGCACAGTACCACTCGAAGCAGCAGCAGCAGCAGCAGCTGCTGCTGCTGCTGCTGCTGGGCTGCCTGCAGTTTGAATAGGCAGTGCCGGCGCCCCACTGGCTGCTGCGGTCTTTGCTGCACAGCCTGCAGCAGCAGGAGCAGCAGCAGCAGCAGCAGCACCTCCAACCGATGCCGATGCAGCAGCAGGAGCAGCAACAGCAGCAGCAGCAGCAGGAGCAGCAGCACCAGCAGCAGCAGCTTCACTCAGAAAGCTCCGCTGCACCTGGCATTGGGTTAGCTGCTTCTGCTGCGAGGCTGAGGTCGAATTCAGCTGCTCTGGTTGCTGTTGCTGTTGCTGCTGCTGCTGCTGCTGCTGCTGCGGGGCAGGGGCAGCAGCTCGCCGGCCTGATCGGCAGCAGCGGCAGCAGGAGCAGACGGTTTGCTGCTGCAGAGCGCCGCTGAGGAGGCTCAAAAGAGCAGCAGCAGCAGCAGCATCTGCTGCAGCAGCAGCAGCACGCAGCCACCCCACAACCTCATCCTGAGGGACGACACACATTGCTGCTGCTGTCATTGCTGCTGCAGAGGCAGCAACTGAGGGGCTGGGAGGCTGCTGCTGCTGTTGCTGCTGCTGTTGCTGCTGCTGCTGAACGTTTGCAGCAGTAGATGCTGCTGCTGTTGCTGCTGCTGCTGTTGCTGCTGCTGCTGCTGCTGCAGTGTCTCCGCCTGGCCTTGCGCCCCTGGAGGCTGCTGCACGTGCTAGACGAGCCTTCAGCAGCTTCTTCCAGTGATCCCCGCCGCTGCTGCTGCTGCTGCTGCTGCTGTTGCTGCTGCTGCTGCTGCTGTTGCTGCTGCTGCTGCTGTTGTTGTTGCTGTCTGTTGCAGCACTAGTAACGGCAGCAGGAGAGCAGCAGCAGCAGCAGCAGAGGGCGTCAGCAGGTAGAGCCGGGCCTCGGTGAAGCCGCAGCTTCCTGCTGCTGCTTGCTGTAGTAGATCCTATTACAACAGCTAGTTCTTGCTGCTGCAGCAGCAGCAGCTGCTGTGCAGCAGCTGCTGCTACTGACAAAGGCCCTGCTGTGGTTGCTGCTGCTGCTGTTGTTGCTGCTGCTGCTGCTGTGCTGCCTGCGTTGCTGCTACGCCCGCAGCAGAGAGAAGCCGTGAGGACACTGCGGAGACAGCTAACCTAAACAGTCAACGCAGCAGCAGCAGCAGCAGCAACAGCAGCAACAGCAACAACAAAATCAAACCAGCAGCAGCAGCAGCAGCAGCAGCAAATGCACTAGCTAAAGATAAGAACAGAGGCAGCCTTCTGCTTGCTGTACTTGCCCTTCGTTTGTGCTGTTCTACCCCCATGTCTAGCAGCAGCTCTTGCTGCTGCTGCTGCTGCTGCTGCTGCCGCTGCTGCTGCTGCAGACACTGCAGCACCTGCTGCTGCTGCTGCTGCTGCTGCTGCTAAATACCTGCAGAGGAGCCAAGAAAGGGCTAGTAAGAGCGAGTTGAGTTGCAGCGCGCATGCAACTTCCTATGACACATAAGAATGGGTCTTCTCCTCTATGACGACGCTGCTGCTGCTGCTGCTGCTGCTGCTGCTGCTGCTGATGTAGCTGCTGTAGCTGCTGCTGCTGCTGCAGCAACACTGCTGATCTGTTAGCTAACGCCCATAACACCCGCAACGCCCAAACAGCCACAGCCTGCAGCAGCAAATATACACCAAAGAAAACCTGCTGCTGCTGCTGCTGCTGTTGTTGTTGTTGCTGCTGCTGCTGTTGCTGCAGCTGCAGCAGCAGCAACAGCAGCAACATGATGCCAACTGTAGAAACACATCCACAACATTGGAGCCGCAGAAGCAGCAGCAACAGCAGCAGCAGCAACAGCAGCAACAACAGCAGCAGCAACAGCAGCAGCAACAGCAGCAGCAACAGCAGCAGGAACAGCAGCAGCAACAGCAGCAGCAACAGCAGCAGCAACAGCAGCAGCAACAGCAGCAGCAACAGCAGCAGCAGCAGCAGCAACTCACAGGGAGGAGCGGGGAGACACATCCAAAGGCAGCAGCAAGAAGAGACAGTCTGTTTGTTAATGGCGGGAGCGATTTCAACGTCAGACACTCGAGATCCTGCTGCTGCTGCTGCTGTTGCTGCTGCTGCTGCTGCAGTAGCTGCAGCAAATCAGCTTTCGATGGAGACTCGCCAAGAGCAGCAGAGCGACGCTGCAGCAGCATTGTCTGCTGCAGCAGCAGCTGCTGCTCTGCTGCTGCAGCGGACGGCAAGACAGCAGCAAGACACAGCCGCAGCAAGGAGACACATAGATCCCCCGATAGATAAGGGACAACAGCAGCAACTGCAGCAAGAGCAGCAGAGGCTTCTGCTGCAGAAGCAGATGTGGGGTTGTATAGCTGCACTCCTCTGCCGCTGCTGCTGCTGCTGCTGCTGCTATTGCTGCTGCTGATGCAGGGACCTGTCGGTGTGGGCTTTTGCACAGCAGCAGCAGCAGCTGCTGCTGCTGCTGCAGCATCAGCAGGTGCAGATACACCCCAAAAGCCAAAGAGGTGCTGCAGCAGCAGCCACAGGACATGAGGGTCTTGCAGCACAAGAGCAGGAAGCTGCCGCAGCAGAGAAAGGCCTATCAGCCTCAGCTGCTGCTGCTGCGGTTGCTGCAGCAGCCGCAGCAGCTGCTGCCTTACAAGAGCAGCAGCAGCTTCTTGAGTAGGAAGCAGCAAAGCAGGCAGCAAATGGCTGCAGCGGTGAAGCTGTCTATACACCTCAACCCTCACCAATACGTGCTGCTGCTGCTGCAGCAGCAGATCCAGCAGCAGCACAATACACTGAGACGGTATCGAACCCCCCACTATACTATAAGGGCAACGCGGTGTATCTGCAGCAGCAGCAGCAGCTGCTGCTGCTGCTGCTGCTGCAGCAGCAGCAGAAGAAGCAGCCCTCTGTACTGTCTGGCTGTGCTGAGAAGCAGCAGAATCCTCCTGCTGCAGCAGCTGCAGCTGCTGCTGCAGCAGCTGCTGCTGCTCTGCTGCTGCTGCTGCTTGATTCTCTCGCAGCAGCAGCAGCGGCTGCCCCCCTCTACGAAATGCTGCAGCACCAGCAGCAAACAGCAGATGCCCCAGGTCGTGGATACACTGCAGCAGCTGCGGCAGCGGCAGCTGCCGCTGCTGTAGCTGTCGCTTCACCTGCAGCAGCAGCTGCTGCTTCTTGCTGCCCTCAGCAGCAGCTGTTGCTGCATCTTCTCGCTGCAGTTGCTGCTGCAGCTGATGCAGCTGCTGCAGCTGCTGCCAGTCCCGTTCTGCTGCTGCTGCTACTCCAGTCTCCATGACGCTGCTGTTGTTGCTGCTGCTGCTGCTGTTGCTGCTGCTGCTGCTGTTTCTGGTATATATTGTGCTGCTGCTGCTATTGTTGCTGCCAATGTTGCTGCTCGTTACGAGAGAACAGCCCTCAGCAGCAGCAGCAGCAGCTGGGGCCTTAGTATCCCCTTCCTGCTGCTGCTGCTGCTGCTGCTGCTGCTGCTGCAGCTAACAGCTAGCAGCAGCAGACAATAATAATTTAAAACCATGGCTAAACCCATGCACAAACATTTCGTCTTTCTCACAATCTACCCATCGTAATAACCCTCCATATGGGTACAGGGGGGCCCCCGGGGGGGGCCCCCCGAGGGGGCCCCCCTGTAACGGGGGGCCCCCTGGGGGGGCCCCCCGCTGGGGGCCCCCACCTTGGGGGCCCCCGAGGGGCCCTTCTTAGATATTCCTGCAATTATGAAATAATGAAAATAATTTCTTATGATGGGTGGCTACGTAATATGTTTTGCTGCTGTTGTTGCTGCTGCTGCTGCTGCTGTTGTTGTTATTGTTGTTGTTGCTATTGTTGCTGTTGCTATTGTTGCTGCTGCTGTTGTTGCTGCTGCTGTTGTTGTTGCTGCTGCAACAAGTTGATTTTGTTTAAATAATTTTATATTTTTGATTTGCTTCGTGCTGCAGCAGCAGCAGCAGCAGCAACGCCTGCTGCAGCAGCAGCATTAACACCTTCCGCTGCAGTTGAGGCAGCAGCAGCTGCTGCTGTGCTGCAGCAGCAGCAACACCTGCTGTAGCAGCAACAGCAACACCTGCTGCTGCAGCAACAGCAGCACGAAAACAGCAGAAGCTAATATGGCTTTCTCTAAGAGCTGCTGCAGCCACTAACCCTAAACCCTAAACCCTAAACCCTAATCCTGAACCCTAGCCCTAAACCCTAAACCCTAAACCGTACACCCCAAACCCTAAACCCTAAACCCTAAACCGTACAACCCAAACCCTAAACCCCAAACCCTAAACCCTAGGCTTCAAAGCCAAGCAGTCAGTCCTCAGCACGAATCCAAAGCTTCAGGAATAAGACATAAACCCTAAACCCTAAACCCTAAACCCTAATTGATATAGGGTTTTCGAGGTGTTTGGATGTTTGGGGGCTAGAGACTAGAGGCTCTTGCTTAGACAAGATCAAGCTAGGGTTTAGGGTTTCTAGGGTTTGTTTGTTTATAGATATATCGTCTGTTTGTTTTGTTTTATTATTATCTACTTCTTCTGTCTCCATTTATTTACTTATTTATTTTATTGTTTATTTATTTATTTATTTAATTAATTAATTTATTTATTTATTTATTTATTTATTTATTTATTTATTTATTTATTTGTTCTATACTTTCATGTATTTGTTTTTATTTATTTTTTATTAACTTGCTTATCCACTCGATATTAATTTATTTGTTTATTTAATTTAATTATTAATTAATATTAATTAATATTAATTAATATATTAATTAATATATTAATTAATATTAATTAACATTAATTAATATTAATTAATATTAATTAATATTAATTAATATTAATTAATATTAATTAATATTAATTAATATTAATTAATATTAATTAATATTAATTAATATATTAATTAATATTAATTAATATTAATTAATATTAATTAATTAATATTAGTTAAATATATTAAATATATTAATTAATTTAATTAATTAATTTAATAAATATATTTTGTTAGAAGACACAAACTAAGTTATAACACAAAGTCCAAGACAAAACAAATGTCTGAGCACAACAGCACAAACAGCAGCAGCAGCAGCAGCAGCACAAACAGCAGCAGCAGCAGCAGCAGCACAAACAGCAGCAGCAGCAGCAGCAGCACAAACAGCAGCAGCAGCAGCAGTAAGAATGAGGTAGAGGGGATTATGAATGCAACACCGAAGAAATATATAAACAGACAAATAAATAAAAAGAGACAGACAGAGAAAGAGAGACAGAGATACAGAGACAGACAGAGAGACAGATAGAGAGACAGATAGAAAGAGACAGAGACAGATAAGGAGACAGGTAGAGAGACAGACAGAGAGACAGATAGATAAAGAGTGAGAGAGAGGAGACAGGCAAACAGATAGAAAGAGACAGAAAGAGACAGAAAGAGACAGAAAACAAAAGGAGACAGCAAAACATAGGAAGAGACAAAGAGAGAGAGAGAAAGAGACATAAACATAAAAGGAGACAGAAAGAAAGAGATGAGGAGACAGAAAGAGACAGCAGAGAGGAGACAGAGAGGAGACAGAGAGGAGACAGAGAGGAGACAGAGAGGAGACAGAGAGGAGACAGAGAGGAGACAGAGAGGAGACAGGAGGAGACAGAGAGGAGACAGAGAAAGATAAAAACATAAAAGGAGACAGAGACATATAATAACAAGAAGAGACAGAAAAAGACAGAGACAGACGAAGACAAAATAAAATAAAGGAGACAGAATAGAATAAACAGAAAGGAGACACAATAAAAGAAAGATAGAAAGGAGACACAATAAAAGAAAGATAGAAAGGAGACACAATAAAAGAAAGATAGAAAGGAGACAGATACGGAGGAGACAAACAGAAGAAGAAAGGAGACAGATAGAAGAAATAAAGGAGACAGACACAAGAAAGAAAGAAGAGAGACAAACAAACAAACAAAATAAATAAATAAATAAATAAATAAATAAATAAATAAATAAATAAATAAATAAATAAACCAAATAAATAAATAAATAAATAAATAAACCAAATAAATAAATAAATAAATAAATAAATAAATAAGCTAAATAAATAAATAAATAAATAAATTAAATAAATATAAATAAATAAAGGAGACAGTAGATGGAGACAATCTTACGAGGAAGCCAGCAAATAAATTATTAGTGAAAGGAGCTGAAGACGTATGAAAGTAAAGAGACAGCTGTCTCCTTGTCTCCAGCACAAACACGAGAGGCCCTAGCAGCGTGACCAGCATATACACCCCAAACCCTAAACACATACACAAACCCTAAACCCTAAACCCTAAACCCTAAACCCTAAACCCTAAACCCTACAGAAGAGGAGGGTTGAATAGCGTTGAAAGAGCAGACACACGAAATCGTAAGCACACACAAACCCTAAACCCTAAACCCTAAACCCTAAACCTTAAACCCTAAACCCTAAACCCTAAACCACAGATCCGATAACGTCAACAGTAGAGACATCGCAAACCCTAGACACAAGTCTGTAGCTCCTGTCTGTGTTATAGGCTGTGGGGTTTATAATTTAGGGTTTGAGGCTTGTAGATTAGGGTTTAGAGCTCGTGTTTTAGGGTTTAGGGTTTAGGGTTTAGGGTTTAGGGTTTACCCCATAGGTTCTCGAGGCCACAAATGCCGGCGAGGGCCCCCGCGAGGACTGCAGTCATATGACGACTGAAAGGAGACAGATAAAAGGAGACAGATAAGAGGAGACAGTTGAGAGGAGACAGACAGAAGGAGACAGTTAAGAGGAGACAGATAGAAGGGGACAGATAGAAGGAGACAGATAGAAGGAGACAGTTGAGAGGAGACGGATAGAAGGAGACAGTTGAGAGGAGACAGATAGAAGGAGACAGTTGAAAGGAGACAGATAGGAGGAGACAGTTAAGAGGAGACAGATAAAAGGAGACAGGTAAGAGGAGACAGATAGAAGGGGACAGATAGAAGGAGACAGATAGAAGGAGACAGTTGAGAGGAGACAGATAGAAGGAGACAGTTGAGAGGAGACAGATAGGAGGAGACAGTTAAGGGGAGACAGTTAAGAGGAGACAGTTAAGAGGAGACAGTTAAAAGGAGACAGATAAAGGAGGCAGAGACAGTTAATGGAGACAGACAGAGGAGACAGAAGAGGCGACAGACAGAGGAGACAGAAGAAGAGGAGACAGACAAAGGAGACAGAAGAAGAGAAGACAGATAAAGGAGACAGATAAAGGAGACAGACAGAGGAGACAGAAATAAAGGAGACAGAAGAAGAGGAGACAGAAGAAGAGGAGACAGAAGAAGAGGAGACAGTAAATTAATCTAACTTTATTTGTAGTTGTTTTGTATTATGAGCTATATGCTCAGCAACAAAACCAGCGAAGGGGGCCCTCGTCTCTCCTTCTCCTCCAGCAGAGACAGGGGGGCCCCCCACCCCTACAGGGGGGCCCCCTGCAGCTGGCTGTCCCATCATCTTCGCTGCTGCTGCTGCTTCTGCTGCTGCTGCTGCTGTTGCTGTTGCTGTTGCTGTTGTTGAAGCTGAGGGGGAGGCTCGAGCAGCAGGCGATGCTGCCGAGGTGATGTTGCTGCTGTTGCTGCTGCTGCTGCTGTTGCTGCTGCTGTTGTTGCTGCTGTTGCTGCTGCTGATGATGATGATGTCAGAGGGATATCCCCCGGGCGTCAAGATCTACAAAAGACAGCAGCAGCAGCAGCAGCAGCA
>OY986946.1:5105946-5115946 GCA_963920595.1 Eimeria praecox | reverse complement strand
TGCTGCTGCTGCTGCTGCTGCTGCTGCTGAAGAAGAAGAAGAAGAAGTCATGATAGACGGAGGGAGACAGCCAACAGATCCGCAGCTTCCTATTGCTGCTGTTGCTGCTGCTGCTGCTGCAGCAGCAGCAGCAGATGAGGATGAGCGCCCAGAAATAGTGCTGCTGTCAAATGGAGACACCGAGAAATGAAATGCTTCCTGCTGCTGCTGCTGCTGCTGCTGCTGCTGCTGCTGCTGCTGCAGGCCGTGGGCGTGGGAAGAGAGACAGAGCGATCCTACGGAGACAGTGGAATCATCGCTATCGTGCTGCTGCTCGTGTTGCTGCTGCTGCTGCAGCAACTGCTGTCTGCGTTGTTTGTAAGGGTGTCTGCTGCGGTTGCTTCTAGCATGAAGGGCTCCATCATCATCATCAGCAGCAGCAGCATCAGCAGCAGCAGCAGCAGCAGCAGCAGGATGCTGCGACGGCCAGAGTGCTGCTGCAGGATGAGCCGATTCCTGCGGCAGCCACTCGCTGTCTCCTTCTGTTCTGTCTTCGAACTGTCTCCTTCTTCTCTTTCTTCTGTCTCCTTTGTGCAAGAGAAAGCAGCTCTTTAAGACTTCTTCTGTCTCTGCTGCTGCTCCGCTGCTGCTGCTGCTGCTGCTGCTGCTGCTGCTGCTGTATAGAGACAGCGCCCCCTTCATACCTAAGAAGCTGTCCTCAACATCCCCGCTTCCTAAACAAACACCACCAAGACATCTCTCATATTGCTGCTGCTGCTGCTGCTGCTGCTGCATGTATTGCTGCTGCTGTTGCTGCTGCTGCTGCTGCTGCTGTTGCTGCTGCTGCTGCTGCTGCTCATATTCCCCTAGGAGAGGCCAAGCAGCAACATTAAAAAAGGAGGGGGCTCGCACACTACGATGGCCGTTCAGCAACATCGATTTCGTAGCAGCAGCAGCAGCAGCAGCAGCAGCAGAATTTTCTCTTATTCTTCTGTCTCCTTCAAAGGGAAGAGACAGCCCACATAACAGGGACTCTGGAGACTCGTAACTCATCTTGCTGCTGCTGCTGCTGCTGCTGCTGTTGCTGCTGTTGCTGCTGTTGCTGCTGGTGCTGCTGTTGCTGCTGTTGCTGCTGTTGTTGCTGTTGCTGCTGTTGCTGCTGTTGCTGCTGTTGTTGCTGTTGCTGCTGGTGCTGCTGTTGCTGTTGATGCTGAGGAGGGCGCTGCTGATCCTGATGCGGTGGCTGTGGCTGTTGCTGCTGTTGCTGCTGTTGCTGCTGCTGCTGCTGTTGCTGCTGCTGCTGATGTGGTGGTTGCTGCTGTTGCTGTTGCTGCTGCTGTTGTTGCTGCTGCTGCTGCTAGCTACCTGGATGGTCTTAGCGAGGGGCTACAAAGAAAACAAACAGGAGTCTCCGTCTTCTTGCTGCTGCTGCTGCTGCTGCTGCTGCTTGTGCTGCTGAGGCTATCGCTGCCCACAATCGCCCACTGCAGCAGCAGCAGCAGCAGCAGGAGCAGCAGGAGCAGCAGGAGCAGCAGCAACAGCAGCAGCAGCAGCAGCAGCAGCAGACGGCAGTTGAGATGAATGCCTACAGAAGAGACAAAAGCCACGAAGATATATCCGTGAGAAGAGTAGCTGCAGCAGCAGCAGCTGCTGCTGCTGCAGCAACAGCAGCAGCTGCAGCAACAGCAGCAGCTGCTGCAGAAGAGGTGAGGAGACAGAGCAGAGGCTAAGGAGGTAAGAGTACACCAGGGGAGAATAAGAAAGAAGCAACACTGCTGCAGCAGCAATTGCTGCTGCTGCTGCTGCTGTTGCTGGTGCTGTTGCTGCAGCAGCTGCTGCTGCTGCAGCTGCTGCTGCAGCTGCTGCTGCGCCAGAGCAGCAGTGGTGCTGCTCTCTACCTTCAGCGAGAAGGTTTTAGGATCAAAGAAAACAGGAGAGGGGACCGCCCAAACCCTAAACCCTAAACCCTAAACCCTAAACCCTAAACCCTAAACCCTAAACCCTAAACCCTAGGGGTGATGAGGTTAAGGTGTACTGACAAGGAGTAGAGGATAGTCAAAGTGTGTAGGATTTGTCTTAAGTATTGAATTAGACAAAATCAACAAATAATCAAATAATAAAATATATTTTTATTAATAAAATTATATCTTTTCGTGCTGCAGCAGACACCGCAGCCGACCTCCCTATACACCCGAGCTGCTGCTACACTGCAGCAGCAGCAGCAGCAGCCAACAACAACAACAACAGCCCTATACACCGCTATATCTTTTATTATTATTATTATTATTATTTATTTTTATATTTTTATTATATTTTTAATAAATATATTTATAAAAGAAGTTGATAGCAACAGCAAATAATAAGATACTTCATACAAGGTATAAACAAGACCAGACCAGACCACCGCCGACAGCCCTAAACCCTAAACCCTAAACCCTAAACCCTAAACCCTAAACCCTAAACCCTAAACCCTAAACCCTAAACCCTAAACCCTAAAATTTTAAGCCTTAAATATTAAATTTTATAAACTTTTTTTTTGTTTTCGAAGCTTAGCCTACATCGCTCTCCTCCTCTCTGCTGTATGCAGCCCCTGTGGGGCCGCGACCCTAAACCCTAAACCCTAAACCCTAAACCCTAAACCCTAAACCCTAAACCCTAGATAGTAAATTATTTAACTGTAGGTGTAAGGTTTCAATCTCTGGGGTTCTGTCGGAAGGCTGTGGGGCCGAGTGCTCTGTCGAATCTGATGCCTTCGCTCCTTTCTAGGGTTTAGGGTTTATTAGGGTTTAGGGTTTAGGGTTTAGGGTTTAGGGTTTAGTAGTAGCTATACACCCTAAACCCTTTGAAGCTTTCGTCTATAACTTCGTAACAGACGACAGACCGAAGGCTGTACAGACACTACACCCTTAAGTTAACCTAAGTATATATATATATATATATATATATATATATATATATATATATATATATATATATAAAGTGTTTAGGGTTTGTTTGTATGTTGAATAGCGAAATCCTGTAGGAGACAGAATTATTTGGGGTGTATAGGCAGCTTCCTCAGCAAAAGGAGACAGTCTCTAAATATCAGAATAAACAAAAGAGGCATTTAAAATAAAAATAAAAAATAAATAAATAAAGGAGGAGAATGTGCAGCAACAACCAAAGCAGAGACAACTGTCTCTCTCTGCCTCTCTCTCTCTCTCTCTCTCTCTCTCTCTCTCTCTCTCTCTCTCCCTCTCCCTCTCTCTCTCTCTCTCTCTCTCTCTCTCTCTCTCTCTCTCTCTCTCTCTCTCTCTCTCTCTCTCTCTAGCTCTCTCTCTCTCCCTCTCTGTCTGTCTGTGTCTCCCTCTGTCTCTGTCTGTCTCTTGCTCCTTCTGTCTCTGTCTCTTTCCGTTTGTATATATCTCTGTCTCTCTCTGTCTCTCTCTGTCTGTCTGTCTGTCTGTCTGTCTGTCTCTGTCTGTCTGTTTCTCTCTGTCTCTTTCTGTCTCTTTCTCTCTTCTGTCTGTATATATCTTTTTCTGTTTTTAATTAAGTATATGAAAATTATAATAAACAAATATATTGTCTATTTGGAGACAGTTAGTGCGAGACAGATATCTGCTGTCTCCTCAATAAATAAAATAAATAAGAGAAGAACAAACAACAAACAAATAAATACAATACAGCCACCTCGAAAACAAACACCCCCTAAACCCTAAACCCTAAACCCTAAACCCTAAACCCTAAACCCTAAACCCTAAACCCTAAACCCTAAACCCTAGAAATGCGGCAACAGCCTGCAGAGTTAGTCAACCCTTCTCTAGCAGAAGCTTGAAGGGTTTATACATCCTACTAAAAGGAAACACAGCCACAGGCTTAGGGTTTAGGGTTTAGGGTTTAGGGTTTAGGGTTTAGGGTTTAGGGTTTAGGGTTTAGGGTTTAGAGCGTCGTCTGCGGTCCTGAGCGGCCTGCTGCTAGATGTTCTGTCTTGGTTTTATTGCTTTTATATTTATGAAATATATAAAAAATAAATAAATAATAAATAATAAATAAATTAAATAAATTAAATTTAATTTGTATTTATATTAAAATATAAAAAAAAACAAAAAATCTGTCCAGTGCAGCAGCAGCAGCAACAGCAGCAGCAGCAGCAGCAGCAGCAGCAGCAGCAGCAGCAGCAGCAGCAGCCGGGGGCGCTCCCGACTGGCAAGTATATATTGTGTGGGGGCATTTCAGCAGCATCAACAATAATAAAAAATAAAATAAATAAATAAAAATAAATAATTAAATAATTAAATATAATTTAATTTCGTTTATTTTGTTTTTATTTTATTTACTGGGGGAGAAAGACAGAGAGAGGCACTCGGCTCTAAGGTTCTGGTGAGCCGCCAGCAGCAGCAGCAGCAGCAGCAGCAGCAGCAGCTTTGTTCTAACAGCAGCAGCAGCAACAGCAGCAGCAGCAGCAGTAACAGCAGCAGCAGCAGCAGCAGAACTAGCAGCAGCAGCAGCAGCAACAGCAGCAGCAGCAGCAGCAATGGACGACTTGGATGAAGCCTCAACAGAACGAGAGGCAGCAGGAAGGCAGAGTGTCTCCGCTAGTATCATCAGCCCCTCTCCTGCTGCTGCTGCTGCTGTCTCTGCAGCAGCAGCAGCAGCGGCAGCAGAACCAGCAGCAGCAGCAGCAGCAGCAGAACTAGCAGCAGCAGCAGCAGCAGCAGGGGACAGCAACGGCTTTGCTTATTCGAAGACAAACAGCAGCACCCATCCGTTGCACACGGAGCAGCAGTTGTTGCTGCAGCAGCAACAGCAGCAGCAGCAGCAGCAACAGCAGCAGCAGCAACAGCTACATATGCAATGGCAAGA
The DNA here is from genome assembly GCA_963920595.1 of Eimeria praecox. Lineage (NCBI taxonomy): Eukaryota > Apicomplexa > Conoidasida > Eucoccidiorida > Eimeriidae > Eimeria > Eimeria praecox. Next base: position 5,111,122 of record OY986946.1, on the reverse strand, counting down.
AGAAGACACAACCCATCACCAATCTTCACCTGCTGCTGCTGCTGCTGCTGCTGCTGCTGCTGCTGAGGTCGAAGAGCAGCAGCAGACCGACGCGTCTTCTGATATCTCTTCTGCTTCATCAGTGGAGAGCTTACCGCAGCAGCAGCAGCAACAGCAGCAGCACAAGCAGCAGCAGCAGCAGCAGCACAAGCAGCAGCAGCAGCAGCACAAGCAGCAGCAGCAGCAGCACAAGCAGCAGCAGCAGCAGCAGCAGCAACTCTCTGAGTCTGTGCTGCAGGCCATAGCAGCACGAAAGCTTCAGCTGCTGCCTCTAAGAGAGTGGGAGGACGAACACAGAACGAGAAGAGAACGATTCTTCAAGGCAATAGGTAGGGGCATAGGGTTTAGGCTTTAGGGTCTAGGGTTTAGGGGTTAGGGTCTAGGGTCTAGGGTTTAGGGTTTAGGGTTTAGGGTTTAGGGTTTAGGGTTTGCTTCTTGGAAGGTATCGTGTAGTGTATAAGGGTTTAGGGTTTAGGGTTTAGGGTTTAGGGTTTAGGGTTTAGGGTTTTTCTGGTAGTTTGGCTGTTACTGCTGCTGTTGCTGCTGCTGCTGCTGCTGTTGCTGCTGTTGATCCTCCTGCATTTACTGCTGCTGCTGCTGCTGCTGCTGCTGCAATTGCTGATGCCGCGCTGCTGCAGGCAGTGGTGCTGCTTCCTTTGTTGTTGCTGCTGCACTGTTGCATTTGCTGCTGATTTTGTGTTTGTTTCTGCTGCTGCTGCTGCTGTTGCTGCTGCTGCTGCTGCTGCTGCTGTTGCTGCTGCTGCTACAGAAGAAGTTGTAGAGAGGGCCTCTGCAGCCTTCAGACAAAACCAAATAGAACATCAAATGCTTCTCAAGTTCTTGCGCGTAAACCCTAAACCCTAAACCCTAAACCCTAAACCCTAAACCCTAAAGCTGGCCAAGCGGGGGTTATAAGGCTCCAGAAGTTATACCCTTAAACACGTAATTAGGGTTTAGGGTTTAGGGTTTAGGGTTAGGGTTTAGGGTTTAGGGTTTAGGGTTTAGGGTTTAGCGTTTAGGGTTTAGGGGTGAACGAACAGAAGTGTGTTAACACCATCGCCAGCAGCAGCAGCAGCTACAATAGCAGCAGCAGCAGCAGCAGCAGCAGCTACAATAGCAGCAGCAGCAGCAGCAGCAGCAGCAGCTACAATAGCAGCAGCAGCAGCAGCAGCAGCAGCAGGATGTGTTGGGTGCTTCAGGAGAGAGCGAAGGCAGACAGGGAAGCAGCAAGAGTCTTTAGACACTGCAGGGCAGCCAGGTCTTCTTATTCTTATAATCTGCAGCAGCAGCAGCAGCAGCAGCAGCAGCAGGGTTGCCAGAGCAGCAGCAGCAGCAGCAGCAGCAGCAGGAGCAGCCATCTCGTTTCAGAAAGAGAAGCAGAAGCAGCAGCAGCAGCAGCAGCAGCAAGAGCAGCAGCAGCATTTGGTGCTGTGTCTCCTTCTAGCAGCACTGGCTTCAGCGGGCTGTCTCCTCGAGACAGTGTCGATACACCTCAGCGAGAGGAGCAGCACGCAGCAGCAGCACGCAACAGCAACAGCAGCAGCAGCAGCAGCAGCAGCAGCAAGAGGGACTCTCTAACCCCCCCATGGCTTTCAAAAGCTTACGAACAAGTACATAGAGATGAAGTGAGGTGTGCTGCTGCAGCAACTGCTGCTGCTGCTGCTGCTGTTGCTGCTGCTGCAGCAGCAACACCATCCCTTTCAATTGCTGCAGCATCGTCTTCTGCTGCTGCTGCTGGAGGTTTAGTGGAGGCTCAAGGTGTTCCTATCCTTGCTGCTGCTAACCACAGCCACAACCTCACCAACAGCAGCAGCAGCAGCAGCAGCAGCAGCAGCAGCAGCAGGATGGGATGGGGCCAGCAGCACAAGTGCAGCAGCAGCCACGACTGCAGCAGAACAATTGCAGCAGCAGCTACTGCTGAATTAGGAGGACACACGAACAGCAGCAGCAGCAGCAGCAGCAGCAGCAGCACTCATCACCAGCAGCAACAGCAGCAGCAGCAGCAGCAGCAGCAGCAGCAGCAAGGTCCCTCTGCTTTCAGCTCGTGGCTCGGGGGGTTGCAGGCGTGGACGAGACAACACTGTCTCCTTCAAAATTCGTTCGCAGATTTTGCTGAGAGAGAAATACAAAAACGTTAGATATTCACTCTCTCCGACTGTATCCTGACTGTCTCTCCTTCTGTCTCCGACTGTCTCTCCTTCTGTCTCTTGACTGTCTCCGACTGTCTCTCCTTCTGTCTCTCCGACTGTATCCTGACTGTCTACTGACTGTCTCCTTCTGTCTCCTGTCTCCTTCTGTCTCCTTTTGTCTCCTTCTGTCTCCTTCTGTCTCTCCTTCTGTCTCTCCGACTGTATCCTGACTGTCTCCTTCTGTCTCCTTCTGTCTCTCCTTCTGTCTCCTTCTGTCTCTCCTTCTGTCTCTTGACTGTCTCCTGACTGTCTCCTTCTGTCTCCTTCTGTCTCTCCTTCTGTCTCCTTCTGTCTCTCCTTCTGTCTCTTGACTGTCTCCTGACTGTCTCCTTCTGTCTCCTTCTGTCTCTCCTTCTGTCTCCTTCTGTCTCTCCTTCTGTCTCTTGACTGTCTCCTGACTGTCTCCTTCTGTCTCCTTCTGTCTCCGACTGTCTCCTTCTGTCTCTCCTTCTGTCTCTCCGACTGTATCCTGACTGTATCCGACTTTCTCTGACTGTCTCCGACTGTCTCTCCTTCTGTCTCTTGCCTGTCTCCTTCTGTCTCTCCGTCTGTCTCTTGCCTGTCTCCTTCTGTCTCTCCTTCTGTCTCTTGACTGTCTCCTTCTGTCTCTTGTCTGTCTCTGCTTCTGTCTCTCCGTCTGTCTCTCCTTCTGTCTCTTGACTGTCTCTTGACTGTCTCCTCTCTCTGTCCCTTGACTGTCTCCTCTCTGTCTCTGCTTCTGTCTCTTGACTGTCTCCTCTCTCTCTTTACTGTCTCCTTCTGTCTCCTCTCTCTGTCTCTCCTTCTGTCTCCTCTCTCTGTCTCTTGACTGTCTCCTCTCTCCCTTCACTGCCTCCTCTTGTCTCTCTACTGTCTCCTTATGTATTTCTACTGTCTCCGTTTTGTGTGTACTGTCTCCTCTCTCTCTCTCTTGACTGTCTCCTCTCTCTCTCTCTCTTGACTGTCTCCTCTCTCTCTCTCTCTTGACTGTCTCCTCTCTCCTTATCAACTGTCTCCTTCTCTCCCTTTACTGTCTGCTTTTGTCTATTTACTGTCTCCTCTCTCTCTCTACTGTATTTTGTCTGTCTCCTTTCTCTCTTGTCTGTCTCCTCTATCTCTTGACTGTCTCCTCTCTCTCTTGACTGTCTCCTTCTATCTCTTGACTGTCTCCTCTATCTCTTGACTGTCTCCCCTCTCTCTCTTGACTGTCTCCCCTCCCTCTTAACTGTCTCCTCTCTCTCTTGACTGTCTCCTCTCTCCCTCTCTTTACTGTCTCCTTCTCTCTCTCTCTCTCTCTCCCTCTCCCTCTCTCTTTCTCTCTCTCTCTGTCTCTCTCTCTCTCACTCTCTCTCTCTCATTCTCTTCCTCTTAGGTGTCTCTTTCTCTCTTGACTGTCTCCTTCTCCCTTTACTGTCTCCTTCTCTCCTCTTTGCTGTCTCCTCTCTCTTATTTATATATTTATATTTGTATCTTGTATCTATACACGATATATATATATATATATACACTTATTTATTTATTTATTTATTTATTTATTTATTTATTTATTCATTTATTTATTTATTTATTCATTTATTTATTTATTTATTTATTTATTTATTTATTTATTTATTTATTTGTCTGTTAGGTTTTATTTCTGAGATTGTTCTTCACTATGGACGCGAAGGAGCCAAGCAAATCGATCATCTTAAACAGGTGCTGCTGCTGCTGCTGCTGTTGCTGCTGCTGCTGTTGCTGCTGCTGTTGCTGCTGCTGCTGTTGCTTCTGCTGCTGCTGCTGCTGCTGTTGCTGCAGCTGTTGATAGGAATGCGGCTTTTGCTGCTGATGCTGCTGTTGTCACTCGTATAACAGAAGCAGCAGCCGCAGCAGCAGCAGCAGCAACTGCTGCTGCTGCTGCTGTGTGTTGGTGTGCGGTTCATCGTGCAGCAGCAGCAGCAACAGCAGCAGCAGCAACAGCAGCAGCAGCAGTTGCGATGTTTGTTTGCTGCAGCTGCTAGCTGGAGCTAAGAGAGCTGATTCCTGCAGCGTCGAATCGTGGGGGAGTTATCTCCAAGCTGTCTCCGTCTCCTCTCAGGCAAATAGTTATTTGTCTCTGTCTCTGTTTATATTTGTTTATATTTGTCTGTGTCTTTGTCTTTGTTTTTATTCTTCTCTGTCTTTGTTTATATTTGGTTTTATCTGTGTCTTTGTCTTTGTCTTGGGTTTTTATTATTTGTCTGTGTCTTTGTTTATATTTGTTTTTATTATTTGTCTTTGTCTTTGTTTTTATTTTTATTTGTCTTTGTTTATATTTGTTTATATTTGTTTATATTTGTCTTTGTTTATATTTGTGTGTGTCTTCGTCTTTGGTTTTATTTGTTTCTATCTTCGTCTTTGTTTATATTTGTCTTTGTCTTTGTTTATATTTATATTTGTCTGTGTCTGTGTCTTTGTCTCTGTTTATATTTATATTTGTCTCTGTTTATATTTATATTTGTCTTTGTTTATATTTGTTTTTATTTGTCTTTGTTTATATTTGTTTTTATTTGTCTTTGTTTATATTTGTTTTTATTTGTCTTTGTTTATATTTGTTTTTATTTGTCTTTGTTTATATTTGTTTTTATTTGTCTTTGTTTATATTTGTTTTTATTTGTCTTTGTTTATATTTGTTTTTATTTGTCTTTGTTTATATTTGTTTTTATTTGTCTTTGTTTATATTTGTTTTTATTTGTCTTTGTTTATATTTGTTTTTATTTGTCTTTGTTTATATTTGTTTTTATTTGTCTTTGTTTATATTTGTTTATATTTGCCTTTGTTTTTATTTGTTTTTATTTGTTTTTATCTTTGTCTTTATTTGTTTTTATTTGTTTTTATTTGTTTTTATTTGTTTTTATTTGTTTTTATTTGTCTTTGTTTTTATTTATTTATTTGTCTTCGTCCTTCCCCTCATTTATAGTTGACAGCAAACAGCAGCAGCAGCAGCTCCAGGT